>JAHRHZ010000111.1:8859563-9019556 GCA_024137785.1 Ginglymostoma cirratum | reverse complement strand
AGAAGGGTCCCGACCCGAAACGTCAGCTTTCCTGCTCCGCTGATGCTGCCTGGTCTGTTGTGTTCCTCCAGCTCCACACTTATCTCTGACTCCAGCATCGGCAGTTATTACAAACTCGCCTACTGAATAATGTTAGTATTACAGCAACTAATGAGCAACAAGTAAATGCGCTGCATTGAAAATCCATTAATCATGAAAGCTAATAACTCATGAATACATAAAAGAACTGAAAGTGAACAAATCGGTCTCCTAAAATTGTGATAATGCCTCAGCGTAAACCATATATGTGCAACAAATACATTTCTGTGCTTTGGGAAGATGACAAAATTCAGTCTTTGCATTATTTTTCTCCGATCCGCCCCCAACAATTCAATCCTGTCTAATAATTCCTGCAGAACATGGGTGACCATATAACGATCCGTGACTATACAATGATAACATTTATTTCTGACCGATAGTTTGACAAATAAAATCAACAAATCCAAAAGCAGGACATTAAAACAGTTCCAACATCTGAGGTGTCCAGCGAAAGCGAACCGTCTGGGATAACTCATTCACAACTGCAGTGCATCGAATCGTAAAGCTGTGTATGAGAAATTAATCCCTTGAACCAACAAGAATCCTCTGGAGATTGGAAGAACCGAGCGTCAACGGTGATTGAGAATGTCCCTCGTTATTCACACAGACACATCACTAAATCCTCGATTCATAGGCGACAACCTCCCAGCTGATCCAGCAGGGAGGTTATTCGGGAAATTTACACATCAAACCCTTGAAGCTCAAAATTCCCAGCACGGGGTAGTTGAGTGAGCGAGTGGGCTGGGAGGGACGCTGGTTCTGCGGGGGAAATGCGGCTCTCAGGAAGGGTGGGGAGCGGATTCCGCAAAACACCCCGGAGATGAAGGTGGAAAGCAGATTGAAGCAGCCACCCACCCACCCCCCAAGAGGTGTTGCAGCTCCCTGACAACTGGAGCGGAGGCAGCGACCCGGAAAAGCGACAGCACAATAAGACAGGATCCAGGGCATGGCCGACCGTCAGACCTCTGCCCCCACACACCCCTCCTTACATCCCGCGGCTACATCTGGACGCAGTCCACGGTTGAAGTCCCCTGTCTCTTACCCGCCGATTCGACGTGCGGAGGGAACACGACGTCCTTCAGCCGCTCGGTCCATCCCGCAGCCGACTCCTCTCCATCTCCCGACTCTGAGCTGGGTTGTCCGGTGATGTCGGGCCTTCTGCCCCCGGTCCCCGCCTCCCGCACCATCACATCTCCCTCCTCCTCTTCCCCCCCACAGTCGGACTGCGAACTCCCAGCTGAGGTGCTATAAAACGGGTTGTCATCGCTGCTGCTGTCGCCACCCGATTCCCCGAACACATCATCGGAGATGTGTAGGCTCTGGTAGCGAGACCGAGCAGCCCGGAGCCGAGACAAGGAGAGAGCTTTCCGCCTAGCCGCAACCACCGCCACCTCCTCGGTCGCCATGGAAATGAAGTGGCAGCGCTGCTCTCACTGCGCATCAGCACTTCCAGACCCTCCATTGGAGGGGAGGGCGCTCGTGCGACGGGCGAGGCCTCATGGAATGGGTGTGTCCATAATAAAATGGGTGGGGCCATAGAGGAGGGAAAGACAACGTAAAGTGGGGCTGGAGGAACACAGTAGGCTAAAAAGCATCAGAGTAGCAGAGAAGTCGACGTTTTGGGTCGGGACCCTTCTTCTGAAATAGGAAGGAGGAGGGGTAAGGGTGGTGGTGGGGAAGGTAGGTGAGTTAAGGTAGGGAGACGTGCGGTCTAGAAGAAGGGTCTAGGCCCGAAACGTCAGCTTCTCTGCTCCTCTGATGCTGCTTGGCCTGCTGTGTTCATCCAGCTGTATACCTTGTTATCTCAGGGAGAGGTGGGGATTGGTCAATGAAGTGGGAGAGAAGATGGACAGAATGTATCAGGTCAAGGAGGCAGGGATGGTCATGGGATGAGGCCAGGGGTGGGGAGATTTTAAAACTGGTGAATTCCATGTTGAGGCCATTGGCCTGTAGGCTCCTGAGATGGAATATGAGGTGTTGCTCCTCCAGTTTCCGCGTGGCATCATTGTGACAGTGGAGAAGGCCCAGGATGGACATGTCACCCAGGGAGTGGGACAGGGAGTTGAAATGGTTCATGACCGGGAGGTGTTGTCATTTGTTATGCACAGAGCATAGATGCTCTACAGTATGGTCTCCGAGTCACCACTTGGCCTCACTGATGTAGAGGAGGCCATATTGGGAGCACAGGATGCAGTAGACTGATGTGCAGGTTGACCCACATCTCATGGGTAAGGTTTGTTTTGAGCCTTGAATGGAGATGTCAGGGCAGGTGTAGCATTTCCTGCGGTTGCAGGGAAAGGTGCTGGGATTAGTGGGGGGTGTGATGCGGACAAAGGAGTCGCGGAGAGAGTGATCCCTATGAAAGCTGGATATGGGTGGGGAGGGAAATATATCTTTGGTTGTGGGGTCGGTTATAGGTGGTTGAAGTGGCGGAGAATGATACGTTACTGGAGTAATATCATTATAGAATCCCTACAGTGTGAAAGCAGGCCCTTCAGCTGAAAAGTCCACATCAACCCTCAGAGCATCCCACCCAGACCCATCCCCTCTAAAACCCACCTAATCTACACATCCTTGAACACTACAAGTTAGTTAGCACAGCCAATCCACCTAGCCTGCACATCTTTAAACTGTGATAGGAAACCGGAGCACCTGGAGGAAACCCACACAGACGTGGGGAGAGTGTGTAGATTGCTTGTAGACAGTCGCCTGAGGTTGGAATCAAACCTGGGTCCCTGGCACTGTGAGGCAGCAGTGCTAACCGCTGAGTCACCGTGCCTCCCTATGTGAGGACAAGGGGGATTCTGTCTTTATTTTTGTTGGAGAGGGATGTGAGGCAGAGGCGCAGGAAACGCAAGAGATGCGGTTGAGTGTAGTTTCAATCACCAGAGGAGGAAAGTTATGGTCCTTGAAATAGGAGGACATCTGGGATGTGCGGGAGCAGAACACCCCATCTTGGGAGCAGATGCTGCAGAGGCAGAGGAGTTGGGAGTAGGGGATCGCATTCTTGCAGGAAGGTGGGTGAGAGGGGATGGTGTCTCGGTTGCTGTGGGAGTCAGTGGGCTTGAAATAGATGTCGGCTCCGAGGCGGTCACCAGAGATGGAACCAGAGAGGTCCAGGAAGGAGAGGGAGGTATCGGAGATGATCCAAGTGAATTTGAGTTTGGGGTGAAATGTGTTAGTGAAGTCAATGAATTGTTCAAACTCCTCATGGGAGCACGAGGCACGCCAATACAGTCATCAATGTAGCAGATGAAAAGGTGGAGGATAATGCCAGTGTAGCAGCGGAAGAGGGACAGTTCCATGTATCCATGATGAAGTGGTTGGGGTCATATGAGGGGAGAGAGAGACAACACAGTGTGAAGATAAAGGAACACAGCAGGCCAGGTGGCATCAGAAGAGCAGGAAAGTTGGCGTTTCGGGTCAGGACCCTTCTAGAGCCCTCAGTTGGAGAGGTGGCTTGAATGTCTCTGGGAAGGGAGTGGCCTCATGAGGAGGAGTGATGTCTTACTGTGAGGCAAAGGGACCTAAAGAAGGGGAAGGACCCTACTAGAAGGGGTGGCACCTAGTTGAGAGCATTCAAACCATGGAATCGGTGGTATTGGTTGGGTGTGAGCATGGAAAATGGCACCTGTAGTAGGTGCAGTGAGAGCCAATCTGCAACCAATGCAATAGGAATGAGACGTATGGAGTGGCAGTGAAACTTGACCAGCACCTGAATGGTCAGAGAGGGTGTTGTATCTGAAATCAGTACAAATAGGTGCGTGACCATAACGAATAAACCGGGTGGACTGAATTTTCTAGCAATGCATTGAATAGCAGCACCAATTTAATGTGCTAAATGAGGTTCCAGTAGTGCCTGCAGTGTCAGCAGTTGTCTGTGGTCTCCACACTCCTGCTGTATCCAATCATGAATAGAGGTGGAAATTTAAACAAATAAGAGAAACTTGCTCCACTAATCATACCAGCAGCACATCAGTGCAAAAAGGTTGAACCATTTATTACCAGTTTCAGTCAGAAGTGTCGAGCGGATGATCCGTGGCACCCTTCTCCTGAGGTCCCCAACAACATAGATGCCAATTTGAGTTACTCCAAATGATATTAAGAAAAAGCTGAAGGCACCGCATGCTGCAAAGGCTAATGCCCAGCAATAGTACTGAAGCCTTCTGCTCCAGAATTAGCCAGACCCCCAGACCATTACATTCCAGAGAAGCTATAACATTGACATTCAGTAATGTGGATAATGGTATGCCCTGTCGACCAAAAGCACGACAAATCCAACCCAGTCAATTTACTGCCCATCCATCCTCTCAACCAAGTGGAAAATTGATGGAAGAGGCTGTTGTCAGTGCTATCAAACAGCATTTGCTCAGGACTAACCTGCTAACTATGCTCAGTTTGGATTCTGCCAGGGCTACTCAACTCCTGGCTTCATTACAGTCTTGGTAAAGACACGAACAAAAGAGCTGAGCTCCAGACTTGATGTAAGAGTGACTACCTTTGACATCAAGGTGTCGTTTAACTGCATATTGCATCATAGAGCCCTAGCAATGCTGACATCAATGAGAATCAGCAGGAAAAACCTCTGCTGGTTAGAGCCATATCTAAAACAAAGGAAGATGGTAGTGATGGTTAGAGATCAATTACCTCAGTTCTGAGACATTAGTTGAGGAGTGCCTTGGTGACTTTGGCCAAAACATGCTTTATCTGTGATCTTCCTTCCATCATAAGGTCAGAATTGGGGATGTGCACCGATGTTTGTATAATGTTCCCCAGCATTCATGATTCCTCAGATACCAAAGTAGTCTGTCCGAATGCAACAAGACCTGGCACCACCCAAGTATCAGACAATGACAATCTCTAACAAGAGAGAATCTAACAATCTTCTCTTGATATTCAACATATTACAATCACTGAATTCTCTACTATTGATATCTTGACCAGAAACTGAACCGGACCTACCATGGAAATAACGTGGCTACAAGATCATGACAAAGGCTAGGAATCTTGCAATATGTAACTAATCTCCTGAAACCCCAAAGTATCTACAGGGTCAGGAAAGTGATCCATTTGTCTGGAAGAGATTATCTACTTGCCTAGATGCATCATAGAGTTATAGTGATTTACTGTGCAGAAAAAG
Source organism: Ginglymostoma cirratum (assembly GCA_024137785.1). Lineage (NCBI taxonomy): Eukaryota > Metazoa > Chordata > Chondrichthyes > Orectolobiformes > Ginglymostomatidae > Ginglymostoma > Ginglymostoma cirratum. The sequence goes on along the minus strand of JAHRHZ010000111.1, from coordinate 9,014,338 downwards.
GCCCGTCAGCCCGTAGCAACTGCACTGATCAAAAGCAACCGTCTAACAATTCTAATCCTGTTTCTCAGCACTTGGCCCATTGCCTTGTATGCCTTGGCAACACAAATGCACATATAAATGTTTTTTAAATATTATGAAAGTTTCTGTTTATACCACCCTTGCAGGCAGTGAGTTCCAGATTTCCACCACCTTCTGGGTGAAAAAGTATTTTGTCACATTTCTTCTAAACCTTCTACCCCCTGCCTTAAATCTATGCTGCAGTCATTGATCTCTCCATTGAAGAGATGAGTTTCTTCCTGTCCACCCTGTCTGTGCCCCTCATAATTTTATACATCTCGGTCATTTTCTGCTCGAAGGAAAACAATCCCAATCTGTCCAATCTCTCTTCATAACTGATACTCTCCAGGCAACATCATGGTAAATCTCCTTGAACCAGCTGCAGTCCAATCCTATCCCTCCTTTAATGTGGGTTCATGAATTTCACACTTTTGCTGTGGCCTAACCAATGTTTTATACAGTTCCAGCATAACGTCCCTGCTCTTGATCTGTACACCTCGTCAAATAAAGGCATGTGTACTATATGCCTTCTTAACCACTTTATCCACCAGTCCTGATACCTTAAAGGACCTGTGTACATGCACTCGCTGTTTCCCAGCATCCTACCATTCATCATGTATTTCCAAAACTTGTTTGTTCTAGATAGAGTACCTACAACAAAATTCAGGAAGTTATACTCCCTCCAGCACATGCAGCCCAGCATAATTAACACTGCTTCTCATAACACGCAGTGGCAGATTTATTTACCATCTACCAGGTGCACTGCAGGTAATACCAAGGCTGCTTCAATGGCACCTTCCAAACCCGCGACCTCTACTACCTAGAAAGTCTCAGGCAGCAGATATATAGGATATCCACCACCTGTAAGTGCCCTTCCACATCACACACCATTCTAGAAACAATATTGTTGTTCCTTCACTATTGTTGTTGGATCAAAATCCTGATACAGCACTGTGGCTGTCCCTACACCACAAAAAATCAGCAGTTCAACAAGGTGGCTCTCTGCCATCCCAAGGATAATTAGGGATTGGCAGTAAGTGCTAGCCTAGCCAATGATTCCCACATCTCATGAACTAACAAAGAAAAAGTTGACCAGTTCAACTATTGGGAACAGAATAAGCTGTTAACACACCAAAAGCACCCATAATCAATGATTGGACCAACAAATGCGTGAGTGGCTAATAAACTGGTATTTGCAAGAACATCTGCAGTCAATACACTGGGTGGCCCTGCTACCCACAGACAATGCGAAAACTTATGGTTGGCATTAACAGCAAATATACTGAATTGTAGCCACATCAGTAGCTAATGCTCTAAGGACCAAAGGAGGCCATTGCAAAGACATTTGCATTGACAACATCAGCAACGTCAGTCAGTGTACCAGATGCCAGCAGTATCCCTAGCTACATCAAGCACTGCCTGCATACAGTTGAATCAACAGCATTGACAATGCATAAGGAATACCAAAATACCATCAACATGTGTAAAGTCATAAAAGGACCATAGGGCTACTCCCTCATCCGAGAGAGACAACTGGTGGTAGTCTCAACCTCTCACCTCACCAGAGGTCACTATGGTTTAGGCGAAGGGAGAGGTGAAGGAGAGTCCTTCATGACAACATCAGCCAGTAGGAATTGTTGGCAATTTTCTATATTGCAAACTAGTCATCCAGCCAAATGAGCTCATCAACTACACTACCATCACCACCCCCCCCCCACCCCAACACTTGAAAACATAGCTGCAAATAGCACCTGCAATGGCTTCAGCAGGGTTAAGCAATGCTCCAAGCCAGTGCCCATGTACCAAGCAGCAGTCGGAACTGCAGCTGCCGTATTGTGCCGTTTCGCAAGTCCAATAGCCAATGAAAAACACAGACAATTGATGACAGAAGAGTCCATTATTAACTTTTAATTTGATGCACTCCTTTGGGAAAAAGCTGGAACAAACTAAAAGCATCAGAATCCAATGGTATCAGGAAGATAAAGACTTATCTTGTGGAGTTTTTGATCATCCCTATATTTATCCGTTTTAATCTTTAAGCCTGTCTAAGCCCCTTTTGTTTAATCCCGATCAGAACAGGGTTTTGGTGTACTTTATGCTTTATGGACAGAACCTCTAGAATCAATAATATTTTTAGAACAATTCCTGTGACAGCATCAACCATATTATATAGTGAAGGTGTCTGTGCAGCAAGATTAACTAGTTTCTGTGTCTTATCACTAACTGATCCAAAAGTATATGTGTCAGTATTTACGTATATCAACGGCACAGAATTACGCAGGCTATCAATGCAGAAAAAGCCACTCAGTCCAAATGTGCCTTTGTCATGTTTATAGTCCACACATGTACCTTCTTAACTGTCTTCAACTCACTCAGTCTACTTCTCCTTCAATTTATCCTCCTCACGTGTTCATCCAGTTTCCTCTTTAACACAACTGGACAAGTTGGACAAAAGGATCTGGATGTACAGCTCTATGACTCTATAACTACGTTACACACTTTAACTGCTCCCATGCAACAATGTGTTTCACATTCTCACAATTATTTACGTAAAGACGTTTCCCCTGAAATCTCTGGAGTATTTATCAATGACACCTTGTATTTATGGTGCCTAGTTTTGGTCTAACCCACAACTGGAAATGAACATATCCATGACTATTCTGTAAAATCTTTATGCAATCTTATAGATTGATACTTTCTGGAAGAGTAGTAATCTCAAGGGGTTATTTCCAGCACCATGTGCTAGTAAGTACAAGAATAAAAAATAGGAGAGCAAAACACACATCTGGACAGATGGTTTAGTGGGATGTTTGGAGTCCTGGGACATTGGAACCAGTTCCAGTGCAGGTCTTTGCTTGATGGATGAGCTTTACCTGAACATAGTGAGAATGAATGTCCTCACTGAGAAAACCATGAAAGATGTGGAAAAAAGCAGGATGAAGTGAAAAAAAGCTAGTTACAATAGCAGAACAGAGGGGAAGGAACATGGACAACAGGTAAAATAAAAGAGGTGATCAGAACAGGAGTGAGTGAACTGAGATATCTTGCTGACAGATGACTAGGGCTCATGTGATGTGAACATTAATGCGAAAATTTATAAACACAGTAAATGAGCCTGAGGCAAAAATTGTCATGAGAGTGTGTTATGGTAGAAAACGTTAACAGGCATAGCTTAGGTTAGGGCAGGACCAACAGATGAGTAATCCTGGTTAGAAAATATTTTGGAAGAATAGAGGAGGATAGAAAAGTGAGTAAGGTGTGAGTAATATTAATTAAAGATTCCAATGAGGGACTGGATCATAGGAAAGATAAAAGGAACTGATACAAAAGCTGAATCAAATTGCTTAGAGTTCAGTAATAAAGAAAGGACTGTCACTCATTGAAAATATACTGTAGACCATGGAACAGTAATATGGATATTGAGGAAGAGATAAGGGTAAATTATATAAAATAAACAGGAACAAAGGGAGATATTAGTTACATCAACTGTGTAGCATGGAAAATGAATAATTTGCCCAACAGTCCATTTTTTTGTGTACGACTCAACTTTTCAATGTGAGCATTAAACGTAGTAGTGGATCATTTGGTCGCTTTAGCCTGCTCTTCCATCCAATAAGATCATGGTTGATCTGTTTGTGTTTTGAAGTTCACGTTCCCGACAATCCCAATAAACATCGATTCCTTGCCAAAATGAATCTACTTCCATCTGCCTTAAAAATATTTAATAGCCCTGCCTCCACTGTCTTCTGAGACAAAGAGTTCCAAAGTCACACAATCCTCTGACAGAAAAAAAAATCTTCTCTCCTCTATCCTAAAATGACAATCTCCAACTTTAAAATAGTGCCCCTTGTTCTGGAATTGATGAAACATCTTTTCTACATTCACATTGTCAAGACAGTTGAGGATTTTAGACACTTCAATCAAATCAATCTGCTTTCTTTTAAGCTCCAGTGGAAACAAGCCCAGTCTGTGTAATCTTTCCTCACAAGACAACCTGTTCATTTCAGGTATCAACCCAGAAAACCTTCTTTGAACCACCTCCAATAAATTATGTTTTTCCACAAATATGGAGGCTAAAACTATACATAGTATTCGAGATATGATCTCACAAATACCTTAAATAACTGAAGCACAACATCTTTATTTTTATGATCAATTCCTCTCATCAAAAGGATAGCATTCCATTCACTTTCTTAATTTCTTGCTGTGACTGTATAGTAATGTTTTGTGACTGATGCACTACAATAACAAAATTGTTCTGTAGTCATTCTCCATTTAAGTAATACGTTACCTTCTTATTCTTCCTGCCAAAGAGAACAACTTCACATTTTCCCCTATTATACTCCATCTGCCAGATTTTTGCCCACTCACTCAACTTATCTATATTGGTCTGCATTCCCTGTTATGTTGTTATGACACGGAGACAGACAACCAAACCAAATAAGCCTTCTACCTCTATATTTGCAACACAGTTAAGTTAAAGTGGTGAAGACACCCCAGACAGTCACCCCAATGGTTCCTAATCAGACTTTTGAATAACCAATCCCAGACTGTGCAAATAATTAATTTCAAGACACTGGTTTAGTATCTTAAACAATAGAAAACTATTTATTATACATACAATAGCTTTAGCAGAGCGAAAATTAAACAACACAGTTACATCTATGCTTTTAATTCAAAATATTTGTTTTTTGTCTCCATTCACACAAAACAAAAAAACAAACAGAGTTAAGGGATAAATGAAACGAAATAACAAAACTGGCCAGATTACTTAAATTGCTTTCATTATGTATTAATTCACAGGTTAAAATGTGGACCCTTTGGCTGCTTCTCTGAAACATTGATCAGGGTTACCTTCTCAGTCCACCCAGACAAAGGTAGCAAATTCAGCTTGTTACATTTTGGGCTTCTGGAAGCTGGTGAAGCAGATTAAGCAGGGAGATTTCAAATCTCCATGCTGTCTCATCAGCAGCCCAGAACCATCTCTCAGAAAACATAGTTTTAAAAAAACTTTAATTCTGGTTCTTCCCTGACAGACTGATTGATTCTTCCTGAGGCCTCAATTAACATTCAACAACTGCCATCTGCTTGAACATAGAGTTTCTTCCAGCTTTGCTGGAACCAATTCCAAGGTTAATAGCCAAATTCTGCTGTCTGTTTAAACACAATGTTATTCCCAAGGTCACTGTGTCTTTTGGAACCCTTTTAATTAGGAATTAGCTTTCAATTAACCTCTAGACATGGCCTCACAAACAAACAAAGCTTGTTTGGTCTATCCTTTTCCTTTTACCACAATCTACCCCAAAGTCCACCATACTGAGAGGTATAGGAAAGATGTTATTAAACTGGAAAGCGTGCAAAAATGAGTTACAAAGATATTAATAAGACTGGAGGGTTTGAGTTAAAAGGAGAGGCTGGATAGGTTGGGACTTTTCTCCCTGGAGCATAGGAGGCTAAGGGGTGACCTTATAGAGGTCTTTTCCCAGGGTAGAAGAGTCCAAAACTAGAGGGTACAGGTTTAAGTTGAGAGGGGCAAGATTTAGAAGGGACTTGAGGAGCAACTTTTTCACAGAGTGTGCTGTGTTTATGGAATGAGCTGCTAGAGAAAGTGGTAGAGGTGAGTATAACTACAACATTTAAAAGACATTCGGATAGGTACATCGATGGGAAAGGTTTAGAGCTATATGGGCTAAATGTGGGAAAATGGGATTAGTTCAGTTTAGGAAACCTGGTCAACAGGGATAAGTTGGCCAAAGGGTCTGTTTCCTTCCTATATGCCTTTATGATTCAATGATTCTAAGTCATTTTCAGCTTACAATTCAAATTTGATAAAAGAACAAAACAAAATCAAACATGGAAAAATCAATGAGGGTTCTGACAATGTCCTCTTCACAACATTCTTTTATACTTATCTTTGTGTCATCTGCAAATTTAGCTACCATGTCTTCACTGCCTTCACCAAAGTCACCAATAGAACATGTAAAAAGCTGAGGCCCCAGCATACATCAGTGTAGGACTCTACTCATTGTGTTTTGACAGTCAGAAACTGCTTGTGCATATTTATTGTTTTCTGCCAGCCAGCCAGTCTCTAGCCGTACTAATATATTATCCCCGTGACATATTCCCCCCCAAAAAATCAAACTAAATGCCCTATAGTTTCCTATTTATTGCTTTACTCCCTTCTTCAATGGAGGAGTTATAGAGCTACTTCTCAGTTTGTTGGAACATTTCTAGAATCTATTGAATTTTGGAAGATTAACACAAATGCTTCTATCAGCTCATAAGCCAGCTCTTTTAAGACCCTGAGGTGGAATCCATCAATCTCCTCCCATTCTTCTCCTCATCCTATCTAGATATCCTAACTGTGCAAAGTGTGCAACAAATGGCATTGAAGGAAAAACGTTTTAACCATACATCCAGGACTCCGTTGTAAATTCATATAATCTTAGTCTAATAAAGAGCAAACCAACGTGGAATTTAAGGAAATTATGCTGGATTATGAGGTAATGAAAATGTGGACAAACTTTGGGGCTAATGTAATTAAGCTTAATTAATTTAATTAAAAAGTGAAAAATATGGGCTGACAATTAAAGATGGAGCTGTACAGCATGGAAACAGACCCTTCGGTTCAACTCATCCATGCTGACCAAACATCCTAAATAAATCTAGCCCCATTTGCCAGCTTTTGGCCCATATCCCTCTAAACCCATTCCATCCATTTACCCATCCAGATGCCTTTTAAATGTTAAAGCAAGGTTAAAGATTACTCTGACATTTCTGTTTGTGTCTGGTGCTGTGAAGCTGAAAGCAAGCTCATGGAACAGCACCTGTTCCAGTTAGACACTTTACAGATTTTTGGACTCACGTTAAGTTCAATGATTTTGGACTGTGAACGACATCTTTCATTTTACTTCTGATTTTCTACCCTGTGCCAATCTGAATCTTGTTTTTCATGTCCTTGTTTATCATTGGTAGATGAAGATGTTCAAAAACATAGGGACAGGATTTGGCCATACAGTTCTTTGAGCTTCTTCTCTATTTAGTTAGTTCTTGGCTGATCTATAGCCTCAATCCATCTGTCCACCTTGCCTCAGTCAGATCCATCCAACCCTAATTGCCTTTGCCTAACAAATATTAACTGATACTAGTCTTGAAAATTCCAACTGACCACGGCCCCACCAGCAATTTGAGGAAGGATTTCTATATTTTCCCAGCTATTGGAAGAATATTACTAAATTGGAGAGAGTGTTGAAAAGATTTACAAGCATATTACCAGGACTGGAAGGTCTAAGTCATAAGGAAAGGCTCGATAGGCTGGGACTTTTTTCACTCGAGTATAAGAGGTTGAGGGGCGGCCTTATAGAGGTTTATAAAATCTTGAGGGGCATACATAAGGTGAATAGCAAAGGTCTTTTCCCTAGGGTAGGGGAGTTCAAAACTGAAGGGCATATTTTTAAGATGAAAGGAGAAAGATTTAAAAGGGACCTGAGGGGCAGTGGTTTCACACAGTGGGTAGTTCGTATATGGAATGAACTGCCAGAGGAAGTGGTAGTTTATAACAAGTAAAAGATATTTGGACAGGTACATGAATCATAAAGTTTTAGAGGGATATGGGCCAAATGTAGGTAAGTGGGACCAGTTTACTTTGAGAAACTTGGTCAGCATGGAAGAGTCAAGCTGAAGGGTTTGTTTCTGTGCTGTATGACTCTATAAGTGATTCTTGACACCAGTCCTGAACAGCCTGGCTCTAATTCGAAATTCATGCCTTCTTGATCAATCCTCAACCGTGTCAAATGAAATAGTTTGTCTCTATCCACTTGATCAAATCCTTCAATTATCTTTAGCATAAAAAGATGAGAAATGTTCCAATCAGCAATGATTGCAGTCATCATATTTCCACAGAAATAAAGGTGGTGCAATAAAATTTGGAGTTCCTTGGATGGAGAACTTAAATTTTAGATGAAAATGATTCTCAGCATCTACCCTATTGAGTCCCTTCAAACTCCTTTCTTTTTTAATAAGATTGCCCTCTCAGGTTGTAAGCCCAATGCGGTTAACCTTTCCTCATAAATCAAACATTTCATACCAAAAATCATCTGATTAACATTCTCTGAACTGCTTCTAATGTAAGTATATTTATCCTTAAGAATTCCCAAACTTTACACAGTACTCCAGTTACGGTCTCACCAATGTGCTATACATGTTGTGGCAATATTTCCCCACTTGTATATTCCAATGGTCCTGCAAATCATAAAGGAAACCAAGGATTTAGTCAAAAAGTGGGAAGGGGAGATGAATAATAAAAAAAGGAAAGCTTCTGAAGGACAAAGAAAAAGCACATTTGGAATGATTTACTGAGTTAAACGTATATATAAATGAAAGTTGTTGAAATATCAAATGAGGCTTTTGCTGTATGTTTTAATAGAAAAGTGTGGAAGAGTGTGGCAATGGAATAAAAGGAAGGCATTGACCAATTAAATACTAAAGATATATAAATTAAGAAATAACACTAAGAATATTAGTACAACACAAAGTGCAAAAATCCCAGGCCGCTGACATCAAGCATCCTTCGATGTTGATGGTAGTCATAGAACATAGAACATAGAACATAGTCAGGGAGGAAGTGAGAAATCCTGAGCCTAGGAGCTGCAATGTTGTAATCTACATTGCTCTTTCTTAAACCTGAACACTTTATTTATGCTGCCTTAATGAAATGGTTTCCTAAAGGTTGGTGGATTTGTTGCCTAAGACTACTGCTGGTTATGTTGTTTAATACGCATTTAGACCTGTTTTCTACTGCATAGGTTGATATCTCATTTTCAGGTAACATCCTCCTGCACTGCTCACTGAACCAAGGTTAATTGCCTACTTGATGATAACTGTGGAGCAGGGGATATGCCAGGTCATGAGTTGCAGATGCTGTTTTGAGTGCAATTCTGCTGTTGCTGATGGCTCATTGCACCTCATGGATGCCCAGCCTTAGGTTGCTTGATCTATTCAAAGATTATCCCATTTTGCATGGTGACAGTGCCATAAAACATGATGGAATCATCAATGCGAAGATTGGGGTCTCCGCAAGGACTGTACATGGCCAACCCCATCAGTACTGTCATAGACAGATGCATCTACAACAGGTAGATTGGTGAGAATGAAGTCATATATGGCTTTTCCTCTAGTTGGCTCCTTCACCACCTGCTGCAGAACTATACTGGCAGTTATGTCCTTTAGGACTCAACCAGCTCATCATTAGTGGTGCTGCCAAGCCACTCGGTGATGGACATTGAAGTCCCCTGCCCAGTGTATACTTTTGACACCCTCAGCACTTCCTCCAAATGATGTTCAACATGGAGGAGTACCGATTCATCAGCTAAGGGATGTCGGTATGTGATAAACTGTAGGAAGTTTCCTTCCCCATGTTTGACCCAATGCCATGAAACTTCATCAGAGTCAATGTTTCGGGTTCGGTGACCCTTCTTCAGAATTGATAGCAATTAGGAAAAGATTGGTATATATGCTGAAGGTGGGATTGGAGGGGATGGAACAATTAATAGGTAGAGATGGAGAACTGAGAGAGAGAGAGTTACAGTTGGGCAGACAAAGGAATGGATAAAGGTGAGCTGGGGAGAAAGAAAGCCTGCTAGTGGGGACCATTGTTGGTTGAAAATGGATTGCTATGGTGAAAGCAGTCCATGTGATGACAAGGCCTAGTGCATGGAAGTGGCAGAAGGACTTGGAAGAAAGTGCTCAGGCCCTTGAATTATTGAAATCAATATTGACTCCTGAAGGCTGCAGAGTCCCCAAGCAGAAAATGAGACCCTGCTCTTCCAACTTGTGTTGAGGTTCACTGGAATAGCAGCAAGCCCGAGACAGAGACGTTGCCCAAGGAACATGATGGTGTGTTGAAATGGCAGGCAATTGGAAGCTCTGAGTCATAAGAACACAAGAACGTAAGAACTAGGAGCAGGAGTAGGCCATGTGGCCCCTCGAGCCTGCCCCACCATTTAATAAGATCATGGCTGATCTTTTTGAAACTCAGCTCCACTTACCTGCCCACTCACCATAACCCTTAATTCCTTTACTGTTCAAAAATTTATCTAGCCTTGCCTTAAAAACATTCAGTGAGGTAGCTTCAACCGCTTCACTGGGCTGGGAATTCCACAGATTCACAACCCTTTGGGTGAAGAGGTTCCTCCTGACCTCAGTCCTACATCTGCTTCTCTTTATTTTGAGGCGATACCCTCTAGTCCTAGTTTCACCTGCTAGCAGAAACAACCTCTCTGCCTCCACCTTATCTATTCCCTTCATATTCTTATATGTTTCTACAAGATCTCCCCTCATTCTTCTGAATTCCAATGAGTATAATTCCAGTCTACTCAGTCTCTCCTCATAATCCAACCCTCTCAACTCTGGAATCAACCGAGTGAATCTCCTCTGCGTCCCCTCCAGTGCTAGTATATCTCCTCTCAAGTAAGGAGACCAAAACTGCACACAGTACTCCAGGTGTGGCCTCACGAGGACCTTAAACAGCTGCAGCATAGCCTCCCTGTTTTTAAACTCCATCCCTCGAGCAATGGCAGACAAAATTCCATTTGCCTTTTTAATTACCTGCTGCACCTGCAATCCTACTTTTAGTGATTCATGCACAAGGACACCCAAGTCCCTCTGCACAGCAGCGCGCTGCAATTTTTTACCATTTAAAACATAGTCCATTTTGCTGTTATTCCTACCAAAATGGATGACCTCACACTTATCAACATTGTACTCCATCTGCCAGATCTTTGCCCACTCACTTAGACTATCTATATCTCTCTGCAGACTTTCAGTGTCTTCTGCACACTTTGCTCTACCACTCACCTTAGTGTCATCTGCAAATTTTGACACACCACACTTAGTCCCCAACTCTAAATCATCGATGTAAATTGTAAACAATTGCGGTCCCAACACTCATCCCTGAGGCACACCCACTAGCCACTGACCGCCAACCAGAAAAACACCCATTTACTCCTACTCTTTGCTTTCTACTGGTCAACCAATCCTCTATCCATGCCAATACATTATCTGTAATACCGTGAAACTTTATCTTATATAGCAGCCTTTGGTGTGGCACCTTGTCAAATGCCTTCTTAAAATCCAGATACACCACACCCACAGGTTCCCCATTATCCACCATGCAAGTAATGTCCTCAAAGAATTCCACCAAATTAGTCAAACATGACCTACCCTTCATGAACCCATTCTGGGTGTTCCCAATGGGACAATTTATATCCAGATGTCATGCTATTTCTTCCTTATTGATAGATTCAAGCATTTTCCCCATTACCAAAGTTAAGCTAACTGGTCTATAGTTACCTGCTTTTTGTCTACTTCCTTTTTTAAACAGTGGCGTCACATTGGCTGTTTTCCAATCTGTGGGAACCGCCCCAGAGTCCAGTGAATTTTGGTAAATAATTGCTAGTGCATTTGCTATTTCCCCCATCACCTCTTTTAGTACCCTGGGATGCATTTCATCAGGGCCAGGAGACTTGTCTACTTTTAGCCCCATTATCTTGGCCCGCACTACCTCCTTAGTGATAATGATAGTTTCTAGGTCCTCACCTGCTATAACCTTCTTGCCATTAGTTTTCGGCATGTTATTTGTGTCTTCCACTGTGAAGACCGACACGAAATAACTGTTTAATGTCTTGGATATTTCCTCATTCCCAGTTATTAAATTGGCCTTCTCATCCTCTAAAGGACCAAAGTTTACCTTTGCCACTCTTTTACGATTTATGTATTTGTAGAAACTTTTGCTGCCTGCTTTTATATTCTGAGCTAGTTTACTCTCATAATCTATCTTACTTTTCTTTATAACTTTTTCTGTGGCTTTCTGCTGGCCTTTAAAGATTTCCCAGTCTACTAGTTGCCCACTACTCTTTGCTTTTTTGTATGATTTTTTTTCAATCTGATACTTTCCTTTATTTCCTTAGACATCCATGGCTGACTCTCTCTTTTCCTACAGTTCTTCCTTATCACTGGAATATACTTCTGCTGAGCACTGTGAAAAATCATTTTGAAAGTCCTCCACTGTTCCTCAATTGACCCACCATAAAGTTTTTGCTCCCATTCTACCTTAGCTAACTCCTCCCTCATTCCTTCATAGTCTCCTTTGTTTAAGCACAGGACACAGGTGGATTTAACCTTCTCATACTCCAACTGTATTTTAAATTCGACCATACTGTGATCGCTTCTTCCGAGAGGATCCCTAACTGTGAGATCATTAATTATTCCTGTCTCATTACACAGGACTAGATCTAGGATAGCTTGCTCCCTCGTAGGTTCCATTACATATTGTTCAAGGAAATTATCGCAGATGCATTCTATGAACCCCTCTTCAAGGCTGCCATGACCGACCTGGTTTGACCAATCGATATGTAGGTTAAAATCCCCCATGATAATTGCTGTACCATTTTTACATGCATTAGCTATTTCTATGTTTATTGCCTGCCCCACCACGATGTCATTATTTGGTGGCCTATAGACCACACCTATCAGTGACTTTTTCTCCCTGCTATTCCTAATTTCCACCCAAATGGATTCAACGTTTTGTTCAATAGAACCTATATCATCTCTCACTACCACCCTGATATCATCCTTAAAAATCAGAGCAACACTACCTCCCTTACCTTCCTGTCTGTCCTTCCAAACAGTTTGATATCCCTGGATATTTAACTCCCAGTCATGACCATTCTGTAACCATGTCTCTGTAATGGCCACTAAATCATACCCATTTGCCATGATTTGCACCGTCAACTCATCCACCTTTGTGAGTCATGTTTTGTGGCCAAAAGTGTTTCACAAATTGGTAGCTCAGTCTCTGGTACATCGATGACATCATCGGTGCTGCTTCATTCTCTTAGAGTCACAGAGCATGGAAACAGACCCTTTGGTCCAGCTCATCTGCGCCAATCATATATCCCAACCTGAACTAGTCCCATTTACCAACATTTGGCCCTATTCTTCTAAATCCTTCCTATTCATCTACCCATCCAGATGCCTTTTAAATGTTATACTTGTACCCACCTCCACCACATTCCATACATGCACCACCCTCTGCATGAAAAAGTTACCCCTCAGGTTCTTTGTACACCTTTCCCCTCTCATCTTAAACCTATGTCCCCTAGTTTTGGGCTATCCCACCCTAGGTAAAAGACCTTGGCTATTTACACTATCCTTATCCCTCATGATTTCATAAACCTCTATAAGGTCACCCCTCATCCTCCAATGCTCCAGGAAAAAAGCCCCAAACCCTCCAGTCCCTGCAACATCCCTGTAAATCTTGTCCGGAATTGGAAAAATTTATCAATTCTGCTTCCAACTTATAACCTGTTCTCACCTTCATCTGGTCCATCTCTGACTTCTCACTTCCTCAACATTTTTGTTTCCATTTATGGGGGTAGGCTGGTTTCCAATTTGTGTAAGCTCAGTGCAAGCTGCAAGAGCAGCATCTCATTTTCCACTTGCGACTCTGCAGCCTTCAGGGCTCAATATCAAGTTCAATAATTTTAGGCCTGAGCACTTTCTTCCAAGTCCCTTTGACACACCCATGCATTAAGCCTTGTCATCACTTGGGCTGCTTTTACCATAGCCAACCCATATTCATGCACTAATGGTGCCTTAGCAGGCATTTTTTTTCTCCCCGGCTCAACGTTATCCATTCCTTTGTCTGCACAACTGCTACTCTCTCGCTCTGGGCTTCATCTCCACCATTATTTACTCCATCCTCTCCTGACGTCATCTTCAGCATCCATACCAACATTTTCCTAACTCACACGAAACCAGGTTGCAGCCTAAATAGTTTATTCAAAAATCACAAGCTTTCAGAGCAGTGCTCCTTCTTCAGATGAAGTAGAGGGAATATGAGTGGAGGCGCCTATAGATTCTGTGCCTGTGCACTTCCGTCCACTTCACCTGACAAAGAACCAATGCTCCAAAAGCTTCTGATTTCGAATAAACATGTTGGACTATAACCTGGTGTTGTGTGACTTCTAATTTTGTCCACCCCAGCCCAACACCAGCACCTCCACAACATTTTCCTAGCTACCATCAGTTCTGAAGAAGGGCCACTGGACCCAAAGTGTTGATTGTGTTTTCTCTCTGCAAATGCTGACAGACCTGCTGAGTTACTTCATCTATTTCTGTTTTTGTTTCAGATTTCCAGCATCCACAGTTTTTTTTGTCATACCAGTGTGCTTTTGTTGGATTTATCCTGACAGCAGTACAGGACATATTGAGGGTTGGTGATGGCATTGTCTGAAATGTTGTCTGTAAGGTATGATGCTGTGAGGATGACAATGCTTTTCTAGTGTGTGAGATAGTTATCTAAATTTTGACAGCAGCCTCCAGATATGGATCAGAAGGGCTTTGCAAGGTCCACAGAGCTGAAGATGCAAATATTGCATCCAGTGTCTAGGTCGATACCATGCTATCTGTCTGATTTAATTCCTTTTTTGGAGGCACCTTAGCCAATTTATACAACTGAGTGATTTGCTGGACCATTTCAGGGGACTGCACGTGTCGCAAAATTGTTAAACCAACTACATAAAGGCAAGTTATTTGTTTTAGATCCATGTGTCCAGTAAAATGAATTGTCGGAAGTTGCCGGAAAAGCTCAGCAGGTCTGGCAGCATCTGTGAAGAAAAAATCAGAGTTAACGTTTCAGTTCTGGTGACCCTTCCTCAGAACAGGGTCGCCAGACCCGAAACGTTAACTCCGATTTTTTCTTCACAGATGCCCCAGACCTGCTGAGCTTTTCTAGCAACTTCCGTTTGTGTACGTGATTAACATATTCCACAGTTCTTTCAGTTTCAAAATGTCAAACCCATACGAAACGTCAAGTTTTCCTGCTCCTATGATGCTGCTTGACCTGCTGTGTTCATCCAGCCCCACGCTTGTTATCTCGGATTCTCCAGCATCTGCAGTACCTTTTATCTCTGATACAATTCAAACCCATAGTGCAGTTGGAATGTTGCATAGGTCTTCCCGTGCGGTAGAGGTCGCTGTAGACGGAGGTCCTGGTATGTGACACCTCTTGTTTCTCCTACACCCTCCTCAGTCCCGGCGGCTGCCATGTCGACAGAGGTTTAGGCCGCGGCTTCGATGAGAACTGACGGAGCATGGAGCTGCGGCGGGTGGCAGGGTCGCTCAATCTGCCCATGGGGCCTGACTCGCTCTGCTTCAATAAGGATGAGTTTATGAAGGTACACACCTGGCGGGGCGGTGCCGAGCCGAGCATTGTTACCAACCCTAAAGCCGACATACCCCTGCGGCCCGAGCCCGAGCCGCCGGTTTATACCCGGCTTGGGGACCTCCATCAACCCCCTCATTGATCTCCCAGCATAAAGCCTGGCTCGGATCCTTCTGATGAATTTGCACTATTCCTCTCCCTAATCAGTTCGATCCAACACGTCACATCAAGATCAGCTATCAATCTGCAGTAACTCTCATTACCTGTGCTGACTACTCTGTTCCATCGATCAGGATCAGCACCAGCACCAGCACCAGCAATGTTGCTGCAGACTTGCCTGCTGCATTCCCCATACCCTAGCATGTCATCATTGTGCAGCATCTCAGCTATCTTTAGGTCCAGGTATTGGATTAAAAATTAGGTCCTCAAGAGTAGTAATATCTGGATTACTCCTGGTGCCACAAGCTAGTGAGAGTAGGAATAGGAGGATGTAGCTGAGGTGCTGGTGCAGGGGAGAAGGATTCACATTTTCAGATCATTAGAATCTCTTCTGAGGTAGAAGTGACCTCTGTAAGAAGGACAGATTGCATCTGAATTGGAAGGAACTAATGTACTGGCGGGGAGATTTGCTACAGCTGCTGGGGGGAATTTAAACTAGTGGGGTGGGGATGGGGTCAGGACCCAGGGAGACACCAAGAAATGAAATCAGTCTGAGATTGGTGCAGTTGTGAAAAGGAGCGAGTCAGTCCGGCAAGTTGGAACAAAGCAGAAAACAAGGCAGGACTGATAAATTAAACTGCATTTATTTCAATGCAAGAGGCCTAACAGGTAAGGTAGATTGACTCAGGGCATGGTTGGGAACATGGGACATGGATATCATTGTGATTATAGAGATGTGGCTCAGGAATAGATAGGACTGGCAGCTTAATGTTCCAGGGTATAGGTGCTATTAGGAAGGATAGAAAGGGGTGGAGAGAAAGAGAGGGGGAGTAATCTTTCTGATTAGGGATAACATTATGATTGTACTTAGGGAGAATTTTCCTGGGAATACATCCAGGGAAGTTATTTGGATGGAACTGAGAAATAAGAAACGGATGATCACCTCATTGGGATTGTACTGTAGACCCACCCCCAGTAATCAGTGGCAAATTGAGAAACAAATTTGTAACGACATCTCAGTTATCTGTAAGAATAATAGGGTGGGAATGGGAGAGGATTTTAACTTTCCACACATAGATTGCCATAGTGTTGAGGGCTTGGATGGAGAGGAATTTGTTAAGTGAATACAAGAAAATTTTCTGATTCCGTATGTGGATATATCTACTAGAGAAGGAGCAAAACTTGACCTACTCCTGGGAAATAAGGCAGGGCAGGTGATTAAGGTGTCAATGTCGGAGCACTTTGGGGCCAGTGACCATAATTCTATTAGTTTTAAAATAGTGATGGAACAGGATAGACCAAATCTAAATGTTAAAGTTCCAAATTGGAGGAAGGCCAATTTTGACAGTATTAGGCAACAATTTTCAAAAGTTGATTGGGGGACTGATGTTTGCAGGTAAAGGGATGGCTGGAAAATGGGATGTCTTCAGAAATGAGATATCGAGAGGCCAGAGACAGTATGTCCCTGTCGGGTGAAGGGCAAAGGCTTGTGGGTGTAGGGAATGCTGGATGACTAGAGAAGTTGACGTTTTAGTCCAGAATAAGAAGGACGCGTATGTCAGGTATAGACAGCAGGGATTGAGTGAATCTCTAAAAGAATTTAAAGGCAGTAGGAGTATACTTAAGAGGGAAATCAGGAGGGCAGAAGGGGGACATGAGATATCTTTGGCAAGTAGGGTTAAGGAGAATCCAAAGGGTATCTACAAATACATTGAGGATAAACAAGTAACTAGGGAGCCAATAGGGATCCTTAAAGATCAGCAAGGCCACCTATGTGTGGAACTGCAGGAGATGGGTGAGATATTAAACGAGTGTTTTGCATCAGTGTTTACTGTGGAGAAGGATATGGAAGATATAGAACGTAGGGAAATAAACAGTGACATCTTCAAAAATGTCTATATTACAGAGGAGGAGGTGCTTGACGTTTTAAAATGCATAAAGTTGGATAAATCTCTGGGACCTAATCAGGTGTACAGTAGAACTCTGGGAAACTAGGGAAGTGGTTGCTGGGTCCCTTGCTGAGATATTTGTATCATTGATAGCCACAGGTGAGATGCCGGAAATCTGAACATTGGCTAACGTGGTGCCACTATTTAAGGAAGGTGGTAAAAAAAATCCAAGGAACTATACTCTGGTGAGCCTTGCATCAGTGGTGGGCAAGTTGTTGGAGGGAATCCTGACAGACAGGATTTACGTGTATTTGGAAAGGCAGTGACAGATTAAGGATAGACAGCATGGCTTTGTGCATGGGAAATCGTGTCTCACTAACATGATTGAGTTTTTAAAAGAAGTAATGAAGAGGATTAATGAGGGCAGAGCGGTGGACATGATCTGTATGGACTTTAGTAAGGCTAAGGTTCTGCATGGTAGACTGGTGAGATCACATGAGACAGGGAGAACTAGCCATTTGGATTCAGAACTGCCTTGAAGGCAGAAGACCGAGGGGGTAGTGGTGGTGGGTTGCTTTTCAGATGGAGGCCTGTGATCAGTGGTGTGCCACACGAATCGGTCCTGGGTCCATTGCTTTTCATCATCTATATAAATTATTTGGATGTGAATATAGTAAGTTTGCACATGACACCAATATTGGATATGTAGTGGACAGTGAAGAAGGTTATCTCAGAATACAACAGGACCATGATCCAATGGGCTTAGGAGTGGCGGATGGAGTTTAATTTAGATAAATGTGAGGGGCTGCATGTTGGAAAGGCAAATAAGGGCAGGACCTATAGACTTAATGGTAAGGTCCTGGGGAGTGTTGCTGAACAGAGACCTGTTTAAAAAGGTTCATAATTCCATGAAAGTGGAGTCTCAGGTTGACAGGATAGTGAAGAAGGCATTTGGTATGCTTGCCTCTATTGGTCAGTGTGTTGAGTATAGGAGTTGAGAGATCATGTTGTGGCCGTACAGGACATTGGTGAGGCTACTTCTGGAATACTGTGTGAAATTCTGGTCTCCCCACTATAGGAAGGATGCTGTGAAACTTGACAGGGTTCAGAAAAGATTTACAAGGATGTTGCTAGGGTTGGAGGGTGTTGAGCTATAGGGAGAGGATGAATAGGCTGGGGCAAATTTCCCTGGAGCGTCAGAGGCTGAGGGATGACCTTATAGAGGTTCGTAAAATTATGAGGAGCAAGAATAGGGTGAATAGCCAAGGTCTTTTCCTCGGGTTGGGGGATTCTGTAATTAGTGGGTAAAGATCTAAAGTGAGAGGGGAAAGATATAATGGGACCTAAGGGGCATCTTTTTCATGCAGAGGGTGGTGAGTGTGTGGAATGAGCTGGTACTGGAAGTGGTGGCGGCTGGTACAATTACAACATTTAAGAGGCACCTGATGGTTATATTAATAGGAAGGGTTTAGAGAGATATGGACCAAATGCTGGCAAATGGGCCTAGATTAATTTAGAATATCTGTTCGGCATGGATGAGTTGGACTGCAGGGTCTACTTCCGTGCTGTGTAGCTGTTTTGCTATATGAGTATGACTCCTGTTAATTGAAACACTGGCAATGACAATGGATTTTTCCAACCTCATTTTGACTCTCAAGTGACTCTACATCCCCTGTGCTTAGGAATTAACTTGTACGATCTATATGATGATATGAACCCAGAGACCATTGCGACCAGACTCTTGCTGGATGAAATGGATGTCATAAGATTGTATGTACCCATGTGTGTATTTCCAATATTGTAGTTGTGCATTTGTGCTTAATTTTGAGAGAGTTCAGAAATGAATTGTTTTACTGTTTTATCTTACAATAAATCTCCCATCTGTCTTTAATGCAATTTGTTTTAACAGAAGAAATCATAAAAAGCCACCAGACTGTCAATTTTGGTAGGTTAAGGAACATTTTATTCTGCATTGCCCTTAAGTTGGGTGAAAGAGTCATACAGCATGGAAACAGACCCCTCCGTCGAACTCATCTGCACCGACCAGACAGCCAAATCTGATCTAGCCCCAGTTTGCCAGCATTTGGCCCATATCCCTCTAAGTCCTTCCTATTCATCTACCTGTTCAGATGCCTTTCAAATGTAAGTGTACCCATCTCCACTCCTTCCTCTGGCAGCTCGTTTCATACACGCACCACCCTCTGCGTGAAAAAATTACCCCTCAGTTCCCTTTTAAATGTTTCCCCTCTTCCCTTAAACCTGTGCCCTCTGGTTTTGGACTCCCCCCATCTAGGAAAATGATATTGGCTATTCACCCTATCCATGCCCCTCATGATTTTAAAAAAAGCTCTGTAAGGTCACTCCTCAGCCTCCAGGGAGAAAAGCCCCGGTGCTTTCAGCTTGTCTGAATAGCTCCAACCCTCCAGTGCCGGCAACATCCTTGAAAATCTTTTCTGCACCCTTACAAGTTTAACAACATCCTTCCTACAGAAGTGCAACCAGAATTGAACCCAGTATTCTACAAGTAGCTTCACCAATGTCCTGTACAGCCACAACGTGACATTCCAACTCCTATAATCAGTGTTCTGACCAATGAAGGCAAGTGTGCCAATACTTTCTTCACCACCCTCTTGACCTACGACTCCACTTTCATGGAACTATGTACCTGAACCCCTGGGTCTCTTTGTTCGGCAACACTCGTCAAGGCCCTACCATTTATTGAGTAAGTCCTCTACTGGTTGCCTTCCTCACTTTTCTTCCATTTTCCCATACAGCTGTGTCATGTAGACTTGTAGCCAGGACTTGCTATGATCTGGTCAACTTGCTTCTTAAGATGAACTAACTTCAGACTTTAATTACCCCTCTCAAGAGATCCTACTAACTAAGCTAAAAGCATTTGTCCTGTTGGCATCTGGAGTGGACTTTTGACCTTTTCCCTATCCAACAGCTTTACAGTTACAAAAATATATTTCAGATTTCCTAAATAATTGATGAAAGCTGTATTTATCAATTCTGAAGTACGACAAATTGTAAATTCATAACTTTTAATGCACAGAAGAAAGGATAAGTGTGTATTCATTAGGCTGAGATTTTCTTTGGACTCTTTGACATGTTCACTGCTTTCCATTTACAGGATGATTTTGATGTGGATCATTTTGTGTCTGAGTGCAGAAAACATGTTCAGTTGGAGACACTTCGGGATGATTTGGAACTTTATTATAAGCTCCTGAAAACTGCTATGGTAGAACTGATAAATAAAGACTATGCAGACTTTGTCAACCTTTCTACCAATTTGGTAAGGCACTTTCCACTTTCAGTAAAACCTATGTAATTCTAATTGTTTGCATTTGCACTCTATTTTTAATTATGACATTCTTTTTCAGGTTGGCATGGATCGAGCTTTGAAGCAACTGACAGTACCATTGGGCCAGTTGAGAGAAGAGGTGATGGTATGTCTTTGTATCTTGTCCTTGTGTCATCCGTAGTTCTAAACCAATAACTTTAGCTATGATTCTTGCAAATTGGAAATGTAACCTGCTTCAGGTTGAACAGTCTGATAACTTGCTGATTTTGTTGATGTGTTTGTGGGCATTTTGTTTCCTGGTCAAAGAAAAGATAATGTTGAGGAAGGGAGCAGTTTATTACGTTTGTCACATAGAGCTAATATTATTAGCATAGACTCAGGTCAATCATACATAAGGTTAAACACTATAAAAAGATACTTCAATAAGGTGCCTTTACTTGCACATGCACCATTTGGCCTTCCAGAGTCAGATTGCCAGTTTTGAGTTCTGAACAATTTTGTCTTTGGGGTTTTCCCTGGGAACTGAATTTGAACTAGTCAAACATATTTCACCATAGATCTTTATAACTGTCAAAAAGTGAGAGTCACAGAGCTTTTACAGCAAGGAATGAGGCCCTTTAGCATTCATGGACGGCAAAATGGCTTTGCGCTCGGATGCTGAAATGCAAGATGTCTTTTTCATCTGTGAATATCTTCATTAAGTTGTCTCCTTGTCTTTTTTATTTCTGTGTGCCTTTGTCTCCTTTTTTGCTCTGCTTAATCTCTTTTGCTGTGTTTCAACTCTTGCTATATCAAGTTAACTGCACCCATGTGAGGGCATGAACAGTAATCAAGATGGGTTTGACAACTGAAGGGAGTACAGGGATACAGTTGAGCGCTTTGATGAAGATAATAGTAGTAAAACTGAAAAGGTGCATCATCTGATTGACATAGACTATAGCCAATCTGGTGAAACCAAAGTACTAACTGTGAAACAGTCGAATAACAAAGGCTAGCTCAAAACTCCAAAGCAAGCTTCAGCCACTGATCCTGGATTACTGAAAGAGGAATAGGCCAATAGAAAAATGTTTCCGAATAATACAGGCAACTGTACGCAATGACATTTTGTTATGAAATGAAACATTTTCTACTTCAAGCTACTCTAATAAATTTAAGTTGTTGAATTGTTTGTTTTATATTGTGAGTTTTTTTGTTTTATGGATGTTATTTCCACGACTTGCTGAAAAAAATTAAGTGGTGGCTAATGCCAATTTACAACATTGTTTGATCCTTTGTTTCAGGAAACATCAGAAGGGAGGGTGAATGAGCCAATTGATAGCTGTTTTAAACTGCTTTTTATTGATACTCATGGAATCGAGCTGTTTTGTTTTGTTGACATGACCATTCAGATGTTCGGTTATAATCAAGTTGTGAAGCAACTTGCACATGCTTGATATCAGCATTTGTAATTGTTAATCATTTGCAGTACACAGAACAATATAAATAATGGTATTTATTCCTCCCGTTTGCTTCTAAGTGTCATATCTTTATTTTCTAAGAAGGTTTTCTGTTTTTTGTGCTGTAGAGTCTCAAGCTGGCGGTTAGTGAAGGAATTCAAGCCATTGATGACCGTCTGCTTAAAGAAGATGACATCCGAAAGAAAAAGGTGAAATACTGTTTAATACCGTATTAGGAACATTTAACTGAATGGATTTGTTAGGTTTCTGTGACTGCATTTGTCAACATATGCCAAGAATGAAGCAAATATAAACTTTTTTAGAACTAAAATATATATATATGATTTCATTCACTGGCAGTTTACCCAATCTTTGCAAGTGCATTTTTTAGTTAAGCAATGCCTTCAGTCTACTCTTATGCCAATCCATGCCTCAAGAACCCCCATAGCCCATGTTTCAAATTATGTGCCATGTACTCCCAAGGTTCCTTATAGCTCCCATGCCAACTTATTCAGTACCCACCTTGGGCAAACCTCAGGAGCTAGGTTGAGAAGAAATAAAAGGCCTGAATATCCATTGCAGCGTTCGCTATCTTACAAATACAAAAAACACTTGAATTCATGAAACCTCTTTCAAAATTTTAAATCCACTGAGGTACTTAATTCCCATAAAATCAACAAACTTGTATTTATAATACTCGATCAAAACAACTAATACTTTAATAACCTCTTGGGATGTCAGTTGAACTGTGAATGTAGGACTCTAAATAATTATTTGCGGAAATCAGCCAAATATTAATAAAGACATAATGATAGCCCTTGGGCAAGTGTCAATAAGCCTCTGTTGTAACTGCTAGAAGAGACCTTTTCAATTAACTGATTTAGGCCAGTTGTTTTTTTAATTTTAAAAAGGCTAGATATTTAAGTAGCTTCCTAATTTAAGATTTTAGAATATCTAAACACAAGCTGGCTATTACTTGAATGTTTAAAGGACTGGAAATTTTTATAATTTTGCAGCTTAACAATTCTACAGACTTCTGAGACCTTGTCCCTGGAGTGGGACTTAATGAAAGGACATTTATGCGAGGAAGTTCCCAGGATCAAACTTCACCATATTTTAGATTATGCATTTAAATAGCATTTTTTTGTCTGTCTTGACTTTATTTATTTGATTCCTTCCCACTGATCACAGTATAAACAGGTTAAGTTGATTATTGCAGGGATTGTTGTGAATAATGTATACTTAGGTTGCCCAATATGTGTGGGTTGAGTTTTGTCATTATTTTTGGATGGATCTGTTCAAAGTATTTGCATTGGATTGATAGGCCAACACACCCAGAATACCGAAATTCTTCTGCACTGGGTGTGTTTGTTCAACAGTTATGTGTGGGAGTAATGAGTGGTGTGAATTCTGTGAATGATGTTCTATCTAATGCAGTGAAGGGAAACAGAGTTTGATTTAATTTGTTCTGGGATATCTCTGAACAGATTTGGAGTGTTGCCTCTGCAGTTTTGTAGACAGTATCTGTTATTCTGTAGGGAGCAGTGTCAGATTAATGATCTCACAGTCAGAAGTCATGTGAGAAGAATAGAAATTGTGCTATGCGGGTTATTTTCACATTGAAGTTTGGACTGGGAAAATGTTGACTTTTTTAAATTCTCTATATGCTATTTACCGCTTTTATGTGGAGTTCATCTATCTGTTTAGTATTAAATGAATTAGTTTGTTAATTTAGTGGGGACATGATGATCTTTTTGACCTTGCAGCAGTGTCACTGTGAGTGGTATGTGACCGCCCTGTGACAGTACCACTGAGAGTGGGATATAATGATTTTTGTGACTGTGTTGCTGTGAGTAGGATGTGATGGCCCTCTGACAGTGTTATTGTGAGTGGGATGTAATGGCCCTGTGACAATGGCTCTGAGTGCAGAAACTCCATGTGGCAAACCTGTTTGAATTTGTTTGAATCTCAATCCAACTGTGTGATGGCGTATTTGAGTTTATTCTCCATGACACATTTCAGTTTGCTGCAGAGACACTCATTCTCCAAATGAGCCCTCTGACCTTCAAATTTGCAGCATTCTCCTTATGCTTTCTGCTCATCAACGCAGACTAGCAGGCTGTTATGCTGCACCTGAGCCACCTTACTCTTAATATTTTCCAGGTGGTTAAAAATAGCCCTTGCTGGTAATGTGATAACAGGATGAATATTGATTCTTGGGTCCTGTGGTAATTTAAATATCTCCAAGCCCTTGTTACTTGTTATCATTAGTCGTAGGCTACAATCTGTATTTGGTGATTCACTAGCTCACTAGCTCACTGCATTCTAGATTGACAGCTGGTCAGCTACGCTCCCCCCCCCCCCACCAAGTATAAATAAGGGTCATTGGAATCAATGATAACTCTTATTTTTCTCTCCGCGGATGCTGTCAGACCTGCTGAGTTTCTTTAGCATATTCTGTTTTTGTTTTAGGTTTCCAGCATCGGCATTTCTTTCTGGAAAGCTCATCCCTAGGGTTGCAAAGTCTGGAATGGTGAGGGGGAGGTAGAAATTTGAAGCAAAACTTTTAACTTCTCTGAATTCCAGATCTTACTTTGAATGTTTTCTCCAATGACATGACTTTGCTGCTGAGTGCTGCTAGCATTTTCTATTTTGATTCAGGTTTCTGGGATTTGCACTTTTCTGTAACTTCCATTTATACAGATATTGAATTTTATTTGTGGCCCGTTTCCATTCGCTTTCAATTTTTCTCTCACTGCTCCTTGGCTGCTGCATCAACCTATTCTGCATGCTGAGCCTAGTTCCATCTGCCAATTTGATTAATTTATATTGTGTTAATAAATTCCTGTTTATGCAGATTGGAAACAGTGAGAGACTTAGGATTGATGCCCGGGGCACTTCACTGTTCAAAGACTATTACAAAATCACTCATGGCTAGTATGGACTTCTTTCAGTTTCTATTTGCCTGATGTTTAAGACTAGAGAGGCAAGGGTTGTTCTTCTTAGAGTAGAAATGGTTCAAGTTATTTAGTCTAGGTGTTAAAAATTGGAATAATTCATAGCACAGAGGAGGCCATGCGATCTAACAAGCCTATGCTGGCTCTTTTGTACTTCCGCTCATTTCCCTCAATCCTGCAGGTTTGTATCTCTCAAATGCACTTCAGATTTCCTTTGAAATCATTGATTGCTTCATCAGATTGCCCATCAAATTTCCTTTGAGATAATTGATTGCTTTCTCTTCCACCACCCTCATGGGCAGTGGGTTCAACATTCTTATCACTTGCTGCATAAAACAAAAATCCTCCTCACATTCTCTGACTATCTGTTGCCCAAAACCTTACATCTCTTTCGTGGTCCACTGCCATCAACTAATGGGAAGAATTTTTCCCTTTCTACCTTTTCTTATGTCTCTATTATAATGCTGTATATTTCAATCAAATCTCCTGCTTCAAGGAGAACAACCTTAACCTTTCCGGCCTGATCTTCTATCTTGCCAGTCTTTTAAGTGGTACTTTGTCAGTGACAATCTTCATAAGGTGCTTTTACTACAGTAAATAAATAGAAACTGTTTACCTTCATAGAGGTGTCAATAGCCATAGGATTTGAATTGCCATTGGCAATAGTACCAGAGATGAGTTGTTGTGATCTGTCTGTAAAGTTGGTAGAAGCAAATTCAACAGCAACTTTCAGAGGGCAATTGGATCTGTACTGATTTTAAAAAAGTGTAGCCTGTGAGAAATGGGATTAATTGTATCCTTTTCAAAGGGCTTGCACAGACACAATGGTTTGAGTGGACTTGTGTGCTTTGATTCCGCATTTTAAGCTCTTCTTTTGGATTTGGCCCTTTTAAACCTTGTACATATTGGTTCTAAAACCTTTCTTTTATCCCATATCTCATCAAATCTAATCATGTAATGGATGCTGTTTTGCCACTACTTCCATTTGCATTTTTTTTTAATCCACCGCCTTCTGACTACAAGGTTAATGTGATAGCCACTGAACTATCATTATTTCTTTGCAATGGTTGCAGCTGTGTGCATGTGGAGATGTGTCACACACAATAAAACACACAACTTATTTTCATTTCTGCCAGGATTAGAAGTAACCTATGGGTTCTTGAGATTAAATCATTGTTCATATCGGTAGATGAACCATGAATTGGATGTTTGTATGTAGAATCCAGCTACCATTATATGTAACTTTTGAACCTAAGTCAGACCTATTTTCAAATAAACTTGTCCCCGGAGGTCAGTTCACATTAGAACTGATTTGGTTGCAGCTATTGCATATATTGTAACATCAGTGCATTTCACTTGTCACTTATGGAGGCATGAATGAGAACCCTGGTGAACTAAACCTATACCTTGAAGTTATATATTGATGTAAGAATGTACAAGTTGTGCTTTATAATTAAGAGTTGAATGTATAAAGTAAGTTGACTATTTTAACAGTTCTGCTTTACATACATGTACCTTTGCAGATGTGTGTGTTAAGACTGCTTCAAGTTATCCGATCAGTGGAGAAAATTGAGAAGATCCTTCACTCTCAGTCTTCCAAAGAGGCTTCCCCCTTAGAAACAAGTGGGTAAGTTTTGCGTCCTCTGCATTTTGTGAAACATCATGACCAAGTGTTCAACTGTTGTACGTGAAAAGTAACACTACATTGTGACTTGAGAGCAATGCAGCTGACGGTTGAGGTGTAACCTACCCCAGCCTAATAGGTGGTGTAAGAAATCACCCTTGATCCAGAGTTATGTATAATATTAATGAGGGTGAAATTAATGTTATGATCCCAGCTGATGTTGTTATTAGACAAATCAGATCCCAGACATAGGCTGGGCTTTTAGATCATGTTTTGATTTATTTTGACTCTAACAAAGAGGCCTGTCACTGAAGCGTTAAGATATTGCTGTAGATTTTGCTTTAAGAGTACAACGGAAGTTTATTAACAAAAGAAATGAAGATAAAATAGAATAAAGCATTTAAGCACATGTAACGCACATTCAAAGATCTTCTTTAAACACATAGCAAAAGTGTAATCTCATTAATCCCAAGCATTCTTTTATAAATTGAAAAAAAAGTTCACAAAATACCCAAAACACACGTTGTATAGTATCTGAAATAAATGTTATAAAGTACCATTAGATTGGTCGAACCAGCTCGGTCAGGGTAGCCTTGAATTATTAGAATCCCTACAGTGTGGAAACAGGCCCTTCGGCCCAACAAGTCCACACCGAACCTCGGAGTATCCCAACCACACCTGTCCCCTTAAAACCCACCTAATCTACACATCCCCAAACACTACGGGCAATTTAGCATGGCCAATCCACCTAACCTGCGCATCTTTGGATTGTGGGAGGAAACCAGAGCACCTGGAGGAAACCCACACAGACACAGGGAGAATGTGCAGACTCCACACAGACAGTCACCTGAGGCTGGAATTGAACCTGGGTTCCTGGTGCTGTGAGGCAACAGAGCTAACCACTGAGCCACCGTGCCGCCATGAGGAGGAGTTCATTAAGTGTATCCGTGATAGTTTTCTTGAACAGTATGTAATGGAACCGACGAGGGAGCAAGCTATCCTAGATCTGGTCCTGTGTAATGAGACAGGAATAATTAATGACCTCATAGTTAGGGATCCTCTTGGAAGGAGTGATCACAGTATGGTTGAATTTAGAATACAGATGGAGAGTGTGAAGATGAAATCCAGTACCAGGGTCCTGTGCTTGAACAAGGGGGATTACAATAGAATGAGGGAGGACTTGGCTAAAGTAGACTGGAAACAAAGATTTTATCGTGGGACAGTTGATGGGCTTTGGAGGATTTTCAAAGCAATTTTTCAAAGTGCTCAGCAAAAGCATATTCCAGTGAAAAGGAAGGACTGTAAGAAAAGGGGTGATCTGCCATGGGTGTCTAAGGAAATTAGGGAGGCTATCAAATTGAAAGAGAAGGCATGCAAAGTGGCCAAAACCAGCATGAAACTAAAAGATTTGGAAAACTTTAAAGGTCAACGGAAAGCCACAAAAAGAGCTGTAAAGAAAAGTAAGATAGAACATGAGAAAAAACTAGCACAGAATATAAAGACAGATAGCAAAAGTTTCTATAAATATATAAAACGAAAAAGAGTGGCTAAAGTAAACGTTGGCCCTTTAGGGGATTAGAAGGAGAATTTAGTTATGGGATATGATGAAATGGCCGAGGCATTGAACAGGTATTTTGTATCGGTCTTCACAGTGGAGGACACTGATAACATGCCAGTAACTGACAAAGAGACGAAGGTAGGTGAGGACCTGGAAACAATCATTATTACAGAAGAGGTAGTGTTGGGCAAGCTAATGGAGCTAAGGATTGATAAGTCTCCTGGCCCTGATGGAATGCATCCCAGGGTACTGAAAGAGATGGCGGGAGAAATAGCAGGTGCACTGGCGGTAATTTTTCAAAATTCGCTGGACTCTGGGGCAGTCCCAGCAGATTGGAAAACAGCAAAAGTGACGCCACTGTTTAAAAAGGGAGGTATACAAAAGATGGGGAATTATAGACCGGTTAGCTTAACCTCTGTAGTTGGGAAGATGCTTGAGTCTATTATCAAGGAAGAAATAGCAAGGCATCTCGATAGAAATTGTCCCGTTGGGCAGACGCAGCATGGGTTCATGAAGGGCAGGTCATGCTTGACAAATCTTTTGGAATTCTATGAAGACATTACGAGCAAGGTGGACAATGGGGACCCATTTCCACCCATTTGAAATGGCCTGGAGGTATTTACATTTCACTACTGGTCATGAGGAGAGCTGTTATTGCATGATTTCTTGTCAAAAGATTTTCTGATCTGTTAGTCATTGGCCACTCTCACTCTTGAATATTGCATGCTTGTCAGGATCGACAGAGTAGTTCATGTCAGGGGTCCAGATTTGACTGGTCTCTCAGCTATAATGGATTGCCTTTAGGGACAGTGTAAAGTGGTTCTCGACATCTGCAGTCGTCGTTAACTTTTTAAATACCCTGAACCGGCACGCACAGTTAATTTTCCATGTGTTTTTTCCCTCTACAGCCCTCCCTTGGCAGGGCAGATGCTGGAAAGAATTGGGACTGAATTTAACCAGTTACATTTTCATGCTGTGCAGAGCAAAGGAATGCCCCTTTTGGACAAAGTGAGACCTGTAAGTGTACCATTTGTTGTTGGGCTTGCTGCAGTTCTGATTCAGTGACAGGAACCATGAATCTATATTTAAAAAAGGCACTCTGCAGAGCTGTCATAAAAACAGGCAAACTGATAGTAGGGAATTGCCATCAAAGACTATACTACAGTAATGGATCAAACAGTAGATTGTAAATAAACACTGACAAACAGGAAAAGACCCTGTGGTCTGTCTAATCTGTTCTATTCAACTGTTACTCCTCATAATACGGAGACATATCTCACGCTAGCTGACTTGCCAATCTTAAATAAATAATTAATGGTCAGTTGAGCTTGTTGCTAAGCCAATTGGAATATTATGCTGCCCACACCATAATATGGTTGACATGAGCAGGCTGTTTTTTTAAAAAGGTAGTTGTAAGTAAGTGGGAAGGGTGTGTGGAGGGGCCACATCATTCAGGGAGTGTTTTGCGCATATTAGCAGCTGCCTGTCAAAGTACTCCCTCCCTTTCCTATTTCCCCCTCATGCCCCCTTCCCTAGGGTGTCTGATTCCTCACCATCTTAAAAGCAAGGAACCTTGCTTGTTCCAGAATCCATCAAAGTCCAGCATGTGCCCGGTTCCACACAGTGCCCTGTGACCAAGCTGTGGTGCTGCTGGGACCAATAGAGCTGCCGGTCAAACCTGACGGCACGACTTGCACCCGCTGAAGGACAGAGATTCCGCTTTCATCTTGCTTAGGCTGCCTGCAGTGTACAGTGACCTTTGAGTGGCTTCTTTTAGGAGTGTCAGCTGCTACATGAAAATGTAGTTAAAGGGATTACTTTGACCCTGATGAATTGGATGCAGTGATCTGCCTATTGTATAGGATAATCTCTACCCCTGTCACAAATCGGCTTGAATCTCACTTGGGATGACAAAGGAATTCCACAGACCTTTGTTGCTGTCCTTAATTTTCATCTTGCTAATTGTCCCTTAATTTGCTGATTAATCTGAGAATCGCAGTCACTTTCCTACTGATTTCCCGACAGGATTCTGAAATCTCTGGATCTCAGAAATTTTGTCTGTATCTGGTTTGCACGGTTTTTGATGGATCTGCCAGCTTTCCCAGTTCTCCTGGGAACTGGGAGAAGAGTAGAGATATATAGCTCAAGTGCAGTTATTTGAAATAATTTAGGGTGTTTTTTTTCCATTTATATATTCATGGGAAGACAGTTGCAACATGGTAATATCTTTGAACGATTAATCCAGAGGCTCAAACTAATAGGGAACAGGGTTCAAATCCCCCCATTTCTACAGGTGAAATTTAAATTAAAGTTGGAATTGAATGCTCCTCTGAGTAAATGCCAAAAATGACAACTATTGATTTTGAGGCTGGATGCTAGATGGATGGCAGATTTAGAGAGGTGGTCACACTGCAGCTTAAGGGATTGGAGGAAAGAAGGGGATCGGTAGCTGCCAAGTAGCTTAAAAGAAATGGGCAGCTAGTGTATGAGACTTCGGGGGTCCCATTCACAAATCAGTTTTCAATTTTGGAAGATGATGAGGGTGCTGCTTTCTTAAGAGTGCAGTCAGAACCAAGTTTCTGGTACCAGGAGTAACCGACTGTACAGGAAGGGAGGAAGAAGGAAAGAGGAGCAATAGTGATAAGTCATTCAATAGTTAGGGAGACAGGCAAGCTTCTTTGTCACTGGCAATGTGACGCCAGGATTGTATATTACCTCTCTGGTGCCAGGGTCAAGGGAAGCATGGTTGGATAGGGGCAAAGAGAACGTGAAAGGTTAGGGATGTGGAATGATAGAAGACCTAGAGGTTGTGGTCCACATTGGTACCAGTGGCTTGGGTAGGAAAGAGCATACAGTCCTGGAATCAGAGTTTAGGGAGATAGGTAGAAAGTTAGCAAGCAATATAATAATCCCTGAATTACTCCCAGTGCCACACACAAGCGGGTATTGAAATAGGAGGATAACTCAGATGAATGCATTGCTGGAAAGATGATGCAGGAGGGAGGATCTTAGATTCCTGGGATTCTGGCAAAGATGGCACCTGTGCAAATCTGCACATGATAAAAACTGGGATTAAGCTCCTTGCAGCATATTTCACTAGTGCAATCGGGAGGCCTTTAAACTAACTTGACAGGGAATGTAAGAAGAACAATAGAGACAATACCAAGTCCTGTAAATTTCTTAGGGATACAGCTGGCACTAGCATAGAGAACATTAAGTCAGAATAAGAGATAAAGAAAGGAAATCCAAAACACAGTTAGCATGCATGTATGTAAATACGTGGAGCATCGTCAGGAGAGTTGGGAAGAT
Organism: Ginglymostoma cirratum; assembly: GCA_024137785.1. Lineage (NCBI taxonomy): Eukaryota > Metazoa > Chordata > Chondrichthyes > Orectolobiformes > Ginglymostomatidae > Ginglymostoma > Ginglymostoma cirratum. Next base: position 8,982,822 of record JAHRHZ010000111.1, on the reverse strand, counting down.
ACAGATGCAAGTCACAATGTGGAATTATGGTGTTGTGTGGTGAAGGAGACCTGGCTGAAGAAAGGGCAAGACTGACTGTTAAATATTATTGGGTCTTAGTTGTTTAGGAAAGATTAGAAAAGGAAGGAAAGAAGGAAGGATAGCAGTATTGGTTAAGGAAGCACTGCAGTACTGGACAAATAAGATGTTTCAGAGGATTCAATGACAGGGTCAAGTTGACTAGAGCTATGGAATAAAAAGGGTGCAATTACATTGCTCAGTGTAGTCTCTAGGCCACCAACTAGTGAAAAGAATGTAGAGGAACAAATCAACAGGGAAGTTACAGAGAACTGCCATCATTATGGAGTAGTCCTTATGAGAGACTTAAGTTACCCAAATAAAGACTTGGATACTGGGAGCAAGTGTTCCTAGGTTGTGTTCAGAAGAGTTTCATATAGCAGCAACTTCTAGAAACAAATATTTAGGATAGACTTAGTAATCACATGAAAAATGTGTATTGATTAGGAGGTTTCATTAATTCACTGGAGTTTGTTTTGAAGATATAACAGGAAGGGTTGATATGGGTAATGCATTTGAAGTGGTATATGTGGATTTCCAGAAGGTGTTTGATATAGTTTTACACAGCAGACTTTGAAGAAAGTTACAAGTCATGGCATAAAGGGGGCAGTAGCAATGTGGATACAAAATTGTCTGAGTGATAGGAAACAGTGATGGTCAATGGATATTTTTGGGCTGGAGGAAGATTTGGAGTCAGGGGTCAGAATTGGGACTCATGCTTTTCCTGACATATGTTAATGATCTGGATGTTGGTGTGTAGGGAACAATGTAAAAGTTTGCAGATGACACAGAAGTTGGAAGAAATGTAAACTCCAAGGAGGAGAGTGTAGAATTTCAAAAGGACATTGACAAGTTGATAAAGTGGGCAGATAGGTGACAAGCTGTTCCATGCAGAGAAGTATGAGGTGTTGCATTTTGGTTAGAAGAACATTGAAAAACACTATTTAATAAGGGATACAATTTTAAAGTGAGTGTAGGAGCAGAGGGATATGGGTATATATGTGCACAGATCATTGAAAATGGCAGCATAGTTAGAGAGAGCAATGAATAAAGCATACAGTATTATCAGCTTTATTAACATTGGCATAAAGTACAAGACGAAGGAGGCGATGTTGAACTTGTGTAAGACGTTTGTTAGACCCTAGCTGGAGTATTGTGTAGAGTTGTGGGTGGCATGTTATGGGAAAGATGTGAATGCATCAGAAAGCATGCAGAAGCGATGTATGTGAATGGTTGAAGGAACGAGAAACTTCAGTTATGTGCATAACTTAAAGAAGTTGGAACTTTTCTCCTTGGAGAGAAGACACCTGAGATGCAATTTGATAGAGGTTTTCATTAGTGGACTAGAGTAGATAGGGAGAAGCAGTTCCCGCCGTAAAAGGAACAAGAACAAGAGGGCGTAGATTTGAAGTGATATGCAAGCGACCCACGGGTGTTGTGAGAAAAATCATTTTGACCCGGTCAGTAGTTGGAATGTTGAATTCACTACTTGGAGACATGGTGGAGGCAGGTTTAATTGAGGCTTCAAGAGGGCATTAAATGATTATTTGGATAGAAGCAATGTGTATAGGTATGAGGAAAAACACAGGAGACTGGCACTAGAAAATAGAACCAGTGCAGTCAGGATGAGCCGATTGACCTCCTGCGCTGTAACGATTCTGTGATATAGGAGTACATCATTTAGATACACATCCTGGTCTGCTATTCAGTAGACCACGGATAATCCACATTTTTATTTCAATTACCTGTCTTGGTTCCATTGCTTTTATTGCCCTTATTGACATAAGTCTCATCGATACCAATCTTAATGTTTTCAATTGACCCTCACCCACTTCAACTGCAGAAGTTTGCAGAAGTTCCAGATTTGCCATGATCCTTTGTGTGACGAGGTGCTTCCTGATATTACACCTGTGTGATCTAGCTCTGATATTAAGCTTATCTCCCCATGTTGTTCTGAATTTCTACACAATTGGAAATTATTTCTCCCTCTACCCTATTAATTCATGTAGTTATCTTAAATGCCCCATCAGATCATCTCTCTATCTTCTATACTATTGGGAATATAAATGTAGTTTGTGCATTGCCTCACAGTCCTCATAACTTAATTTTTTCAGTCTTAAGAGCATTTTGGTGGATAACTCCTTTAATCACTCCAAAGCCAATAAATCCTACCCTGAGATGTGGTGCCCAGAACTAAACACAGTAGCATGAGGAGCAGTTGAGTTATTCATGACAAAACAGCAATTGTTGTTTAAAAAAAACCTGTAGTTCTCTAAATTTGACTCGTTTCATCCCAGTGTCGAATGTTGTTACATCTGCCCCACCAATCAGTTCTGTATTAATGTGTGCCAGGACAATTTGCATCATGTATTTTGAACTTTGTTTGCAGCGAATAGCTGGAATCACAGCCATGCTTCAGCAGTCCCTGGAAGGGCTGCTGTTGGAAGGCCTGCAAACTGCCAATGTTGAGATTGTACGCCCTTGTTTACGGACATATGCGACCATAGACAAAACGAGGGATGCAGAAGCACTGATTGGTCAGGTGCTTGTGAAACCATATGTGGAAGAGGTAAGTGGATTGTTGCGCTAGGCATTCTAGGAAGAATTTTGCAGTTTGCCATGAATCTGATTTATTTTTTAAATCATATTTGAGTAAAGCTGCAGTTTTAGCAAGTATGAGATTGACTGAGGAGAATCTAAGTTTTTCTGCGATGGTGAAGTGGTGAGGAGGGTAGTGATGCATCAAGGACTGAGAGTTTGAGAATGGAGACCACAGAAAGAGAAGTCATGAAAGGAGACTACCTCCTATAGTGGTGTAGTGACTAGGGAATAGTGTCTCAGAATGAGGAAAATGTAATCACTTCAGAAAGAATTGGTGAGGAGGCAACAGCACCTCTGAAGGAACAGCAGCTTGGAATAGAGGGCAGAGTATCACAAAGTGAATGTTGAGGAGGGATGACAATCTATTACCTTAAGGTGACTTGGTGAGGAGAAATGAGATGGTAGTGTGAGAATTAGTGACTTGGAGAAGAAGGGAGACGCTTAGGTAATGAGGTGGTAATATAAGAGGATTGTAAGGAATAAAGAAGATTGGTTCATGCACTGGTGAGAAGGTAAGAGGGTAGGGGAATGAGACAGAATGAGGGGATAGGTTGGGGGAATGGGGTTAGGAAAGGACTGGGGAGTTAGAACGTAAAAGGAGTAGGAGTCGACTACATGGCCTGGTGAGCCTGTTATGTCATTCAGTACAATCATGGCTGATCTTGGGCTGTCCATTCCCCATATCCCTCAATTGCCAAAAAAACAAACGTCTGTCTGTCTCAGCCTTAAATATATTAAAAATGTAGCAATCACAACCTTCTGTGGTGGGAAATTCCTAACATTCAAAATCCTTTGAATGAAGTAATTGTTCCTTATCTCCGTTCCAAATGATTGGCCCCTCATCCTGAGAATGTAATGCATATACACACAACCCACCATCGCCGTCACTGCTACTGCCGACAGCATGGGTCTAGTTGAACAGCGATGGGTTTAGCCGAGCACAAAATTTGAGAGCTTGGTACTGTCTAATACCAGCCTAATTTGGGCCCATGTTGAACTTAGCCCTGGAACAGTTGGTCAAGTGACCAAAGCAGACATTTATTTCAGAATTAAATAAGTATGCTTTACAATCCATTAATTCTTTTGAAGTGTGCTTGATGCTGGGATGTCAGAACTACAATAGCCAATTTGCGGACAGCAAAATCTCATAAGCACCCCTGTTATGTTGAGCAGATAATCCCTTTTACCAATGTTGGTTAGGGATAAAAGTCGGGCAGACCATTTGAATATTTGAGCTGCCCAGCTTTTCTTCAAAACTGAGCCATATGATCTTTCATGACCACCTGAGAGAACAAAAAGGTCACTTGAACGTTTCAAGCAACGTGTGATATCGTCAATAGTGCAGTGCTCTATCAGAACTAGCCCTGGAGAGTCAATCTGGGTCGCATGTTCAAGTCATTGGAATGGAACTTTGATCCACACCTATCTCACTCAGAAGTGAGTGCTATCTACTGCGTCTCATTAGTTTATTTGGAGTGTGTAGTAGCAGCTAGTGGCCACTGATGAAAGGTGAAAGTTTTTTACGTTTGGGATTTTTAATGATTTTGGTAGAGAACATAAAACCATAAGAGCAGAATTAGGCTCTCACCCCCGTCCTCTAACAGTAGCTGCTGACACCACAACTGTGAGCAGCATAGACAGGAAGAGCCTGTTTCTATGCTGTATTGCTCTGTGATTCTACAAATCTGGATGCACTTTAATCCAGAAATGTACATGACATGTGTCTGCAATCATGCCCATCACCTCCTCCTGCATCTCCACAGGCCACATCCCCTGGATTGTTTAAATGTGCACGCATGATTTAAAGCAGCGTATAATGTATGTGTGCTGGTGTCAGCAAATGCAGCCTTTCGTTTGAGGTTTCTAGAAACATGCCCACCTTTGTGGGTCATGTGTGTGGCCTTTTTAGAACATAGTGCCCAGGCTTATTTAGAGGAGTTTTCTTTCTGAAGGAGGGTCCAGGTATCAATTAATGAAATTCAACCTTAGTAGTTCCCTTTTGTTAGAAATAACTGCATTAGTGAGATTTGCTTAAAAAGTTGTCTTTTTTATTGTTTTGATGCAATTATAAAGTAAACCTGAGAATTTTAAAATTGGTCTTGAATTGTGACCATTCTGGGTCCATTCAGATATCAGGGGTTATCATGCATACATTTAAGAAAATATTTATAAGCAGTTTAACTGGAAATTGTTTATTACCACCAGTAAATATGCAAACAAACATGCTGTCTGAGAATAAAAATAGCTTTTTTCACAGTGCAGACAAAATGAACTCAGATGATTTGATGGGGGCTGTGATTTTTCCTGTTGTTGTTTCAGTTATTTATGTTAACAATTCAAATCAGACATTATGGAAAATTAAAGTATCACATTCCTCGTTTAATTATTGCACTTTTGAGGTGCCTTTATCCATATGTAAAATTTGAACATTTACTAAATATGACAAATTACTTATATTCCAATACATCCCTTTGGGTATCATGGCAGAAAGGCCTATGATGGTGTCTTTTCTCCGCTACACCTCGGTGGCGGCTGTCCAGAACTTTAGTGAATCCCAATAGTCCTGGACTTTAAAATATGCCTGTCTGCAACACATCCCGGTTGAGGATATCTCTTCACAATGAAAGATCACCAGACGAAAGAGCGTTTTTCACTGAGTTGATTGTCCTCAAGGTGTACTTGATGTTTATCTCAATGTTCATCTCTGTACAGCGCAAGAGTTCATTGCCTTGGAGTTGGTTGGGTCGAACCTCACCAAAATCGTTTCATCTCTCTCTGGACCTCATTCGCAAAGACACGTTAAGAAGGAGATATGCAGCAATCTCTTCATCACTGCGATCATCTAGAGGGCAGTTTACGGTGGCACCATTATCACCACCAGCCAGGCTACACCTTGGTGCTTATTAGAAAGTTCTGATGACAAGGCATTCTGCCAAACGACTTTCAGTGTCTCCTCAGAGAACAATCTCACAGGATCAACCCTCTCCTTTCACGACAGGGCCTTGAGGGCGTTATGCTGACCACACTGTTTGATGGACTTGTGGTCAAAAGCATTTTTTGTACAAACATTTCTGCCAAGGACAGGTGGTATAGTATAGAGCATTTGTGGAAACATGACCAAATCCATCCTTCACAATCTGGGGACAGGTAGAACCTCAACATGTAATGACACCTGATGTTTGCATACTGAGGGTCTACACATAGCTTGATGCAACTACGTACTGATGTGGTCAGTGTTGGGTACATGTTCTCTCTCTCACTCTCCCCTCCCCAAATCCAGAGAATTATACGTGTCCCTGTTGACACAATTCACCTTTGACCTTCAGATGGCACAGGTGATCACTGTGGCACAGGCTTGGGGAAGAGACCAACAAGCACACAGTAGATGGAATTTAATGCAGGGAACTGTGAAGTGCTACATATTGGCAGGAAGAATGAGGAGAAGTGAATAAACTAAATGGTAGAATTCCAAAGAGATATGCGGAAACCTAGAGAAGTATAGGCAGTGGTATCTGCACAGGACTTTGAAGGTAACAGGGCAAATCAAGAAGGCCTTCAGATGCAAGGATTTATAATTGGTGGCCTGGAGTACCAAAGCAAGAAAATTATAATAGACCTTTACAAAATATTGTCTTGCCTCCATGTTGGAATATTTTGGCTAATTCTTGAGGAATGATGTCAAAACCTTCAAGAGGATGCAGAACAGCTGAAAGAGTCCTAGAAGTGAAACAAAAACAAAGTTGCTGGAAAAGCTCAGCAGGTCTCACCGCATCTGTGAAGGAGAAAACAGAGTTAACGTTTCGGGTCCGGTGACCCTTCCTCAGAACTGATGGTGGCTGGGAAAAAGTTAGTTTATATGCAGAAAATAAGGAGGTTGGTGGGGTAGGGAGTAAATGATAGGATAGAGCCCAAAGAGAGAGAAAAACAGTTGGACAGACAAAGGAGTTGCTAACGATCAGGCTGGGAGGGTTGAGTAGTTGTTAATGGGGACTGTTAGAGACTAACAACAGGGGGTGTGTAATGGCAGGCTATGTGGTAACAAGGCCTAGTGTATGGGCTGGGGGCTGGGACGTGGGAGAGTTTAGGCCCTAAAATTATTGAACTCAATATCGAGTCTGGAGGGCTGTAGGGTCCCCCAGCAGAAAATGAGGTGTTGTTCCTCCAGCTTGTGTTGGGCTTCACTGGAACACTGTAGCAAGCCAGAGACAGAGATGTTGACCAGGGAGCAGGGTGGTGCATTGAAGTGACAGGCAACAGGTAGTTCCGGGTGTTTTTTGCGAACAGATCGTAGATGTTCTGTGAAGCGGTCGCCAAGTCTACACTTCGTTTCCCCAATGTAGAGGAGACCACATTATGAGCAGCGAATGCAGTAGTCTAGATTGTGGGAAGTGCAGGTGAAGTGTTGCTTCACCTGGAAGGTATGTTTGGGCCCTTGGATTCTGGGGAGGGAGGAGGTAAATGTGCAGGTGTTGTACCTTCGCCGTTTATAGGGGAAGGTGGCGTAGGCCTGTGGGGAGGTGTTGGGGGTGATGGAAGTGTGGACCAGGGTGTCCCGGAGGGAGCGGTCCCTGCAGAAGGCGGACAACAAAGGGGAGGGGAATATGTGTCTGGTGGTGGCATCTTGCTGGAGGTGGCGGAAATGGCGTCTGATGATCTTCTGGATGTGGATGCTGGTGGGATGGTAGGTGAGGATGAGGGGAACCCTATCGCTGTTGCAGGAGGGAAGAGAAGCGGTGAAGGCGGAAGTGCGGGAGATGGGTTGGACCTGGTTGAGGGCCCTGTCAACAACGGAGCTGGGGAATCCTCTGTTGAGGAAGAAGGTGGACATTTCAAAGGCTCCCTTGTTGAAGTTGGCCTCATCTGAAAATATGCGACGGAGAAGGAGGAACTGAGAGAATGGGATGGAGTCTTTACAGGAAGTGGGGTGTGAGGATGTATAGTCCAGGTAGCTGTGGGAGTCGGTGGGTTTGTAATGGATATTAGTGGCCAGTCTATCCCCAGAAATGGAAACAGGAATGTTGAGGAAGGGAAGGGAGGAGTCAGAGATAGACCAGTTGAAGGTGAGGGCAGGGTGGAAATCGGAGGCGAAACTGATGAAGTTTTCTAATCCCAGACGAGAGCGGGAAGCGGCACCGATTAAATTATCGATGTATCGGAGAAAGAGTTGTGGGTGGAGGCCGGAAAAGGACTGGAACAAGGAATGTTCCACGTACCCCACGAAGAGACAGGCATAACTAGGGCCCATGCGGTTACCCATGGCACTTCCTCTTATCCGAAGAAAATGAGAGAAGTTGAAAGAGAAGTTGGGGGTGAGGACAAGCTCGGCCAAGCGGAGAATGGTGGTGATGGGTGGGGATGGTTCAGGGTCTTTGCTCCAGGAAGAAGTGGAGAGCCTTAAGACCCTCCTGGTGGGGAATGGATGTGTAAAGGGATTGCACATTCATGGTAAAGAGGAGGTGGCCGGAGCCGGTAAACTCGAAGTTTTGAAACCGGCGAAAGGCGTCAGATGAATCATGGATGTTTGTGGGTAGGGATTGGACCAGGGGGAGAAGACTGAGTCAAGGTAGGAAGAGATGAGTTCTGTGGGGCATGAGCAAGCTTGAAACAATGGGTCTACCTGGACAGTCCTGTTTGGCAGGAGATAGAAACGAGCTGTGCGGGGTTGGGGGACTATTAGCTTGGAAGCGGATGGGGGGGAGATCACCGGATGAAATGAGATCCGTAACTGTAGTGGATACAATGGCCTGATGTGCCACGGTGGGGTCATGGGCCAGGGGAAGGTAAGAGGAGGTATCTGAGAGCTGGCGCTCAGCCTCTACAAGGTAGATAGAGGTCAGTACGCCAGACAACAACAGCACCACTCTTATTGGCAGGCTTGATGACTAAGTCAGGGTTAGATCTGAGTGCACGGAGTGCAGTCAGTTCGGAGGGAGACAGGTTGGATTTGTTGAGAGGGGCAGTGAAATTGAGGCGACTAATGTCACGTCGACAGTTCTCAGTGAAAAGATCAAGTGCAGGTAAAAGGCCGAAGGGCGGAGTCCAGGTGGAGGGAGAGTGTTGGAGTTGGGCAAAGGGGTCTGTGATACGGGGAGAGGACTCTTGTCCAAAAAATGAGCACGGAGGCGAAGACAGCAGAAGAACAGTTCGGTATCATGTCGTGCCCGAAATTCGTTAAGGTGGGGATGCAGAGGGAAAAAGCTGAGGCCTTTGCTGAGTACAGAGTGTTCAGCATCAGAGAGCGGAAGGTTAGGAGGGATGGTGAATACCCTACAGGAGGTGGGGGTTTGGGGGAGGGGATAGAGTCAGAGGGAAGGGGAGGAGAGGTAGGTTCCAGAGGGCCATGGGTATTTTTGAGTTGTTCGATCTTGTGGGCACTGTACTTCCTGCCCACACCCCACTTCCTGTAAAGACTCCATCCCATTCTCTCAGTTCCTCCGTCTCCGAAGCATATGTTCGGATGAGGCCGGCATCAACAACGGCGCCTCTGAAATGTCCACCTTCTTCCTCAACAGAGGATTCCCAGCTCCGTTGTTGACAGGGCCCTCAACCAGGTCCAACCCATCTTCCGCACTTCCACCCTCACCCATTCTCTTCCCTCCCGCAACAGCGATAGGGTTCCCCTCATCCTCACCTATCATCCCACCAGCATCCACATCCAGAAGATCATCAGACGCCATTTCTGCCACCTCCAGCAAGATGCCACCACCAGACACGTATTCCCCTCCCCTTTGTTGTCCGCCTTCTGCAGGGACCGTTCCCTCCGGGACACCCTGGTCCACACTTCCATCACCCCCAACACCTCCCCACAGGCCTACGTCACCTTCCCCTGTAACCGGCAAAGGTGCAACACCTGCACATTTACCTCCTCCCTCCCCAGAATCCAAGGGCCCAAACATACCTTCCAGGTGAAGCAACACTTCACCTGCACTTCCCACAATCTAGACTACTGCATTCGCTGCTCATAATGTGGTCTCCTCTACATTGGGGAAACGAAGTGTAGACTTGGCGACCGCTTCACAGAGCATCTACATTCTGTTCGCAAAAAAGACCCGGAACTACCTGTTGCCTGCCACTTCAGTGCACCACCCTGCTCCCTGGTCAGCATCTCTGTCTCTGGCTTGCTACAGTGTTCCAGTGAAGCCCAACACGCGCCGGCGGAACAACACCTCATTTTCCGCTTGGGGACTCTACAGCCCTCCAGACTTGATATTGAGTTCAATAATTTTAGTGCCTAAACCGTCCCATGTCCCAGCACCCCCCATTCCATACACCAGGCCTTGTTACCACATAGCCTGCCAATACACACCCCCTGTTGTTAGTCACTAACAGTCCCCATTAACAACTACTCGCTCTCCCAGCCTGATCGTTAGTAACTCCTTTGTCTGTCCAACTGTTTTTTCTCTCTCTTTGGGCTTTATCCTATCGTTTACTCCCTACCCCACCCACTTCTCTATTTTCTGCATATAAACTGATGTTTTCCCAGCCACCATTAGTTCTGAGGAAGGGTCACCGGACCCAAAACGTGAACTCTGTTTTCTCCTTCACAGATGCTGCCAGACCTGCTGAGCTTTTCCAGCAACTTTGTTTTTGTTCTTGATTTACAGCATCTGCAGTTCTTTTGGTTTTTATCTAGAAGTGAAACATTTGAGTTCTGTAGAGACGCTAAGGTTCTTCTCCTGAGACTGCATTATGTTAAGGGAGGATTAATATAAGTGTTTAGACTCTTGATTGAGTAAATATAGAGAATCTATTCTGTCTGGTTAAAAAAATATCAGTAGCTGAAGGACACATGTAAGAATGATGGAAAAACAGTAGCAATATGAGGAAAACTTTGACACCATGAGTTGTGAAGTGGACTGCAATGCCTGAAAGGGTAATGGAAGCATATTCAATTCAATCAATTAAGATACAGGGAGATTAAGTACTTGAAAAGGAAAATACGTTATCGGGCTACTGAGAAGTGGTGTGTGTGTGTGGTGTGTGTATGAATGAATGAATGTACATGGCCGAATGGCTTCCTGCGGTGCGTACCATTCTGTCTGTCCATAATACACGGCAGTAGTCTGCAATGAGAGGTGGTCAGATTTGGTGTTTTTTTACATGATTAAGTTACAGTGAGTTGAAACTCATAAGGTTCATTTTGCACTGCAGGTGATTCCACCACACTGTACACTCTCAAACATGCATACATACACATACTGTCACTCACACAAACACATTCATTCACACAAACCCTCTCTCTCTCTCTCTCTGTCTTTCTCACATGCACTCTCTCTCTGTCTCATACATGCGCGCTCTCTCTCACACTCTCTCCCTCTCCCCTTCCCCCACATATCCATACACAGATATACATGCACGGAGAGATGTGTGCACGCTCACTCTCCTCGCCTGCGCTCCCCTTCCCTCGCTCACCTGTGCACTCCCTCCTCCCTCACACTCTCACCGTGCATCCCCTCTCGTGCACACGTGCTTGTGTGTGTGTGTGTGTGTGCGCGCGCGCGCATGCATGCTTCACTGGATCATTATAGCCTCTGCTCCATCATTCTGTAGTAGCTGAATCCTGCTAAGCCTTTCTCCTTCAGGTGAGAATGTCTCATTCCTGTGATATACTTCATCTGATGTCAGACTGGTAAAGGTTAGCTCTAGTTTGCAAGTTGAAACTAGGTTAATTCCGGAGTTGAGAGTGTTGACTTATGAGGAGAGACTGAGTAGACTGGGATTATATTCATTGGAATTTAGAAGAATGAGGGTGGATCTTATAGAAACATATAAAATTATGAAGAGAATAAATAAGATAGAAGCAAGGAGGATGTTTCCACTGGCAGGTGAAACTAGAACAAGAGTGCATAGCCTCAAAATTAAAGGGAGCAGATTCAGGATTGAATTGAGGAGGAACTTCTTCACCCAGAGAGTTGTGAATCTGTGGAATCCCCTGCCCAGTGAAGTTGTTGAGGCTTCCTCATTGAATGCTTTTAAAGCTAAGATAGGTAGTTTTTTGAACAGCAGTGGAATTAAGGGTTATGGTGAGAGGGTGGGTAAGTGGAGCTGAGGCCATGAAAAGATCAGTTATGATCTTATTGAATGGTAGAGTGGGCTTGAAGGGCCAGATGGCCTAGTCCTGCTCCTGGTTCTTAAGTCCTTATGAAACCATCTCTCCTAATTTGGGGGCCTATTGTGAGACCTAATATTTTGGTGAATAATCATATTTGTTGTAAAAGGAAATTGAAGGAAGCTGCGGTGCTTGCAACATTTCTTCACCATAATGATAGACCACCCATCCCCACAAATTCTGTTTTTCATAATATCTGTCTCTAACAGTCTAATCATAAACTTGGAATCTGATGTAAACTGCTACCTCTTTGTAATTTTCTGTTATTGTCAGTTCAGAAGCATTTTTTTGTTTCCTTCCAGGTAATTGATGAACAATATGTTCAGTCTGGGAGAAATGGCCTCAGAGAAATGTATGGAAAGCTGCTAGACTTCATTCCCAACCACTGTCGGCTCCTCCAAGATGTGACTGGAGGAGCAGTAATTGGGTGAGTTGCATGCAACGAATAACCCTTTATCTGTCCAACATCCTGAAATTAATTTTCTTGATTGTTACATCTTCCATGGAAGCAACTTTTACTCATCCCAGACTAGCTGTTAATTTTCTGGAAGATTAACCTCACAAATGGACAGAGAATGATCAAGAACAGCCTATACAATTGGATTATATATTATACATAGATTAATAATTTGATTATTAACAAATCAGAATATGGAAATGAACCTTTATATGTTCCAGCAGCATGAAAGGTTCAGTCAAATGAAGATCAGAAATTCAGAATGACAGAGGAATCTGGCAAAAACCAAGACTGAAACATTTACAACCAAAGTCAAACTGATCCAGTACAGTTACAACACATTCATCTATCTGATGAAGTGGAAAATTATCCTGTCTACAAAAAGCAGAACAAATCCATTCTAGCCAATTATTGCTTATCAGTGTATTCCTATACATCAACAAAATGCTAGCAAGTGTCATTAACAGTGCTGTCAGCTGGCATTTTCTCAGAAATAAACTGATCATGAGTATTCATTTTGGGTTTCACCTAGACCATTCAACTCCAAACAATGCCACAACTTTGATACAAACAAGGGCAAAAGAGCTGAGCTCCAAAGGTGAAATGTATAATTGCCTTTGGTATTAAGCTAGTATTTGACCAAGTGTGGCACTAAGGAGCCCAAGTAAAGTTGATGTCAAATTATGGAAAATTTTCTACCTGTTGAAGTCATACTTAACACAAAGAAAGGTGATTGACATCCCAGGATATTGCTCCAGGAGTTTCTCAGAGTTGTATTCCAGGCCTAGCCTGCAATTTCACCAATGACCTTAATTTGTTCAGAAGTGAGGATGTTTGCTGTTGATTGCACTATATTCAGTTTTATTAGCAACAATCTGATGACATTGTCTCTGTTTGCTTGTTGACTCACAGAATGTTCAGGCTTGGGCTGAACTGGCAAGTAACATGATGTTAAAGCTTTGGAGAGGCTGTAGAAAAGATTTACTAGAATGACAGCTTGGATGAAAGCAGGGTTGCTCTCTGTAGAAGAGTGGAGACTGAGGAGATTTGATAGAGGCGTACAAAATCATTAAAGGTTTTGAAAGAGATTTGTGTGCAGAAGAGTGGCACAGCAGGACACAGATTTAAAATGATTTTCAAAACAACCGGTGGTGATAACAGAAAAACATTGTAGTAAGTTTTACAGTCTAGAATTCACTGCCTAAAAGGTGCCTGAAGCAGATTCAATAGTACCATAGAAAATAAACACAGGAAGGAATTATTTTTTACACGGCTGTGGGGATAGAACTAGGAGGTGGAGCAAATTGGATAGCTATAGCAAGAAGCTGAAAGGCATTTTAGCTCAAAAAGCGGCTTTCTGTGGCTATTTCATTGTATTAGCCTTGATGGTTAACCTAATACAGTAGAAGGGACTTTGGGGTTCTATAATCCCTCAATGAAGCAAGGCCACTGACAGTCACCAGAAGTGAGAACCCTGTTAAATGTTACCCTGAGATTTCTAACTCCATGTTCCAGTCCCCATGTCAGTCTGGAGTGGGGCTCATACCTGACACTAATTGACAGGCAGAGATAACAATTTTTCCAGAGTGAACATTTTATAGTACGTAGAATAGATGAGACTTCTGAATTTATTTTTAGTTTGCAATGGATTTCTAAGCACTAGAGAACTTGCCTTTGGGTTTCGATAAATGATGTTAATTTATCGTTGTTATGTGATCATCCTGTTAGGAATCTGATCCTATATCAGACACAGGTAGAGATTATTCAATTATATATTATCCTTTGAAGTTCTAAATTGATTGTTATGTGACTTCCAGGACTCTAGCAGTCTAAAAATATGATTTTTAAAATATATTTTCATGGGATTTGAGCATTGTTGGCAAGGTCAACATTTGTCGCCCAACCCTTTTGCTTCCTGAGAGAAGGTAACTTGAATTTTCATCCTTTTGGACAATCTCCTGTAGATGTTCATTCAGATCGCAGGCTTAAAATTTATTAAAGAACTGGTCCTTATTATTGAGTTAGCCTCATATTCTTAAGAATCATTCACCCTACATCTTATGGTGTGATCTTTTGCCCCTACATTCATCACCTCTGCAACATGCAATGTCCAAAGAGCCTCCTGTGTTCCTTGTAAAATGTCTACATGTTGCATTTGTAAAGGATGTGCGACCATAAGTACTGGAGCTTTTAATTGCACACAAGACGAAGTAGCTCTAAAATGTGCAAATCAAACTTTCACAGATTTCACATATGGTATTAATGCGTGCACAGCTGTTTGAATAAGTTACTATATTTGTTATGGCCTTATTCTGTGTTCTAGTGATAAGGCAGAAGTGATTCCAGGCTATGATTTTACAGTGAATTCAGTCTGGCCAGAAATGGTACGAGGTTTAGAAGAAAAGGTGCCTTCGTTATTTAATCCAGGAAATCCAGACATGTTCCATGAGGTAAGCGACTATGTACCAGTTTTTCTGTTGTATATACAAGCTTTTAGTAAGGAAGATGCATTCATATTTGCTTAAAACTTCCATGACCTTCAATTGTGCCACAGCCCTTCTTAGTCAACTAAGTACTTTTTGAGATAGCCCCACTTTTGTAATGTGGCAGCTACTCTGTGTACAGCAAGTTCGCAGAGATAATACTTAGAATGACTAGGTAATCTGTTTTAGTCATGTTAGCTGAGATAGATTTTGGTACAACAATGGGGAGAATTCCACTGATACTTTACAAAACAATGCCGTGGGATCTTTCCTGTCCACCTAACCGTGCAGACAAAGTCTCAGGTTAACATCTCAGCTGACGGATGACAGCTCTGATGGTGAAACAGTCCCTCAAAGCTGGCACTGGCTGTCTCAGCCTTGAGCTTATAACTGAATTTCTGGGATTGGACTTAAACCACAACTTGTAGACTGATGTGACAAGAGCACTAGAAACTGATGCCTCTGGATTAGTGGATTTCAAGTGTAACATTTGCAGCTTGGCTTAGAGAATTTAACCTGCTGTTCAAGCGTAAACTTTCTTCCCAATGTTGTTGCTTATTATCTTTGTTTTACATATCCCTTTCCATTCATGTATATAACTACCTAGCTGTTATGCATTATAAGGATAAGATTGAGATCATGGTGAGGATTTTCACCAGAGTGCTGTGTGTTTGGATAGCTTTGGTGAGGTTGTAAGATCCACGGGGAAGGAGGAATGGAGTCCTGCCGAAGTTGGGGGATGGCTATAATGAGCTTGTACCTCTTATTGAGAGCTGTGATGTTAATCAGTACATTCAGAATGAGTTCCTTTTATCTGTTATCTAACAAGCTCAGATTTGGGACCATTTAAAAAAAAAAAATTAAAAGTGCCTCATTAGCTGTAAACTCCTTTTGGGGCGTACTGGAGTTTTGAAAGGGGGTATATAAATGACCCTTACCATCCTGAATTGGAAACATATCACTGTCGCTGGGTCAGTATCCTCGAATTCCCTTCTTAAGGGCTTTGTGGCTCGACCTACAGCACGTGGATTGCAGCGATTCAAAAAGGCAGCTCACCATCACCTTCTCAAGGGCAGCTAGGAATAGGCAATAAATGTTGGCCAACCAATGACATTCGCGTTCCACGATTGAATAATAAAAACTTGCCCTCTAGTTGTCTCTCTAATACAGTCAATTACACGTGCTTTCTCTCATGCAGTTATCATGTCTACCCTTGTACGGTGGGAGGGTTGGCATGTAAGATAAGCAGGATCTTTGGTGTAAGAATGACTTGGCATATCATTCAACATTCCATCGAGCCTTTGAGATTTCTATGCTCCTCCAATTCAGTCATCTTGGCCATCCCCAATTTTAATTGTTTAAGCTACCTGGATTCTACACCCTGCTATTTACTCCATAAACTTTCTCAATCTCTCTTTTCTCCTTAAAACACTTCTAAAAATTCTGCCCATTTTCCCGTCCTAATAGTGTTTTATGCTGCCTGGTGTCAAATATTTTTCTAATACTTGAGTGAAGTGCCTTAAGACATTCTGATCACATTGAAGCACTATATATTTATTTAGTTACCCTCCCAAGACTATTTTAATGACCATTCTCCATGTTGGATATTCCAGAAATACACAGTAACTATGGAATTTGTTAGAAAATTTGAGTGGCAGTGTGCATCCCAAGCAAGTGTAAAGAGACTGCGATCACACTCGGCATATAAGAGTTTCAACAATAAATGGAGCCTGCCTGTTTACTACCAAATCAGGTATATCTGCCTTTAATAATAGTTATCTCTAATCCGGTACCATCTCACGACTGTAACCTGTAAATTAAGTTGTCTGCTCCTGATCACTTGTGCTAATAACATTTCATGATTCAATAATTTAAGCAATGTACTTAGCACAATGAAGTGGACATTTAGTGGAATTGTTTTGATGAGTTCAATTTTGAGTTAAGTACTTGAACTTTTTAATACGCTAGCATCCTATCTGGATGCATCACATTGTGGTATGCAATTGCTCTTCCCAAGACTGCAAGCAACTAGAGAGTCATGAACACATCCTCGTCCATCACGTAAACTAGCCTTCCATCCATTGACTCCATCTATACTTCCCGCTGACAACATAAAGCAACCAACGTAATCAAAGACTTCTCCCACCCCGGTTATACTCTCTTGCACCCTCTTCTATCAGGCAGAAGATACAAAAGTATGAATACACATACGAACAAATTCAAGAACAGCTTCAAAAACAGAAATTGCTGGAAAAGCTTAGCAGGTCTGGCAGCACCTGTGGAGAGAAATCAGAGTTGATGTTTCAGGTTGAGTGACCCTTCCTCAAGAACAGCTTCTTCCCCTGCTGTTATCAGATGTTTGAATGGACGTCTCAAATATTAATGTTGATCTCCCTCTCAGCACCTTCTGTATGGCTGTAACACTGTATTCTGGACTCGGTTTGCTACCCTGATGCACTTTGTATGATAGGATCTGTCTGTACAGCACACAAAACAACACTTTTCACTGTGTCTTAGTACAGAAGCAACTTAATCAAATTGCTAAAATAATCTTTGTTTTATTTGTTATCTTCAGTTAGTCTATATGAAAGTTTAAAAAGAATTAACAGTAAAATAAATAACATGACCATTTGTACTTTAACCCAATCCTTTAATAGGTTCAAGGAAATTGCTGGAAATTTGGAGGCCTCTATGTCTGACGGTTTAAAGGAAGCGCCAGGTAAGAACTTTGCACTAATTGGGAAATTCTGAAAAGAGGAACAAACAGCCTCCTTAAACACAACAAATCCTGTGTGAATCGACAAGGCTAATGTTTGTTATTTTTTAATAGATGGAAGTGAGTTTAGGCTTTCAGTTACTCACGTTCTGTGGCAGAACCTTCTGAAATGCTGGGCTGATCACATCTATCTCCCGCCACTTGCTCACCGCTTCTGGAAGTTGACTCTGCAGTTGCTAGCACGTTATTCTAAGTGGATAGATGAGGTGAGTGATCTTTACTCTGCTTTCTAAAATTGCCTAGATGGAAATCACTTGAAGTCTTACAGCTCAAAAAAAGGAGATCATTCAAACCATTGTGTTTGTGGTGTTCCTTTCAAAGTTCTAACCAATTCATCTCACTGCTCCCTTGCTGTTTTCCTGTTGTTTTACCTTTTTAATAATGTGCCGTTTCCCTTTTGTGAAAGCTACTATTGAGAAGGTTCCTACCACTTGCTATGCAGTGCCTTCCAGATTATCGTAACTCTCTGTTTTGGTTGAAAAAATGCCTTGTACTCATTTTCCCTCGCTGACATTTTTTGCTAAAGGAGAAATATCATCCTGATGCTGTAACCTGTTGGGAGTGTTATTTAGTTTATAGTTTGAATTAGATTGAGTTGGACTGTTGCATTATGTAAAGTGCCAGTTCATTGGTGTTGTAGGTGGTCTGCCACTTCCTTTGCATCGCCATACACTACCAACTACAGATGTTTTAATATTCCGACAGATAACAGACACCTTACTGGAATGAATGCTGTTCATTACTGAGATTCTGTTCAAAGCCGTCACCCCTTCAATTTTGTCAGCAGACTTATGTCCCTTTCATAGAAATCCTGAACACTCTTGAGCACAGAGGGTAGTGGAAATTTGGAGCAGTTTCCTCAAAAGGCTATCGAGTTTGGCAATCAGGCAAAAATTTTAACAAAGATTAACAGATTGAGTTAAGTAGGAGTTTTAAGGGTTAACAAATTAAACCTAATATATGGAGTTAAGTCCCTAATGGGTGAATGGCTTGCTCATTTCTTTATGTTTCTAACAATGAAGAATGTTAGTTCAACATTCAAGATTTGTCCTGTGGGTGCCAACTTCTCCATACCTAACCTTGCCAAACATTATGATTTACTAAGGAAAAGAATGACCTAATTAATTCTGTACCAGCAGTGTACAAATGGAGTTAAAGAAATGATTCTACCTCATAGGAGCATGTCCATTTCTAACTTGATACCATTGTTATGATGCTGGTACATCTGTTAAACTGAACAGCGTGGCGTGAGGGAGTAGCCATACTGCCCAATTTAAATGCAAATGTGATTAATTATTTGTTAAGACATTACATTTTTTTGAATTGAGCATTTAAATCCATTTAGCTCCAGCGATTTGGGATTAGTCTGACCTTTACTACAACAGCAACAACTTATATTTATATAATAGACTGTTGCAAAGTGATTTGCAAGGAATTGGATCTTAATCTTCTGACAAGTATTTGGCAAAATGGCTCAGTAGTTAGTACTGCTGCCTCACAGCGCCAGGGACCCAGGTTCAGCTCCAGCATTGGGTGACTGTATGGAGTTTGCACATTCTCTCTGTTTCTGCTTGGGTTTCTGCTAGTTTTTCCAGTAGCCTTCCACGGTCCGAAGATGAGCAGGATAGGTGGCTTGGCCAGCTAAATAACCCTGTAGTGTTTAAAGCTGTGTAGGTTAGATGGATTAGTCACGGTAAAAGTGGGGTTACAGGGATAGAGTGGGGGCTGGGTCTGGGTGGGATGCTGTTTCTTTCCTCTCTGTAGAGATTCTATGATTAAAAATAAGCTGAAAATTTCTAGATGGCATGAAGGAATCAAAAACACTGAAGTAACTAACACAGCTTTAGCTCAAAAATTAGACTTTATTTTCCATTATATAATTAGCTTTCTACTGCAAATATACATTGCGGCATCATACAAAGTTAGAGGATATGATAGAGTAATTGTGCCTCCTGGTGGCTACAGTTCGGTCACCACATTACCAGCAACAACGTAAATTTGAATGGTGCCTTTTCGTGTAGAAATATTACAGGGTGCTTCACAGGAATGTTTCAAATACAGTTGGATACTGAGCCACATAGGGTGTTTAGGAAACTTGGTCAAAGTGTTAAGCTTTTAAGAAGTGAGAAGTTTATAAAGGAAATTCCAGACCTTGAGGTCTATGAAGGTACAGCCAACAATGGTAAGGTATGACCTGTTTACAAAATAACTTCTCATTATAACTAATTGCCTGGCCTGACTTGTGGAGTGAGAAAATGCAATAACTCCCTTAATCTACTATTATTTAATAATTTTGCTGCATAGTTAAACAAGATCTAGTGTAATCTTGAAGATAAGGAAGATTCCATTGAGGCGTAATCATCAATTACTGTGGACTTCTTTTCTTAATGAAAAGGGCTTTGCAATTATTTTGTTAGCAGAAGCAATATTGGCAAATAGGTTCGTCCACTAAACTGAAAGATAATTTGGGTAAAACGGTTCCAAATCATCAAGATAGGGGTAGTTATATTGAATAGATTCTTCACGGCAGTTTTCAAGAAGGAGACCATGGACAAATTGCACTCTGAGGTTACAGGAGTAAAGGACATAAGACATTGAAATCAGAAACTAGAATCGTTAAATATTTGCAAGTTACAGGACTAGGTGGTATACAACCTAGAACCGTCAAGGAATTAAAGGGAAAAGTTAGTGGTACTTTTGGTAAATATTTTTCAGGGCTGCTAAAGTATTGACAAATACTAACAAAGGAAAGTGATAAATGCAGAACTAGAGCTCAAAAAATAGCCATAGTACTAAGCCTGGTGACTACAGGCCAGTTAGGCTAACATAGTCAGGGCAAGGGCAAAGGCAAAGTTGGCCAGGGAGGGGATGGGGGTTCTTGGGGATGCTCTGTTCTGTTTTTGGGTGTTGGCCTTAAGAAGATAATGGTATGAATAAAAATTTAACGAACGGAGGTATCATGGAGAATAGCCAGCATGGTTTTAAAAGTTTCAGGTCATACCTTGCAATTTTTTTTTAAAAATGCTTTGTGGAGTAATCACCCTAATGAACAAGAGAAATAAAACTGCATTATTCTTAGATTTAGCTTCTTTTTAGTATGTCACCTAGTGTAATTAATGCTCCAAAAGCCCACAGTGGTATCAGAAAGGAATGTACTCGCTTTTGCTTGTGTGTGTACTGTGTAGAGTGGCTTGTAGTTTTGAATGAGTTTAGCATGTTGACTCAATCTCACGGCAGTCTGTGAATAATGAAACTAGACATGAATATTTCTCTTGGTCATAGGTTTATTGACAGAAAGTGGTATTACATATGCCTGTGCCTTGCTCACCACCTCATGTTTTAGCAGTGTCTCTTTATACTATATTAAATAAACCAATTAAACCAAATTAACAGCTTTGGCACTATAATGAAAGACAAAATCTCAAAGCAAACTTAGACACTTAAATAGCCCCCAGTCGAGGAAGGTATCTCGTGTACCAGTGGACACCACATACTGCCTGTCTTGGTCTACCTGGCAGTCTCTCTTTAGAAAAGTACATGAAGCAAATTAAGCCAAATTAAATCAGATAGCGCTTAAAGGAGTAGCCACAATCTTAACTGGAAAGTTGGGTGATAGTGACACTACAATGATGACACTTAACCTCCCTTTATAAATACTCCATGTATCTTTTAATTAACCTGTTCAGATGCGTTATCTTCTGGAGCAGGTGGGACTTAATCCCAAGCCATTTGGCCCAGAGGTGGGGACATTGCCACTGTAGCGCAAGACTCCAAAAGGGAGATATTTTCTAATTGCCCTATTCAGAAATGTTATTGCACATCTCTGGAGCAGGTAGAACTTGAATCCAAACCTCTTGGATCACAGTTAGGGACATTATCACAAGAACCTGAGACCCCACAAGGCACTTAATTAAACAATACCTTTTGTGTGTGCATCTTAACAAAATAATTAATGCACCAATAACGTTGCAGAGACTTTCATGATTCAAAGCCTTACTTTCATTGACTTTCATAAGGCCTTCAACCTCCTGTACTATGAAGATGTTGGAAGCTATAGGGGATAAGATAAAATCTGGGGTGTGTACTCCAGCATCAAGAATCTGTGTGGGAAGATAGAAATCTCACTGTATTTTATTTCTGTTGACCAAGGAGGCAAAACACTTTCACTGTCATCATTTTGTTTCATGACTTCTTCAGCCTTTTCCAGGTGCTTCTGAAAAAATTGTAGAGACTCTTCACAGAAGATTAGATTCACATGGGAACTAAATGTACACACTCTTTCATGTAAAATAGATGACCATGGTGGTGAATCCCCACAAATGCAGCCCTGTGAGATATTGATTGAGGACTATACATGAATATTAGTGTTGATTGATATCAGGTTGGTGGCAGAGGCATTCTTCTAGTGGATTCACCTTCAGAATGTATGCCATACTAATACAGGGCAATAGGTATTTTCAAATATTTGATCTTTATTGCTGGCTGAAAGGAAAGGACATTTCTGCATTCAGCAGTAGAGGGAGCATGAGCAGATTGAACTTTTGAGAAGTTCAAAGTAATCTACCTACCTTCTGCAGAAAGGCAGGGGAAGGAAAATGCAATCTTTGACTAGGAAACAAATAAATCAAATATCTCATTGTCAGCACATACTTTCATCCATTTCTTGGCATCACTTATGGTGTCTGAGATTTTAACAATAACTGTTTATCTGTCTTGTTACTTTACATGTGGGTATTAATACACAAAAGAAGGTACTTCATGGCCCACAGAATGACTTCCCTTCCCATGATCTACATGGTCCTTGCTTGGGGAAAACACTTCCCTCCCTGTTCAGCTTTAGGCCACATAGTTTGATGATATAATCAAATCCTTCATTCAGGGAACTTCTAGGAGTGAGAGTTAAGAGTTAGAATGAGCTAATGAAACAGCTGGCCAAAATTAATAGATTATGGATGACTGTGTGCACCATGGTTTGGGTTGGATCATAAACTCTCAGACTATCATCAGAATATTGTCCTAGTTGAAACATGATTACAGATTATCTCTGTCCCATGGTGGAAATGGTAAGGGATAAGGAACTTCTTCTGGGTCACTCAATACTTTTGATAAGGGCCTGTATCAATAAATGCTGAGTGAAAAGATTGAGGTAGGAATGTATTTGGTTAGCTTGTGGTAGGAAGGGAGATTGGAGAGAGGGGGTCCTTTGTTGCGAAGTTGGGTAGAGTACTTCTGGATTGGGAGTTAGGAAGTTAGAATTTGGTGTTTGTAAAATGCTAGCGGGGGAGCAAGCATTGCATGGTCCCTTTAAAAGATCATGTGATTTTTCTGTGCTTAGAGATTTAAAATGGATATCTATGAGCGGCAGCTTGAAAGTTCAAGTACACAGAGAGCATCTGAATTGAAACATTTGTATCAAAAGGCCATACAGTTAGCAGGCCAAGCAGCAGTTTTTATCAAGATAACAGGTTTTTGAATTTAGCCAATCAATTTGAACCAGGCACTTAGATACCAAAAAGCCAATTAAATTTAAATCTGATGGTTTTGACAACATAGGACCAATCCAATTACAAGAAATATTGATATTTTATCAAGCGTAAAGGAGGGGTTAGTTGGAAAAAGCCCCGGAGCTAACTGTCTTCTGCCAGATCTAAAAGCCCTCAGCTCTCAAGAGAGAATTGCTGGCTGTCACAGCCTCCTGTATGTCTTAGAGAAAGCACTACCTAAATAACAAAGGTACACATAGCACAACTAGTTAATATTCCTAACAGAAGAATCAACAGAGAAGGCATTCCTGGCAGAAGAATTGATGGAGAAGGCACAGAACATTCCAAAAGACACGTACCTGACTGTAATTTCGAGAAATTCTTTTTTTTAAATAGTGGGACTTGCATTTATTGGAGGAGCATACCATTAGAATTTTGCTTTATTCAGGAATAGTTAGTAGTTAGAAGGAGTTTATTCTGTTGTTAATAGTTTAGTTAATTTGTTCACTGTTAGAGTTGGATAAATAAATTGTTACTTGTTGATTTTTAAAGTGAGTGTCAGGGATTTATTTTATTTAGCCACTAGAAATTGCTGAAAGGCAGGTTACATCACTTTTCACACTCCTTTTACAGATTATGGGGCAAGGTGCTTCTCTTTGGGTGTTTCAATTTTAGTTCTCGGGGTTGGGGGGGTGGGTCAACCTCCACTTTAAAACACCTTGAATAAGCCGATCATACAAAAGATGGAAAGGGCGCAGGTTTGATTGGCAAAATAGTCATTTCTTATCCCTAGCTTTCTTAATTAGGGGGAATATTGATATCTCAGGCTCAGATGGATGGACAAGAAGAAGCTAGAGTAAATCAAAGTACAAGCAATAACATGAGCATAGAATTGAGTGTTGCTTCAGATTTAGTATGGTATCACACTTCATATAAAGAAAGGTGGAAGGAAGTTTGTGTAGAGTATAAAGGTCAGCCAGTTGGGCTGAAAAACCTGCTTCTGTGCTGTAGTTCCTACGTAATTCTACCAGAAATGATTTGGAACTTGGATAATTTAGGTTGTGGTTGTCTAAGTTGACCAAATGGAGCAATGGTAGTTCAGCTGTGACGAAGTTAGAGGTCTAGACACTGGAGATCTCAGAAGGTTTCTTCTCGGCTGCAGTAAACCTGGAATGACAGTGGCCACGAGAAAACCTTTAATTTCTCATTCACAAAATTGTTAGTGCAAGGGTTACGTTGATTTCCTAAACAGTTGCTGTTGAGGAGGGGCTTCGGGCATCTCCTTGAACGACTGCAGGCCATTTGGTGGAGATGCTCCCTCTATGCTGTTGGATAGGGAGTTCCGGAAATTAGACCTGGTGATGATCAAGCTATGATGTGTAACAGCATATAATATATAAGTTATTAACATATGTATGTATATTAATATATACATATATTTCCAAGCCTGAATGGCGTGTGAGTTTATGGGGATCTGCAGATGATGGTGCTCCTACTTGTCTGCTGGTTTTTTTTATAAACAGTAGAAATTGTAGGATCAGGATCATTTCTATATGGAAGTGAATTGCTTGAGGACCCAATAAGACTAGTTGTTTGAAAGACCAAAGGTACAACAATTGAGTTAATTCCCTGGATATGTCTGCAGGATTTTTTCACCTTCTTACGTGAGAAGAGTTGGAAGTAGGGAGCCGCGAGATTGTGGGTACACCTAGTGCACTGTTTGACCAGCTGCACTATTTGTGAGTGATAACTTGATTAGAAGGTTATACATAAGAACCAAGGAGGGTAGAGAACTGTAGATGTTTCAGCAGCCTGACTTAATAACAAATGCTGGAAATACACAACAGACCTGGTAGAATGTGAGGCAAAGGAAAAAAGTTAACGTTTCAAATCTGTGATCTTCCATCAGAAGTGTGACAGGTTTTAAACATTCAACATGAGCAGGGACAGGCAGGAGAAGGGAGAAAAGGAAAAAAGGAAGGTATGATCAGGCAAAAAGCAGGAGAGGTTACATGCCAATAGAGAAGGTGGCAGGCCGTAAAACAAGATGATAATGGGACCTGAATGATAGAATTTCATTTAGAAGCTACCTGGAATAAGTTGGAGCCAGAGATTGATATTGTTCAGCTGGTCCTCAAACAGAGAAATTTTGATGATGTTCTCTGTCAAGTATCTGGCCAAATCTCCCAGAGATATTTTCACACTGCCTCCCTCCCTTCCCCCAAATCTCCCATTTCATTCAGTTACCACCATCTGTATAAGACAACTAAATTGAATCTAATCAGGTGCTGAATTTTAGTGCTTTGTATAAATTTGTCATCACTGGGATTTTTGCTCTATTGCTCTGCCTAATTCAATTTGTTGCCTGCAGTACAGTGGACAAGGTCATTCCAGTGAGGAGCAAGTCGATGCCTGTTCTGTATCCTTACAGCCATTTAGTTTAGGTTGTCCTTTTCCTTCCCTAGTCACATTATTCACATTTTTCAATATTAAATGACATTTGCCAGCTTCCCAATCTATCTTGAATACTTGAATTATTTGGACACCACTGCACCCCCTCCATTTCCCTTCAGGTTGTGTCACCTACAAGTTTAAATAGCTTTCTTTCTGTCCAGCTCCAACTGTTTTATACACAGTAAATGGCAGTGGTCCCAGCTGTACTCAATATGCTGTTCTATTTGGGATTCCCTACCATGTCAGTTTGGCCATGTTCATAACGTTCCATTGCTATCTGGGTAAACAGTTTTGTTTCTATCTCAGAAGCTTGCCTCCAATCCCATGTCTCCTGACCTTGACCAATTGTTCATGTGGCACTGTGTCAGTTGCCTTACTGAAATCCTGCAAAGTTAATAAAGTCTATCATTTTCCCAAACTCCAGGAAATTTGTTTGGCAAGCACTCCCTCTCCTAAAAACCAGTTAAAACCATCCTGTTCCTATCTAGGTGTTCCATTTATCTGCCTCCGAACACTTTACTCCAAACAGCTGCCAAGCTCACTAGCCTGTTCCCACGCCCACTTTTTAAAAGTTGCTCTTCTGTTGGCTGCTTCCCCGCAAACTTCACTTTTTGTCAACTGAAGACAAAAGGCATTTCACAAAGTTCAAATGGCTGGGGGCGAATTTGCATTTCATTTTTATGAAGCTTCCAACTTGTAACAATCAATGGAGGACAACTTTCTATTTTATAGACACAGTGAATTGAAAGCTACAGAGCCGTATGAGTTGACTTTCTAACACCTTAACTACAGAACCTTATGCGTTAACTCATTGGGAAAACTGCTGGTCAGTTAATGCGTAATCGTCAGCCTGAGATCTGTCACCTCTGGCATTTTGCTAAAACCAATCCGAAGTGCTAAGATGCCTTTTGAACTTCAAATAGTCTTCAAATTTATCTTAAGATCAAACCACTAAAATGACAGTGCCCATTGTGTTGACCAAACGGTGCGTGATAACAAACATTAGTGAATTCACAGAGAAGAAGGGCACTAGCGTAAGTCCTATTAAATTGCCTTGTTGGTAGAAAGGACAGCCTATAATCTCACTATGTATTGCAGTCTCATGTAACTCCACAGTAGGGAGCATTGGAAACTGTAGGCAGTCACATTGCTGCTTCCACAATTCACTAATCAACTAGGAGCGATCTAACTAGTGGTCACAGACAAGAACATGAAATCATATGATAAGAGAAGAACTTTTATCATAAGTGTGTATTTTCCTTCTGCAGTGTTTCGAAAGGCAAACAATTGCTGCAGCAAACAGGCATTTACCGAACTTGGTTTCAGTTACTGGGCATGACTGATGTTGACTGACTAATATTTATACACAGGAGAACCACCCCTAAAAACGACAGAACAATAATGCCCTATTTGGTCACTCCCGCTTCCCACATTAATACCCTATAGGCTCACACTTGTTACCCACAGTAATATCCAGTATGCACAGTCACCTCCCTCAGTAACACTCCGTAAGCAACATAAGTCATGGTTTTAGAATGCATGAGACAGTAAATTTCACTTGCCCAAAAATTTGTGACAAGTTCTGTTCTTGTTCCTCCAATCTATGTGCTTTAAACTCCCATCCCTCACAAAATAAGGCTTCAACTTTAAATTGACAATGAGCAAGATAATTACCGTGCAGTGGGCAAATTGTTATCTCTTGCTTTAAAATTTTAATCTTTAAATCACTCCGGAACATGTTTTAATCCTATCAATACTTATCCATATTATGATTAATATGCTGCTTAGGGTTGCAGTTCTGTTCTAACCCCTCTTTGCCATCCACAGAACACAAAGTACATGGCGAGAAAGAAGTATTAGCACAGAAGCATGCCTTTTGGTCAACTGGTCTGTGCTGATATTTAAACTCCAGATGAACCTCCTTCATTAAATTTCTCTTCCCTTATCTGTATGTCTTTGTTTTCCTTTTGCCCTGATTCACATATTTAGTTTCTCATCAATTGCAAGTAGACACATGGGACACAAGGCTTTCCTTGGTAAGCAAGTTAATGGACTGTGCTGTTCTTATACAGCCAAATCTTAACCCCTAACTCCTCTTTAGCCCAAATACAGCAACATATGAAAATCTTCCATGGAGTGTGCATCTGTCATACTGCATTGTCCTTCTTGTAATACTCATTTTTCACGCACAGCTGTTTGTATCATAAGAACAGAGTAAAGCCTTTCGGCCCATCAAGTCTGCTCCATCATTTGATCATGGCTGATATGTTTCTCAACCCCATTCTCCTGTCTTCTGCCTGTAACCCTTGCTCCCTTTACTAAGAAACTATCAAGAAACTTGATAGTGTCTTAAAGGCATATGATGACTTGGCTTCCATAGCCTTCTATGGTAGTGGGTTCCAAAGATTCACTAGCCTCTGGCTGAAGAAATTCTTCCTCATTTCAATTCTAAAAGATCATCCCTTCTCTGAACTGTGTCCCTGTTTCCACTAGTAGGAGAGACTAGGACCCATCTTCTCCATGTCCACTCTCTTTAGCCCTCTCAGTATTCTGTAACTTCAATGAGAATCCCCTCCACCCTTCTAAACTCCATCAAGTACAAACCCAGAGTCTTCGATTACTCCTCATATGATACGCCCTTCATTCCCAGAATCATTCTTTTGAACCTCCCCTGCACGTCTTCCAATGCCAGCACGTCATTCCTTAGATTTAGGGCCCAAAACTGACCAGAGCCTCAGCAGTACATTCCTGCTCTTGTATTCTAGCCCTCTCAAAATGAAGGCATTTGCCTTCCCAACTGACAACTGAACCTTTGCGTTAACCTTAAGAGGATCCAGAACTAGAACTTCAAAGTCCCTTTGTGCTTCAGATTTCTGAAGCCTTTCCCTATTTAGAAAATACGCTACAGTTGGTTCTGATATGACACGATAGTTCAGTTCTTGTGCAATCTAGCATTATTAGAAAATCGTGCAATAGCCATTTAAACTCATGGGGCTGGAATCGTGTTATAGCCAATACAGCCAAGGAAAGTTTACATTCTACACTGTGGAACTTCACCAGTCACCAGCTAACATCCTGGAAAAGATCCCTTTATCCCTACTGTCTGCCTTCTGCCAGTTGGCCAATCCTCTATCCAAGTACCCTGCCCCAAACACTATGGGCTGTTGTCTAAAGTAGCAGTGTCCTGTACAGTACCTTGTCAAAGGCCTTCTGGAAATCCAAACAGATCACATCGACTGGCTGTCCTTTGTTCAACTTGCTCATTACCTCCTCAAAGAATTCTGCCAGATTTGTCAGACATGACTGCCACTTAATGAAGCCTTACAGACTCAGCCCTGTTTTACCATGCATTTCCATGTACTCCACAGTCTCATCCTACAGTCATCACAATTCTGTAAGTAGCCCTCAGTTAAAAGTACTAAACTAGAAGAAGGCTAACTACTGCAATATTAGGCCAAACTGGGAAATGTAGATTGTGAGTGGCTTTTTGACAGTAAATTCATAGCTGGTATGGGGGATTCTTTTAAAGGCCAGTTGATAAGCAATCAGGACCAGCATGTTCCTGAGAAAATAAAGAATAAGGATGGCAAGATTCAAGAAGCTTGGATGACCAGAGAAATTCAGGGTTTCGACAAAAAGATAAAGAAGGCACGTGTAAAGTTTAGGAAGCTGAAGACAGACAGAGCCGTTGAAGAATACTAAAATAGGAAAGTATTCAATCAAGGAAATAGGAGGGCTTAAAGGGGCCATGTAATGTCTTGGGCAAACACAGTTAAGGAAATCCTGAAGCATTTTATACATAAGGAGCAACAGGATAGCTAGGGAAAGGATAGGTCCACTCAAGGACAAAGGAGGGAATTTATGCATCAATTCAGGGGAAGTGGGTGAGGTCCTTAACAAATACTTTGCATCAGTATTCATAAGGGAGAAGGACATGGTGGATGGTGAGTCTTGATAGAAGAATTTTGATATTGTAGGGCATGTCAATATAAAAAAAAGGACACCTCGGGTGTTATGAAAAGCATTAAGCTAGACCAGTCCCTCGGTTCTGATGGAATCTTCCTCAAAATGCTGAGAGAAGCAAGTGAGGACATTGCTGGGCCCTTGTACGAAATATTTGTATCTTCTTTAATCATCGGAAAAGTGTCTGAGGACTGGAGAATAACCAATGTTGTTCCTTTGTTTTAAGAAAGGCAACAGGGATAACCCAGGAAAATACAGGCCAGTGAGCTTTGTGTCAGTGGTAGGGAAATTATTGGAGAAGATTCTTATGGATATGATTTACTTACATTTGGAAAAATATGGACTTAATCAGAGTCAGGCAGCATGGCTTTGTGTGGAGAAGGTGGTGACTCACAAACTTGATTGAGTTTTTTGAGAAAGTGACAGCAATGATTGAGGGCAGGGTGGTAGATGTCTGTATGGACTTTAGCAAGTCCTTTGACAAAGCCCCTCATGACAGGCTGATACAAAAGTTACATGGGATTTTCAATGAGCTGCTAAGATGGATACAGAACTGGCTTTGACACAGAAGACAGGGTGTAGCAATGGAAAAGTGTTTTTCTGACTGGAAATCTGTGATTAGTGGTACCACACTGGTCAGTGCTGTTTGTAAGATATGTAATTGATTTGGAGCAGAATGTAAGTGACCTGATTCGCAAGTTTGCAGACAACACAGGTTGGGGGAAGCTGTGGATTGTGGTGGCAGTAGCTCAGTGGTTAGCACTATTGTCTCACAGTGCCTGGGACCTGGGTTTGATTCCAGCCTTGGATGACTGTCTGTACTGTGTTTGCATGCTCTCTCTCTCTCTATATGTATGTGCGTGTCAACACAAGTGGATAAAGTGGCCGAGAAAGCGTATGGCATACTTTATTGATCGGGGCACAGACTGTAAAAATTGGCAAGTCATGATACAGCTGTATAGAACTTTAGTAGGCCACATTTCTGGTTACCACACCTTCAAAAGGATGTGGAGACTTTGGAGGTGGTACAGAAATGGTTTATCAGGATGTTGCCTGGTTTGGAGGGTATTAGCTGTGAGGCGAGATTGGATAAACTTGATTTTATTTCACGTGAAAGGATGAGGGGTGATCCTGATAGATGATTACAAAACTATGAGAGGCATGGATAGAATAGATATTTGGAATACTTCTCCCAGGGTAGAAATGTCAGTTACTAGGGGACATAAGTTTAAGGTTAAAGGTGGTAAGTTTAAAGGAAATGTAAGAGGCACATTGTTTTACACAGAAAGTGGTAGATGTCAGGGATACACTGCCAGAGGAGCTGATGCAGATGGATACACTAGTAATCTTTAAGAGGCAGCTTGACAGATCTATGATTTGGTAGGGAATAATGGGATGTGGACTATGTAGAGGAAAAAGGTTTTTAGTTTAGAAAAGTGTCAGGTGTCAGTGCAGAATTGGTGGGCTGAGGGGCCTGTTCCTGTGCTATACTGTTCTTTGTTCTTAATAATGAACTGTAAAATCCTATCAATGACCAAAGTCGGGCTAACCAGCTTATAATTTTCTGTCGT
Organism: Ginglymostoma cirratum; assembly: GCA_024137785.1. NCBI lineage: Eukaryota > Metazoa > Chordata > Chondrichthyes > Orectolobiformes > Ginglymostomatidae > Ginglymostoma > Ginglymostoma cirratum. Next base: position 8,951,868 of record JAHRHZ010000111.1, on the reverse strand, counting down.
CTGGCTCTCTCCCTCTTAAATAGGGGCCTTACATTAGCCATTTTCCAGTTCTCTGGGATCCTCCCTGACTATAATGGTTCCTGAAAGCTCACCACCAATGCCTCCACAATCTCCTCAGCTGTCTCCTTCAGAACCCTGAGATGTAGTCCATCCGGTCTGGGTGATTTATTCATCTTCAGATCTTTCAGCTTCACCAGCACCTTCTCCTTAGTGGTGGCCATTACACTTGCCCCTGCCCCTGACTATCTTGAATTGCTGAGATGCCACTGATGTCTTCCACTGTGAAGACTGGTGCAAAGTACCTGTTCGGTGCCTCCCCCATTTCTTTAATCCTCATTATTACTTCTGTAGCGTCATTTTCCAGTGGTCCAATGTCCACTCTTGCCTCTTTCTTACTTTTTAAATATTGAGAAAAATTCTTGCAATTTTTTTTATTTTAGTACCTAGCTTACCCTCTTACTGCTTTTTTCGTTGTGGTCTGCTGGCTTTTAAAGGCTTCCCAATCCTCTGGCTTCCCACTAATCTTCACCAAATTGTATGATTATGTATCATGTTTGCAACTGAATGATTTGAGCATCACACACAGAACAATGCCACTCAGTGTTTTGTTAATATTATATCCTGATAGTTTCTTCTAAACTTTGTTAAACAGTCCATTCTAATTATTACAGTTGAGGATTTATAAGTAACTGTCAATCCAGAGAAACCTGCCTCTGCAACATCTCCGACAAGAAAAGATATATTTCCCTATGACTTTCAAAGCCTTTGCTATCATTGAATCCCCTGCTGTCAGCATTCTAAGTTTAGCATTGATCAGAAAATAAAAACCAAAAAGACTGCGGATGCTGTAAATCAGGAACAAAAACAGAAGTTGCTGGAAAAGCTCAGCAGGCCTGGCAGCATCTGTGAAGAAAAAATCAGAGTTAACGTTTCCGGCCCTCATCTGTTTTTGATCAGAAAATAAACTGGACCAGCCAAATGGACATTATGGCTACAGTAGCAGCTCAAAGACTGGGAATTCTGCAGCGAGTATCTCACCACCTGTCTCCCTAAACCCTGCTCACCATCTGCAAGGCACCAGCCAGGAATGTGATGGTATATTTTCTATTTGCCTGGTTGAGTTCAGCTCCAACAAACTCAAGAAGCAAGTGTACCTCTTCTGCGTGAGCAAGAGAAGGGAACATCTCTAGAACCTAGAGAGGAAACCCAACTTGTTCCAGTAGGTCAGTAATCTAACTAATGACTCCATAGGCAAGCTGTTTAAACACATATCAGCTGAAATGAAAAAAACATAGTGCTGAGAAAGTCAGCAGGTCCAGCAGTATCTGTGGAGAAAGAAAAACAGTTCATGCTTCAAATCTGATATGACTCAAAATGCTAACTCTGTTTCTGTTTCCACAGATGCTGCCAGGCCTGCTGGGTTTCTCCAGCAATTTCTATTTTTATTGCTGATTTGCAGTGTTTTCCTTTTACTAGCTGAATCTTTCATAGAAAGCTATCATAGAATCCCTACAGTGTGGAAGCAGGACATTCGGCCCACTGAGTCCATACTGACTCTCTGAAGAACATCCCACCCAGACCCAAACCCTGCTGTATCCCTGCGTTTTCCACCCTAGACACTATGGGCAATTTAACATGGCCAATCCACCCAACCTGCACATCTTTGGACTGTGGGAGGAAACCGGAGTAAAAGGAGGAATCTGCTAAGAAAAGTAACACTTTTTTTTATATTCCATTCAAAAGCTAATTTAGATAAATGTGAGGTGCTGCAATTTGGAAAGGCAAATCAGGGTAGGACTTTTGCACTTCATGATAAGGTCGTGGGGAGTGTTGCTGAACAAAGACACCTTGGAGTGCAGGTTCATAGTTCCTTGAAAGTGGAGTCGCAGGTAGATAGGATAGTGAAGAAGGCATTTGGTACGCTTGCCTTTATTGGTCAGTGCATTGACTATAGGAGTTGGGAAGTCATGATGTGGCTGTACAGGACATTGGTTAGGCCACTTTTGAAATACAGCATGCAGTTCTGGTCTCAGTGATATAGTAAGGATGTTGTAAAGCTTGAACCAGGTCAGAAAAGATTTACAAGGATGTTGCCAGGCTTGGAGGGTTTGAGCTATAGGAGGAGGCTGAATAGGCTGGGGCTATTTTCCCTACAGCGTCGGAGGCTGAGGGGTGACTTTGTAGAGGTTTATAAAATCATGAGGGGCATGGATAGGGGAAATAGACAAGGTCTTTTCCCACAGGTGGGGGAGTCCAAAACTAGAGGGCATAGGTTTAAGGTGAGAGGGGAAAGATTTAAAAGGAATCTAAGGGGCAACTTTTTCATGCAGAGGGTGGTGTGTGTCTGGAATGAATTGCTAGAGGAAGTGCTGGAGCCTGGTACAATTAGAACATCTAAAAGGCATCTAGATCGGTATATGAATAGGAAGGATTTAGAGGGATATGGGCCAAATGCTGCCATGGTTCTAGATTTATTTGGGATGTCTGGTCGTCTTGGACAAGTTAGACTGAAGGGTCTATTTCCGTGTTGCACGTCACTATGACTCTATGACTCTATAACAGTATCCAACGCAAAGCAGCCCGCTTGATCGGCATCACTTCAAACATTCACTCCCTTCACCATTAATGCAGAGTGGCTTCAGTGTGTACCATGTACAAGATGCATCATGGCAACCCTTCATGGCTCCATTGACAGCATCTTCCAAATCTACGACCCCTACCACCGAGAAGGCCAAAGGCAGTAGATATGTAGCAACACCACCTGCTGCAAGTTACCATCCAGGTCACACACCATCCTGACATAGAAATATATCACTGTGTTTTCACTGTTGCTGGGTCTAAAATGTGGGAACTTCCTCCCCTGCCCCCAACAGCACTATATCACCTTGCGTGCACCTAGAAAATGTGCATTTTAGCAGTTTAAGAAGGCACCACTGCCACTAACTCCACTGCAGCTAAGGATGGGCAGAAAATACTGGCCTTTCTTGAATAGTTGTCAAGAACAAATAACAAAAAATCAGCAGTTATGCTCTATTTTAGCCTGGGATAATTTCTTTTAGGATAACACTTCCAGAAGAATGCCTGAGACACAGCCTTTAAGGGTTCATAATGTGAATGTGATGTCTGTGTTCCAGCACTCTAGTTGGCTGTGAGTTGTACCAGAGTGGATCACTTCACCCTTAATAAAAATTGGTATCTGTTTCCTGCAAAGTGCAGTGCACTTAGTCTGTGCAAATATTTTAAATAAAGTACTAAAGTTGAAAGGTCTGAAGCTTTTGGTCTGCAAGGGAATTTCTGTCTATTATGCTGAGTTTGAGAAATTGGCATTGATCTCCTTAGAACAGAGAAAGCTAAAGGGAGATTTCATTGAAGCGTTTAGTATGCATGGCCTGAAAATGTAGTGGAGCAGATTCAGTACTACATTTCAAAAGCAGAATGAGCTTAATTGAATTGTTCAAATTTGTTGGGTTTCGGGAAAAAGACCTTCCACTAGCCCAGTGGGCTGAATGGTCTCCTTTTGTATTATAGCATTAATCAAAATGTACCTGCGATCTGGCAATACTTTTGGTACTAAAACAGTGGCTATATCTGCATTTGATCCTTTATCTTATTTGTTTTCACAGTTGAAAATTGCATCACCAAACAAAGACCTTGATCAGGATGGGATCAAAGCTTCAGCTGCTAGCAACAACAATATAGTGAACTCTCTAAATGAAAGTAACGAAGACCAGGGAAATGGGCTGGCTTCAGATGTTAAAGTTGTACCATCTCTTTCTGTTAACCAACTTGCATACCTCGTTTCAGATCTGGATAAAATTCAGGAACAGGTTTGAGTTGATTTCTTTGTTTTTAAGCATGGATTATTAGAGGAGTATGTATTTCAATCTCAGGCACAAATCTGGAAAACTGCCCTTTCAGTATTGGAATTGATTGTTGTGTGTGTATTCCCTCCTTACAGGTTGTTTATTTTGGCTGAAAAGTTAGAATGCTCCTGTCTCCATTACCCCGCTGTCTTCAAAAGTTGGCTTCTGGTCAATCTCAGTTTTCCCAGTTCATGGGAATTGTAGTGAAACTGACATACTTCCTGACCATAATACATTCACCATATCAGAGCAGTTAGGAATTAGTCCTGAACTTCAGCCCACTGCATTCTCTCTTATTGTTGGCCTTGCAGAGCTGAGACTATATCCTATATGTAATCAGGGATAAAAACTGAAAGAACTGCAGATGCTGTAAATCAGGACCAAAAACAGAAGTTGCTGGAAAAGCTCAGCCGGTCTGGCAGCATCTGTGAAGAAAACATCAGAGTTAATATTTCGGTTCCGGCGACCCTTCCTCAGAACTGATGGTAGCCAGGAAAACACCGGTTAATTTGCAGAAGTTAGGGAGGGGGTTGGGGTAGGAAGTAAATGATAGGATAGAGCCCAAGGCTCATTCCATGTAATCAGGGATATTTGTTATGTAATATCAAATCCACTCCAGTGTTTTCACGGATTAAAAGGAATTTCCCTGGCTTCATTGGCCAAGAGGGAAAATTGAGCTCTGCGTTCCAATGCCTGGTTTTATTGATAAATGTACACTTGCTTGCAATGACTTGCATGGTAAAATGACGTTCAAACTTTACTCTGGAGATGTGTCTACAAGGAATGGTCACTGGGACATTGTACTGCTGCGCCTCATCAGCTGTGAGGATTTTATCCCTGCAACAAACTGGTTGTTTCCAATAATCTTTAAATCTCTTTCTTTGCAGCTTCCAGGCCTCTTGGAGATAATTAAACCAAGGCTGGTGAACATTGGGTTTGCAAATTTCTCCCTCATTTCAGGTAAGATTCAGTAAAATGGTTGTGATGTTTTGTGAGAAATATTTGTGGGTTAAAGTTGTTCCATGCAATAATATGTTGATAGTTATCTGTGTGGAAATTTCTGGGTCTGTCTGGGTTAGAGGTGGAGTATGGGCTTGGTGGTCTTTGTGTGTAAGGATCAGCCTCTCCCATGTGCTGAATGTTGAGGAATCTATTATCCTTTTGCAAGTCTTGACAATAAACAGCAGAAAAAATGAAATGGCAGATTGATGCACATCTATGCAATAAGATTATATATCAGTCTTCTACGTTAAACGAAGATTAACTATGCTTTTAAGTATAAAGGAGAGCCAGTCAGGGGATCTTTTGTGGTGCAGTGGTACTGCCCATACCTCTGACCCAGGAGGACCAGTTTCAAGTCATATCTGTTCTAGAAGTGTGTAATAACATTCATGAACAAGTTGATGAAAAATATCTAAAAGTAAACCAGTCTTGAATTTCACTTAAATTCCTTCACCTCCGCCACATCTGCTCCCAAGATGAGGCATTCCACTCCCGGACATCCCAGATGTCCTCGTTCTTCAAGGACCGCAACTTCCCCTCCACTGGGGTCTAAAATGCCCTTGACCGCATCTCTCGCGTTTCCCGCAACTAATCCCTCATACCTTCTCCCCGCACAACAATAACAACAAAAACAGAATCCCCCTCGTCCTCACTTACCACCCCACCAACCTCTGGATTCAACGCATCATCCTCCACCATTTCTGCCACCTGCAATCTGACCCCACTACCGAGGGCAATTTTCCCTCCCCACCCTTATCTGCCTTCCGAAGGGACCGCTCTCTCCGTGACTCCCTTGTCCGCTCCACACTTCCCGATAGCCCCACCAGCCCTGGCACTTTTCCCTGCAACCGCAGGAAGTGCTACACCTGCCCCCTCACCCCCATCCCAGGCCCCAAGAAAACTTTCCACATTAAACAGATATTCACCTGCACATTTGCTAATGTGGTATATTGTATCCGCTGTTCCCAATGTGGCCTCGTCTACATCGGAGAAACCAAGCGGAGGTTTGGAGACTGCTTGTGGAACACCTACGCTCAGTTCGTTACAAACGACTGCACCTCCCAGTTGCAAACCATTTCACCTCCCCCTCCCACTCCTTGGACGACATGTCCATCCTGGGCCTCCTCCATTGCCACGATGATGCCACCCGAAGGTTGCAGGAACAGCACCTCATATTTCGCTTGGAAACCCTGCAGCCCAATGGTCTCAATGTGGACTTCACAAGCTTCAAAATCTCCCCACCCCTGACCTCATCCCAAAACCAGCCCAGCTCGTCCCCGCCTCCTTGACCTGTCCGTCTTTTCTCTCACCTATCCGGTCCTCCCACCTCACTGACCAACCCCCACCCACACCTCCCACCTACCAACCTCATCCCCGCCTCCTTGACCTGTCCATCTTCCCTTGACTGACCAACCCCCATCCTAACTCCCCACCTACACTCACCTTTACTGGCTCCATCCCCGCCTTGTTGACGTGTCCATCTCCTCTCCACCTCTCTGCTCCTTCATCCACCTTCCATCCGCCTCCCCCTCTCCCTATTTGTTTCAGAATCCCCTTCCCCTCCCCCATTTCTGAAGAAGGGTCCAGACCCGAAACGTCAGCTTTCCTGCTTCTCTGATGCTGCTTGGCCTGCTGTGTTCATCCAGCTCTACACCTTGTTACCTCAGATTCTCCAGCATCAGCAGTTCCTACTATCTTTGAATTTATATATCCTCGTTCATGGACATTGCAGGACCATTACAACTAATGAGCGCTTACTGTTGTAGGAAGCATGGCTTAAGCATGCAAACATAGCAGTCATTTTGTGCACAGCCAGATTTCTTTGAGCACATTGAGATGAATGAGCAACTTAAGAATGTTGGCTATGACAGCTCCCTGCTCCAGTTTAAATAGTGTAGTTTAATATTCAACTGAAACAGTGAATCTGGAAGATTGGACCTGAAAAATTGACATCTATGACAATGCAACATGTCCTCAGTGCTGCACTGAAGTGCATCCGAGGTGCTGTGCCAATCCTGGAGTAGTCCTGAACAGAAGAGGACAATCCTACTCCCACTTTTGTATAACTAACCACTTCCTTAAGCCTTTACCCTTCCTCCCACTTTGAATACCAATACAGGGAAACTCAGCCTGACTGGTTAATACACAGATTGAAACAGTGTCACATCCAATTTCAATGCATTGTGAACCAAGAATATTATTAAGTAGGGGAAAGTCAGGATAAAATTAATTAGTTAAAAATTCATGGCTAATCATTGTACATTTAATATGCACCTTCTGTTTACTTTTTCTGTTCCCCTAACAGAAGCACTTGCAGATTCTCAGACTTCTTTGGAAAGCAAGCTGCCTGCATTAGGTGATAGAATTGTTGAGGAACTGAGTGAAGCCTGTTTCAGTTATCTTAAAAATGCTTCTGAAGTGCCCAGGCTGTATCGAAGGACGAACAAGGTAGGTATAATAATTATTACCTTATTTTCCCTCCTCTATTTCTATTACCATCTATAGAAAAGTAAACAGCAACAACTGAATATAATTGTGCACGGATTGATTCCAGCACAGACACGATGGGCTGGATGACTTGTGTGCTGTGAGATTCTTTGATTATTCAGCAGCTAATTATTCACACAAAATATACGAAAATGCTGCTAGGTAATTCACTGCAAAATAAAGGGTGCTTGAGGAAATTCCTGCTATAGCATGGTGTTTTTAGCATTTTATTGATATTGGTTTGGAGAAGGACAAATGGTATGCTAACATAGTTTTATAAAAAGTGAGGGAAAAGAAAAGAATGGGAATAAAATGCCAGAGAACCTGGTTAGTTTAAACATTAAAAACATCCAGGAGGAAGGAAGGCGTATTGAAATGCGTAGAGAAATGTAAAAAGTCACAACATTACCGACACATTATCGTGAGAGTAGACAGTGGGTTCTGTGATATTGGTTTTTGACACAGTGCTGCAGAGGAGATTGGGCTACAAGGGTGGGAATACAGAATAATGAAAATGAATTTTGTTTATTCATAGAAGTGAAGAGTAGTGAGACACAGATCTGTATCAGAATGTGTGAAGGTGGATAGGCTACCTACAGGTAGTATCAGGAGCTTTGCGTTTAGGCGTCAGCTGTTGCCTGTGAGTCAGAAGGTTTTGAGTTCACATTGTCCTTCAGAAATCTGAGCACACAATCTAAACTGGCAATGCAGAAGCATTGTGTAGAATTGTGCTACGTTGTTGCTGGCACTGTCTTTCAGAAGGCGCGATAAATTGAGTTCCCACCTGTGATCTTGGGGGGCGGGGCAGGACGGGAGATGTAAGATGAACACGAGTAGGGGATTCACTCAGTGTCCTGGTCAATATTTGCCCATCAATCAGATCACTACGGGACAGATTATCTGATTATCAACTTGCTGCTTGTGGGAGCTTACTGTGCACATTTTATCTGAACTTGCCTGACCTCCTCATTTGGTAGGAGTGATGCAGGATAAAATTGTATCTCTTCTATTGTGGATTTGCCACATCCAATAATGCCAGTTTTTAAAAGTTTTATTTTATTTTGTTTACTCCAGGAGGTCCCTATCAAGGCTTCCGTATATGTTGAAAATGCTTTGAAACCCCTGCACCAGCTTCAATCCGAATATAAAACAGTTGTGAAAGAAAACAGGATAGAGGAATGGTTGTCAGGTGCTCTCAGAATTTGCAGTGAAAGGTAATTTTTCCTGATATAAAGCAATTATGAGGAATCTCTTATGTAGTTTTTGTTAGTAATTATTTTCCCACATACTGTTATTAATACTGCATTTAACTGTTGTTACAAGTTGCAGTATTAAGAAAGAGTGCTGCATTTTAGGAAGTGTAGTCTTTTTCATATGATGTTACGTGGTAATACAATGCTGTGGGAAATCACCACTAGTCACCTTTAATTTGGTTACTTTTAAAGAAATATCATAAGTAATCAAGTACTGAAACAATGATTTAAACTTCATTGCATGTAGCAATCAAAATAAAACCCCTCAATGTAAGCAAGTTAAGCCTTACAACTCAACTTGGCTGTTACCTGATTAATAATGAAACTTTACCAGGATTCCACAAACAGTATCTGTCTCTGGAAATGTTCAGGATTTGATCCTTATGCAGTGTTGTTCTTAGAAGTTCTGCTATTGAATTGTTCTGGTGTTGGACTTTATAATTTTCTCTCTTTCAAGTTTGTAGTGATGATTCAAAGATTCTTTCATTCTGGACATTGATTACATTCTGGACACCTCAAGCTTGCCTTCTTATCAAAAATAGCACCCCCGTTCCTTGTTACATTTGGAGTTAGCTGTCTATGTAAGACACAGCTTTTCCTGCAATTAACCGCTTTATTTCAGGACTTCTGATACTTCTGCAGGTATTCTTAATTGCCCACTTGTCATAGGCAGCAGCTTGTCAAGCAGTTGTTATCTCCTCTCTCCCAGGCAGTAGATTATATTATTTCTTGGTTAATTTGCATGTTGCTTTTAATTCCTTTATAACAGTTTCTCCTTGCCCCTTGCATCTCAAGAAAGTTTATTCCAGAGTTATTACTGCTGTTTTTCATGCGTAACAGTTTAACTTTGTTAATTTTTTCAATCCATGAATGGCAAACAAAGTTCTGAAGCCCACATTATTACACAACTTTGGTAACTTAGTTGTATATTAGAAAATCCCACAGCATTACTTGAGAAGAAACGTTGATTTTGCTGATGCTGCAGCCAAATTGTTTTCTTAAGCAATAGCACCTCAGTTATGTGTTCTTTCATTTCATTGCTGTTTGTAAACATTTAGCGTGTACAAATAGCTACAATTCTTATATTGACAACTGCCACTTTAACTACCAATGGTTGTTGATTTGTGTGAAATATCTCAAAAATGTAAGTAGATGCTGTGGAAGAGCAGGGAAGTTCTCTTCAACTCACTCAATGTTAATCCATCAGCAACATCTGTCATTGTCATTCTGTTTGTGTCATAACACACACAAAAACAAACTGACCCATCATCCCTGTGCTAGCTGACTTCTGTTGGTCCAGAACAGTGGTGCCTCAATTTTCAACTGTAATCATTTTCATAACTTCGTCTCTTCCTGTTTCTGTCCAGCCTTTCATCCTTTGAGCCCTGTGTGCAAATTCTTGAACCCCTGATTTTCGTCACTCCATTATACCAAACGGTACTTAAACTCTGGAATTCCCACTGTGGTTTCTGGTTCCCAAAATCTTGGTTGATCAAAGTAATTTTACAGCACAGCATTCTGTGGGTGCAGAGCCTGCTAATGCAAATATCTAGTTCATACATCATGTGTTTTAGAATGTAACTTTTAGGAGTTAAAATGTTAACAGTGTAAGCTTGCAGCCTATTACACTTAAAGGTTAAAGCCATATTGTGATAGAATCTGTGCTTCCAAAATTTGCATTTTTTGAGGCAAGCTGTAACGAAAAAAGCCGTAATAGAAATAAAACCGATCTTCACCAATTTTAAGAAAACGAAAACTGAACCTGAGATTTGGAATTTGAAATTTCTGTGCAGATTGAAACTAATTGAGTCCATATAATGTACACAGATCCATCCAAGCTCAAAAGTTACAGTTTGAATCTGCTGTGGTTTGTAGATCGCTAAGGTAGTCAAAGTGAATGATTAACTAGGCCAGCACTGCAAACAGGATTTTTAAAAAATGAACTCCTTTATCCACTGAGTGGAATGCAAGTGAAGCTTATCTCAGTTTGAATTTTGAGTGGGAAGAGAAGCTGGAAGATTGCCTAGTTTGAAGACAGTGGAAGAATTTGTATTCGTCATCATGGATTCTTGTGACAGGGAAAGCAACCAGCAGATTATCTTAAAAGCATTTGAGAAGTAATCAGTATAATGTACAGAGGACGCATCCATAATCAAGAGTTGGTAAGTTAAACCTTGATCCCTGCGAATAGCTGGAACTAAAGAGAATTAATGATACATTCCAGTGAATGTGGCATGTCATGGTGTTCCCTAAAGAAGTAAATCTCTTTTAGATATTGTAACGTATAGAATAATTCTTGAGGAAGTAGGGAGTAAACCTAAGGACCCAGTTTATCTAGGTATAAACAGTAGTGTTAATTTAATCGCATTGATTTTGATTACTTTGTCCTGTATACAGTAAAGTTTGTGTTCTATATAAAACAATGTGAAATATAATGGTGTCGTACTGTTGATTAGAACAAGATGTTTGGATTTTCTTTAGATGTTTGGATTTTCTTTAGATGTTACCATCCTTAAATGGATGGTAACACTACAGTAAACCAGCCATTGCTTCCTCTTTCCAGGTATTATGAAACAGTTTCTGATGTCCTTAGCTCTGTTAAAAAGATGGAGGAGAGTCTCAAGCGACTGAAACAAGCACGGAAATCTGCAGCTGCAAGCAGCATGGGAACAAATAGCGGCATTAGTGATGATAACAAAATCAGGCTGCAGCTCGCTTTGGATGTTGAATACCTATGGGATCAAGTAAGTTGATGATAGTTTACACAAGCTGAACTGTTAAAGAAGGTATGCTGGGCATTGTTGCTCATAAGGTTGCTCATAAGCACGTTGCTCATGTTTACAATTTACAGTAATCATTTACTGTAATCTTGACTTGATTTGGAATTTCTAAGTGTGCTGACAACACCGATTGCAAGTGTAGTCAATGCAGAGAAATATTGTTACACAGCAGGAAGACATGAATAAATATTTAATTGGTAAATGTATTTCAAAATGGATAAGTGTGAGGTGGTGCATTTGGCTAGAAGAATAAAGAGGTCACATGATACTTGGGTCATAAAGTCTAAAGCAGGCAGAGAAAAAGAGTACTCCAATATCTAAAAATAGCAATGTTGGTTCATAAAACACTTAAATAAAAGTAAATAAATCACAGGGTTCATTTCTAAAAGATTAAAATTCAAAAGCTGAAAATGCCTAGTGAACTGATTGGAATCGTACCTGGCACAAAGGAAGATGGTTGTGGTTGTTGGAGGTCAGTCATCTCAGGTCCAGAGTATCTGTGCAGGAGTTCCTCAGGGTAGTGTCCTAGTGCCATCCATCTTCAGCTACTTCATCAATGACCTTCCCCCTATCATGAGGTCATAGGTGGGGATGTTCACTGATGATTGTACAATGTACAGCACTATTCATGACTCCTCCAATACTGAAGCAGTCCATGTCCAAATGTGGCAAGACCTGGACAATATCCATGTTTGGGCTGATAAGTGGCAAGTAAAATTTGTGCCACCCAAGTGATGGGCAGTGATCATCTCCAGCAAGATAGAATCTAACTATCACCCATTGAGATTCAATGTATTATACTCCGAGTACCCATTATCAACATCTAGAGGTTTTCATATGCCAGGGATTGAATTGGATTAGCCATATAATACAAAGGCTAGGGCTCCTGTAGTGAGTACCTCATTTTCTGATTCCCGAAGTCTATCCACCATGGCAAGGTAGGCCAGAAAAAATGGGATTTAAAGATGGGGAGAAAATGATAGAGGCAATAAACCTAACTTGAGTAGTAGATACCAAGATAATAATACATAGGATTTAATTTTCCAGAATTCCCTAAATTCTTAAAAGATCCCGTCAGATTAGAAAATAATGAATGTAACTTTTCCATTCAAGAAAGGAAGGCAACAAGGTTGTGAGTCTTTGGAACACTATTCCTGACTGGTAGTAAGAGCAGACTCTTTGAATCTTTTTAAGTCAGATAGATAAGTAAGGGAGTGAAAGGTTTCTATTGGTAGGAGAAAATGTGGAGTAATCAGATTAGCCATAACCTTATTGAATGGCAGTGGAGGCTCAAGGGACTGAATGGCTCCGAATTCTCATGACCATATCTGCAGAAAGCTAAACTACAGGTCAGTTCGCTTAATATCTCTGAGTGAAAATACTGGAATCTGTTAAGGAGGTTATTTGAGAAAATATCAACGCCATCAAACAAAGTCAACACGGCTTTGTGAAAAGGAAGTTGCAGTTGACTAATATTTAGAGTTCTTTGAGGACCATAGGACAAAGGAGCAAAAGTTGGCCAATGAGTCTGCTCTGCCATTCAATAAGATCAAGGCTGACCTCATGATCCTCACTTCCACTTTCCTGCCTTCCTCCTAAACCTTGATTCCTCTACTGACTGCTTAAAGCCTGTTTATCTCAGCTTTGGATATACTTGAAGATCCAGCCTCGACAGTCCTCTGCAGTAAAGAATTTCACAGATTCACTGCCCTCTGAGAGAAGAATATCCTTTCTATCTTAAATGGGCTTAATCTGTGTTAATGCCCTCTAGCCCTAGACTCTCCCAGATGAGGAAATGACCTCTCTGGATCTACAACTAAGAATCTTACGTGCTCAATAAGAACTTCTCTCATTCTCCTAAACTCCAATGTTGTACCACCTCACTTCAGAAGAAAACCCCCCCCCATAATAGGAATCAACTTGGTGAACTTTCTCTGGACTGCCTTCAATGCCAGTATATCTTGCCTTGGATAAAAGCAGTTCACTGTATGCCAGGCTTGGTCTGACTAGTGCCTTGCATAGGTTTAGCAAGACTTCCCTATTTCTATACCCCATTCCCTTTGCAAGAAAAGCCAACAATCTGTCTGCCCTCCTATTACCTGCAGACAATTTGTGTCATCCTCACCACTTCCCTCGTATTTTGTGTCACCCACAAATGCAGTCAGAATCTAAGAATTCTTGAAAGATTACTGCCAGTGTGCCCTTTATCTAAGAAGCCATTTCCATTAATCTCCCGGGACACAATCCATCAGCTCCAACAGATTTATCAGCCTTTGGTGCCATTAACTTCATAGTACTTTTTCTCTAGATTTAGCCTTTTGCCCCTTGATTATTTAGTAATTTTGGAATACCTTTTGGGAACTGTACTGTGAAGACTAAAGCAAAGTGTTTATTCAATTCCTCTGCCATTTCCTGGTTCCCCATTATTATTTCCCCAGCCTCATTTTCTGAGAGACCTATGCTCACTTTAGCCACTTTCTTCATTTTTATATATTTAAAGAGGCTGTAACTGTCCATTTTATATTTCTTGCTAGTTTATCCTCATAGTTTACTTTTGTCAATTTTTTTGTTTCTTTTTGGCTTTTTAAACTTTCCTAATCCTCTGGTTTATCAATAATCTTTGCCACATTGTACATTTTTCTTTCAATTTAATACTATCCCTAACTTCCTTGGTTAACCATGGTCAGTTTATCCCCTTTCTAGAGTCCTCCTTCCTGAATGGGGTATATTTTTGCTGTGAATTGTGAACTATTTACTTAAAAGTCTGCCAATGTCCCTCAACTGTCTTTACTGCTAAACTCCTTTCCCAGTCCACTCCAGCCAACTTTGCCCTCATCCCTGTGCAATTATTCTTATTTAAGTTTAGCACAGTTGTTTCAGATCCAAATTTCTCACTTAAAACTTATGTTAAATTCTACCATATTATGGCTATTGTTTCCTAGGGGATCTTTTACTCTGTGATCATTTGTTAAACCTGCTTCATTACATGTTACCAGATCCAAAACAGTCTGATCCCTGGTAGGATCTACAACATATTATTCTAGAAAAAAAATCTCAGGGCTGGCAGCATCTGTGAAGAGAAAGCAGAGTTAGAGTTTCAGATCCAGTGACCCTTCTTCGGAACTGAAGTTCTTCCAGCATCTCCTGTTTTGTTTCTGGTTTTGTTTTTTTGGTGTATTGTTCTAGAAAATTGTCCCCAATACACCCTACGAATTCTTTCTTGTGACTACCTCTGCCAATTTGATTCTCCCAATGTACATGGATTAGAGTCACTCGTGATTAATGTACTGCCTCTTTTCATATGCCCTCTTTGTGGATAAAGAGGGACCTATGGATGTGGTGTACTTAAATTTCCAAAGGGCAATTGACAAGATGCCATATCCAAGGATATAGTCAAAATGAGATCTCATGGTGTAAGGGGATAAAATTTTAGCATAGAATAGAGAATTGGTTGGCTTATAGGAAACAAAGTAAGCAGAGATGGGCCATTTTCAGGTTGGCAAGCTGTAATGAGTGGAATGCCACTAGGATTGGTGCTGGCGCCTCATCTATTTACAATCTAGATCAATGGCTCAGATGAAGGAGCCAAATAAATTGTGGCTAATTTTGCTGATGACACAAAGGTAGGAGGAAAATAAGTTTTTGAAGAAGTTGTAAGGAGTTTGTAAAGGGACACATTAGTTGTGAGTGGGCAAAAAATTGACATGAAGGATAATTTAAGAAAGTCTGAACTTGTCCACATCAACAGAAAGACTAGAAAATAATCACATTATTTAAATGGTGTGGGATTTCAGAATTCTGATACAGGGGGATCTGATGTCCTGCTACGTGAATATCAAAAGTTAATGTGCAGGTACAATAAGGGAGTAGAAAAGCACATGGAATGTTATTGTCTATTGCGAGGGCAGTAAAATATTTAAATAAAGATGTTTTGCTGCAGTTGTGCCAAGCATTGGTGAGGCCACATTGAAGTACTGTGTACAGATTTGGTCACCTTATTTAAAAAAGAATATATTTGCAATAGAAATCATTTATAGACAGTTCACTTAACTGATTCCTGAGATGAGTGGATTATTTTATGTAGAAGTGCAGAACCTCTATCCCTTGGAGTTTAGAAGAATGAAAGGTGATCTTGTTGAAAACTGTAAAACCTGATGGAATTTGGCAGGATGGATGCTGAGGAGATATTTCCCTTTGCACGAGAGACCTAGAACTTGGTGGTGGGTGGGGTGGGGGAGGGTGTGGACTGTTTAAAAATAAGGTTGTCCCATTTAAGACAAGATGAGAGGATTTTTTTTTCCCCTTTGGTTCGTTAGAGTGTGTAATTCTCTTCCCCAGAGACCTACATAACTATCCTTGATTGACAGACCAGTCTGAGTGTATAGGGGTTGGTAGGAAAGTGGAGTTAGGATCACAATCTGATTAGCTACAATCTACATGAATAGAAGAGCAGGCTTCAAGGCTGATTGGCCTATTCTTATTCCTAATTTGTGTATTCATAGCAATTGTAGAGTTGTATTGGAGTTGTATTGTTCAATATAAGGTCAGATCCAGTTTAGATCATTTCCTTACCCTAAGTCTAATTATGACTCTCTCTGTCCCTTGTTGGCTAACCATTGCCTTTTTTTACATTGTCAAAAGTTTATTTAATTTTTGAAAACTGTTTATGATTCCCTTTAACCCTTACTGTTCCAGTTTAAAACACCCAATTTCTCCAGCTTTCTTCATAACTATGACCTGTAGCTCCAGCGATTAATATACTATTAATAATATACAATTGTCAGTAAATCGGTTATATTTATCATATATGCCTCTGTGATATTTGTCTGTCTGTCTGTGATTGTACTTGTCTCAATGATGTTTTTTTTTTGTCTTTCCCAGGTCCAGAAACTGGGTTTGCAGGTGTCAACTTTCACACAGTTTGCAGCTTTGCTAGAATTAGCTCAATCAGCCAAAGCAATAGCCACAGTCGATCCAGTCTGAGACATCACGGGAACCAGGTTTCAATGGGTGTCTACAGTCACCTGCATTATACAACCAACACAACAGTATCACAGTTAAACACTATCAGGAGCTTGCCAGAGTTAACTCCATCAGAACCTATACCTTCAATTAATCCTACCCTATCTTGCTCAATTTCTAGTTTTCATAAAGAAGTATAAAAATGTGATCACAGTTTGTAAATCATTGAAGAATACTGCAGAATACGGTTCAATGATGATGGATCTGTACTTGTACATTACTGAATGCAGAGCTGGACAATGTGTTGTGGATTTCAGTGCCTGCATCGGATAAGTGCAGTTTTATTTTCACATTCCTTGGAGAAGCTTGGAATCAAAACTACAAACTGAAAGGAACTACAAATTTCTTCTGTTTTGAACTTGTAAAGTAAATTGTTATTGTAATTCCAGCTGTCAGTGATTTGTTCGCCTATTTAAATAAATCCAATAAGGAATTCACATCAAACTTCTTTATTCAGAGAGCGGTGACAAAGTGAAACATGTTATTACAGGGAGTGGTTGAGACAGATATCCTACAACAGGTTGAATCTGTATACGTAGGAGTTCAGAAGAATGAGAGGTGATCTTATTGAAACCTGTAAGAAGCTGAAGAGACTTGACAGAGTAGCTGCTGAGTGGATGTTGCCTTGTGGGAATGACCAGACCTTGGGAACATAGTTTAAAAATAAGGGATCTTCTATTTAAGGTGAGATGAGAAGAGTTTTCTTTCTCAGCTGAGTTAGATTGTTGAATTCACCTCCCAAGCGAACTGCAAAAGCGGTTTTAGGGAGCGTTTTGAAGGCTGAATTAGATAGTTTCTTGATTGACAAGCAAGTCAACATATATAGGGATTGCCAGTAAAGTGGAGCTGGGTCTACAATCTGATCAGCCAGATCCTAACAAATAGAAGAGCAGACTCATAAGAGCTAATTGGCCTACTCTTACTTAAAATCTGTGTTTGTAGGAAATGTAGCATTACATTAGAGAAGTTAAACTGGACAATCGTGTGGAGCTGGACTTTACAATTCCCTGCTCGCTGGCTTAAACATTGGGTTGGGAGCAGCTTGTTAAATCCAGCAGGAGTCTGCCCACCGCTTACCCACCACCTTATAACAGTGGTGGGGCTGGTGCCAGGTAGCCCTCCACTACTGGGATTTAACTAATGGTGGGGGATGCCTATGCTAAATAGCCAGTTTGGCATCCAGCATATTTCCCAATTATTTATCCCTGTCCTGATCTGACATTATGTTTCTCTGCTGTGTAGAACTGTCAGCCTCTGGCTAGCAGTTCTGAGTTGGCACCCCCTCATCCTGAGTAAAGAGATCCACCTCCAGCCTCGTCTGAACCAATGGCTACTAGGCAGCTGGTGTTCCCCTTGGCAGGATTCCCCCTGACCAGTTAACCAGGAGATTCTGGCATGTCATGTAATCCAACTCATCAGGGAGAGGGGAATAGAATGAGACCATGAGGATACAGACGAGGACTGTGTGGAGCATAAACACTAGCATTGGTACTTGGACCAAATGATCTGTTTGTGCCGTTTTCTTTAATTTAGATTTAGTTTCTCTTGTCTAATGTGAAGGCATTAGCAGCAAGGCTCTGCCACCAGCCCTAGTTTATCACAATTTCTTGCTCCAGTTTAGGTGATGCCTCACTCCTGAAGATCCTTCTTAAACATACTTCACTAGGGCTTCTTTGCCTGGTGCCATCTTCTTTCTCCATCTAGCACCGGCCATTCTGTACATAATGTAATTCTATAAAATAAATAAAGCTTCAATTCCCAAGTCTGTTGAATGATCATGTCCTGAAACTACATATAACAGCATGTGAAATAATGCAGACTCTGCCTGATGCCATTGGAGCTGGACAGTTGCTGTCCTGATTACTGTGTGCTTTGTGCATAGCCCTAAGTGGGACTGGGCCATACAGTCAAATGATTGTATTGAATTATCTGACCTGGCTGGGCAAGCATTGTGACTCTTGGTGTCAATCGTCCAAGAATGGCAATCAGCAATCTCTGCAGCACTCCTGAACCCTGTTCACTGAGTGGGGTTCCTGTTAGGAAGTGCAGGTTCGCCAACAAATTGGGAGACTGGCATTAACCTTGCATTTGGTGACCTTGCCATGTGTTTATGCTGACGTTGTCCAGTTTTGCACTTGAAGACCAACATTTGGGAGAGAGGACTGGGAGGGACTACATGCAATGCATCCCCCAGCACAAAGTCCTGGCTTCAGCTGACGTGAAGAATGAACTCTGTAGTTTGTTGGGGAAAATTGTGGATGTTTAACTGTGTGAGGAGTAAGCTCTACAAGGGATGGAATTTATTTTATAACTGTACAGGGCTCGGGTTTGATCACATCTGGAGTAGTCCTCAGTTTAGATTAAAGGCAGGCTATTTATGGGTAATGTCAGGAAGCGTGTCTTCCCTTTCTGTGAAGTGTAGGTGTGGACTATCTCCCCAGTAAGCTGCTGTGTTTGGGGGTCAACTGCAAATGTTAAAACTGTGATTGGATAGATCCTTGTGATTCCAGGTTATGGAACCAAGGAGAGTAGATGTAAAGATGGAGATTAACTATGACATTATTGATCAACAGATTAATTCAAAGAATTGAATTGTGTGCTCTTCCTATTGCTAAATGTTCACATTATGTTAAAAGCACAATAGCGGGGCTCTTCTGGCACAATAGTAGTATCCCTATCTCTATGCCAGGAGGACTAGGTTCAAATCCCACCTGCCGCAGAGGTATGTAATAACATCTCTGAACAGGTTGATTAGAAAATATCTACAAGCACAGTTCTGTCCCATTCCAATTCTAAATGATTCACATCTGAATTTAATCGCTAAACAGTAAAGATGCATTAACCATTCAGATATAAGCTCCTTCTGCAACATCTTCTCCCTCCACAGACTGCAGAGTAAGTGCATGAACTGAATTTAATTTCTTGATTGTACCTTTCACATTAGAATCGTAGAGTCATACAGCAAGGAAACAATTGCCGTTGATTGAAGATGCTCCTCTCCCCATCACTAGATTTCAGGCACATAGATATTGCAATGATTCAAGTTCAATTATATTTGTATTATAAGCAACATATGCATTGCCAATGTTTTTAATGCCTACCTAAACCAGTTGCTGACCGCAGATATTCAAGTTTGCATCCCTTCTAGGCTGTTCAAACTGCTACTGGACAACTTGGACGTCTTCTGGACTGAAATGTTGTGATTTCTTAGTAATGAAGCCAAACATTTAAGGTGTTCTTGCTATAAGGCACCTTCTTAGGGGAGATATGGTGGCTCAGTGGTTAGTACTGCTGCTTCACAGCGCCAGGGATCTGGGTTCGAGTCCACCCTTGTGCAGCTGTCTGTGCGCAGTTTGCGTGTTTACCGTGTGTCTGCATGGGTTTCCTCCGAGTGCTCCAGTTTCCTCCCACAGTCTAAAGATGTGCAGGTTAAGTGGATTGGCCATGCTAAATTGCCCGTAGTGTCCAGGGATGTGCAGGCTAGGTGGATTAGCCATGAGAAATGCAGAGTTACAGGAATAGTGGGGTGGTGGGGGGGGCGGTGAGTCTGGGTGGGATGCTGTTTGAGGATTCAGTGGGCTGAATGGCCTGCTTCCCCATTGTAGGGATTCTAAAATTTTTTGCAGTAAATCAGGTGACTTTGAAGAAATTGCTAAGTGAAGCTTTCAGGATGATCAGAGTTGGGGTTATTGCCAAATTACTGATTTTTGAAAAATACAGGTTTTGGGAGTACTGGGGCTAATGCTACTGTCTAGTCTTAGGATTCTGTTCTGTAGATCCTGCAGTCAATGTAAGAAAGATACCCCAAAAGCTGACATCTTTGTCCTGAAATCCTGTTTCTTAATAGGATCTTTGTGACCAACCTACAGCTCTACAGGAAATTCAGCTATCATAATAAGTCATCACATCTGATCCTGTGTTTCTAGACAGACAGGAGTTGTTTCTTCTCTTTTTGCCACTTCTTTTCAATAAACGCATCATCTTTGCAAAGATGTGACTTGCTTTTGTTGTGTGCCTGTTTGTGGAATTGAGAGGATATTGTTTTAATTTGGGATCATAGATTTAGGGTTAACAGAGTTTGCCACTCGTTCATAGTAAAAGGATCATTTTGAGTTCATTGAAGAAACCTGATGGATATTTCTATTTCATACTAAATAAAAACAATTAACCATTTTAGTAATTGAATCAACGCATTTGCTCCAATGGTGTGGACAGTGGAGTAGTGAGGCTTGATTATCCACACAGTCCTTTGTCCCTGTCAGAGCATATGTACACTGCCCTTTGTACTTCTGTTTTCAGCTCTTTGTAGCGTACACTGGACAACTTGAGCAACATTGATTGTAATTGTTATTGTTTCCAAAAGTGAAATATCTTATATCATTGACAGTACATTAAAAATCTTATTAATTTAATGATACGTGTACATCTGATGACTGGTTTTCACTGGTTCATTGCATTCTCAAGGTTTAGATGGACTCTGTTCCTTTTTTTACCCCTCACTGCTTCCTTCACGAAGGCTAGAAGGTTGGTACTGAGGAATGCAACAGCTCAAGACAGGATTATTCCAACATCTTCCTGAACTCATTCCAAGAAATTGCAGACCAGCATCTTTAAACAAACAAAGATGTTGAATTAATATGTCTTTTACATCCACAGAGTGTCCAACTGCATTTCACGGCCAAATTGTGAAGTGCCGAGATGGTCTATTATTAATGATGTTAGATGAGGGATAAATACCATTCAGGAAATTGGAACTGCCCTGCTTCTTGAAGTAGAGCCAAAGGATCTTTGTGTCCACCTGTGAGGGTGGTGAAGGCCTTGATTTAACATCTCAGTTTCCACTGAACTTCACTGAAAGCCCAGCTTTGTGTTTTATGCTTAAGTATTTGGAGGGGAACTTGAACCTCCTACTATTGACTCAGGAGAGAGCTTCTGTTCTGCCATGACTTACACGTTGAAGCCTCTATTTAAACCTTTGTCACTTATTAACTATACTCATTAATAAATGTGATAAGGAATTCCTGAGAAACAACTTCACTGAATGTGATTTGACCTTCTTACCACAGGACTAGATGAGGCAAACAGTATGGATGCATTTAGTGGTAAACTAGACTAGTATGTGAGAGAGAGCAATATGATACGTTAATAATGTGTATTAATCATGTAGGGTAACAGATTGCATGTATGGAGCATGAACACTAGGAGAGACCATTCAGACTGAATAGTGTGTTTCTGTCCTTTAATCATATGTAACAAAGCTGTGTGAAAAAATGGAGTCCATTAATTTCTTTGAATTGATGTCATATATTAAAGGAAAACACTTAAAGTCAAGGTGCCACAGGCTCATGGTTGTTTTATATTTTTCAGTCATGGAATATGAGCATCTCTGGCATTTATTGCTTTGGGAGGGTGGTCAGTGACAGAACAATAAGAAAAGATGTTATGTGACTTGGAAAGAAATTTTCAGGTGGTGTTTTTTAAAGTTTTTCTTAAAATTCTCAGTGGTGTTAAGTGGCCATTCTGTCGTGTCTATGAAGTAGTAACAGCCTCAAAATGAGCCTTCTTTGCCCTGTTAACATAGCCTACAGTGAGAAAATGGCGAAGTGCCAGGTGTCCACAGTGGTCCTATGGGCTTCTCAGTATGAATTTGGAACCTGATGCCCCAATGCACTAATCACAATCTCAAAACAGACAGCTCTAGCCCTTGATCTGAAAAACTGTGCCCAGGTGAGACTTTGGCTCCCTACAGCAAACGAGCTGAATTTATGAGAATCTGGAATATTTATATCAGTGGGATCTTTTCACTGCCTGAAGAGGAGGCCATCCAGCTCCCTCCAAGGGACTATCTCCTTGGATAGTCCCCAGAAGTCAAAATCTATACCCCTCCCTAATTTTTCAATGCACCTTTAAAACATCAGACTGATATCAATTCTAGGGGTGACATGGGATGGTGTGGTGGCTCAGTGGTTAGCACTTCTGCCTCATAGCACCAGGGACCTGGTTTTTAATCCACCCTCAGGTGGTCACTGTCTCTGGAGTTTGCACATTCTCCCCATATCTGCATGGGTTTCCTCCACCTGCTTTGGTTTCCTCACACAGTCCAAAGATGTGTAGATTGGCCATGCTAAATTGCCCATAGTGTCCAGGGGATGTACAGGCTAGGCAGATTAGTCATGGGAAAAGAAGGGTTACAGGGATAGGGTGAGGGTGTAGGTCTGGGTGGAATGCTGTTTGGAGACTCAGTGTGGACTTGATGGGCCTGCTTCCACACTAGTAGGGATTCTTTGATTCAAAGTTGTCATTCTTTTGGTGCTTTTCTCAGGGCCTGCTTTTGATTTCCAATTGTTTTAGAATGTTTTTATATCCCATTGTTTCCAGTTTGAATGTGGTAATGTTCTAATAGGAGGGATCAATGTAGCTTTCACATTATGCCATATCAGAGAATTCTTGTGTAACTAACTACATGGTGATTTGGTGTAGTGCCCTGGTTGTACTATTTTAGGAAATTCCAGGCTATAAGATAGTAAAGCAAAAAGGGAACATTAATTCATTTATTCACCGTATTGCATTGGAGCATTTACTTGTTGGTGAGAACCTGTTTATTTCCTTTTTGAAGCTTCATAGGCTACCTCTCCTGCCTCCATCTGTCACACATTGACATCACCTTTCACCAAAAGTTCCTCCTGCATCTCCATTTTCTTCTCATTGTTCTACATTTTTAAGTATAACCACTTGTGCATAAACTCTGGCTGTGGCAGAAAATTTTGGATTCAGTTTGTCCAAAATTTAAAATAATTTAATCTTAAAGTCAAGACGAACAAAACTGATGCTCTTGAGCTAGATTACCTTTGGCCTTTGAATTAACGTGCCCAACAGATTGTTTGTACACTGAAGAAATTGTTGTTGACTCTAATTGTTTCTGTTTGGATTGCAGTCAGTTCGGGTGAAAGCCCTTGCAATCAGTTGGAGTTTAACCTACATATTCTAAGCTGAGGTAAATCTGCAGTGAATCAAAACGAGATGATGTTGCTGATCACAAAAGGTAAACCTAAATATTCTTTTAATGAACGAGAATGATGCTGCTGGGGTTGGAGGATTTGAGCTGTAAGGAGAGGCTGAATAGGCTGGGACTATTTTCATGGAGTTTCAGATGCTGAGGGGTGACCTTATAGAGGTTTATAAAATCATTAGGGGCATGGATAGAGTAAATAGACAAGGTCTTTTCCCTGGGATGGGGGAGCCCAAAACTAGAGGGCATGGGTTTCAGGTGAGAGGAGAAAGATTTAAAAGGGATCTAAAGGGCAACTTTTTCACGCAGAGGGTTGTGCGTGTATGGGACAAGCTGCTACAAGAAGTGGTGGAAATTGGTGCAATTACAACATTTAAAAGGCATCTGGATGGGTACATGAATAGTAAGGGTTTAGAGGGATATTGGCCAAATGCTGGCAAATGAGACGAGATTAATTTAGGATATCTGGTCAGCGTGGACAGGTTGGACTGAAGGGTCTGTTTCCATGCTGTATAGCTCTATGACTCTATAAATATAGAGTTTTTGCACTTCACAACGTTCTAACAGAGAGAGCAATATATTAATTTTGGTGGATCATACAAATCTATGTCAGAGGGTTGTGGAACTTGCACACATAAGCCATGCAGACACTCCATGCAGTGCTGAATGAGTGCTGCATTGTGTGGTCTGTCTTCAAAGTGAGATGTTAAGCATAGATTCCATCTGATGGCTTAGGATGTCAAATGATATTTAAAAACTGATATTGGTACAAATGACTATGAAGTTGTCAGATTGCCAACGAAACCCAACTGCTATCAGTGAAGGAAACCCACAATCTTTACCCTATCAGGGCCTATATGTAACTTCAGTTCTAAACCACCATTGTTAACCTGTAACTAGCCTCTGAAATAGACATGCAAGACACTAGTTGCATCAAGCCACTCTCTGTGGTGCCAACAAAATGGGATTTGAGATGCTAGGCTCTGGTAAATTTTGATTAACAACACCATCTTCACGGGACATCTTTCTTCACTGTGACTGAGTTAACCCTATGGAACTCTACCCTGAAAAGCATAAGGACTGCAACTGTGCAAGAAGGTGGCTTATTCCTGCTTCAATAGTTAGCAATGGTCAATGAAACTGGATCCCAAGAACTAATTAAAAAATAATATAAGGGCAGCTTATAAATGCTATTTTTTTTTCAGTAATGCCCATAACCCACAAAAAATTAACAAAATGTATGTTTCCCCTTCACTGCAGAGTATAGTTGAATTCAGTTGGTAAGCATTACATTTAGAAAGCAGAATGACTCAGCTTGTTAATTCATTTGAAAATGGAAGGTTTATTTTTCAGCAAATTCTTTTTGAGAAATTTATGTGACAGGAAACACAAAGTTTAGACCAGAACTTATCTGGACAGACTCAGTATTATTTGTTCTTGGATAAATTCTTAATCTGTTGAATCACGTGGTCTAACACATTAATAGGGGAAATGACGCATACTTAGCATCAATTGTGCCAACACTGAATATATAGAGGGATTATATACTGTTCACCCAAGAGCAGCCAGTTCTTCCAAAAAGTGCTGATCCTGCCAGTGAGATGGGCCACAAGAATTGGCAGTTAACGTCATCTTTGCTTCACCCATGGCACTTCTGCCACAAGTACAGGTGACTCACTAGAGTGAAAGGTGAAGCATGTTACATTGATTCAGACTGTGCTGAGTTAACATGCTACATGGTATACTGTTTCAGACTGTGCAGGGTTCGTATACTGTGGGGTACACTGTTATAGGCTGTGCTAGGTTGGTATACTGGAAGTACACTGATTTAGACTGCTGGTTGGTATACCATGTGGTACACTGACTCAGACTGTGTGCTGGATTAGTACTGTTCATTGTACACTGATTTAGACTGCTGGGTGCAGTATATGTTACATGGTATCCTGATTCAGACTGTTACTTAATAACAAATCTCAATGTGTTATTTTTGACTCACAGGTGAAAAACAAGCAATGGGGAAACTTGTCCAGGTTTTACACTGTACACAAAAAGCAGGACACATTTTATCCAATCAATTAGTGCCATCGCTGTCTACTCTTGATCATGACCAAAAAGATGAAAAATGCCATCATCAGTGCTATCAAGTAATAACCTGCTCACTGATGCTCAGTTGGGTTTCATCAGGGCCACTCAGAGCCTGACTTCATTACAGCCTTGGTACAAATACAGGTTGAAAAGCTGAACTCCAGTGGTGAAGTGAGGACAACTGCCTTTGACATCAAAGCAGCTTTTGACTGAGTATGGCATCAAAGAACCATATCAAAACTGGAGTCAATGGGAATTGGGGCAGAACTCTGTACTGATTAGAGTCATACCTGCCACATAGGAAGATGGTTGTTGTTGTTGGAGATCAGCCATCTCAACACCTGAATGTCTGCAGCAGTTGCTCAGGGTAGCGTCCTAGGTCTCCCCATCTTCAGCTGCTTCATCAATGACCTTTCCACCATTAGAATTGGGGATATTCACTGATGATTACACAATGTTCAGCATCGTTCACAACTCCTCAGATACTGAAGCAGTCTGTCCATATTCAGGAAGACCTTGACAATATCCAGATTCGGGGTGACAAGTGGCAAACAGTATTTGTGCCATTCAAATGCCAGGCAATGATCATTTCCAATAAGAGCGAATTTGACCAGCAACCTTTAACGTTCAATAGCATCAGCATCACTGAATTCCCCACTGCTGACATCCTTCGGGTAACCATTGACCAGAAACTGAACTGGAATAGCCATATACATATTGCTACTACAAGAACAGGTCAAAGTCCTGACACCATAAAGCCTAGCCATCATTTACAAGGCACAAGTTAGGAGTGTGATGGAATACTTTCCATTTGTCTGGCTGGGTGGAACTCTAACAACAGTTAGGAAACTTAGAAGTTTATAAAATAATAAGGAGTATAGATAGAGTTAACCGTAGGTGTTTTTCCCCAAATATGGGAATTTTCAAGACCAGGGAGCACATTTTTAAGGTGAGAGAAGGTAGATTTAAAAAAGACATGAGGGGCAAATTTTTTACACAGAAGGTGGTTCGTGTGTGGAATGAACTTCCTTTTAAATTACAACATTTAGAAGACATTTGGATAAGTACATGAATAGGAAAGGCTTGGAGGGATATGGGCCAGCAGCAGGCGGGTAGGACTAATTTAGTTTGGGATTATGTTTAGCATGGAAGAGACTGTTTCTGTAATGTGTAACTCTGGACCATCTAAGACAAAGCAGCCCATTTGATTGGCACAGCATCTACTACCTTCAAAATTCACTCACTTCACCACTAATGCACAGTGGCAACAATCTGTACTATCTATAAGCTACAGTGCAGTAAACCATCAAAGCTCTTTTGACAACACATTCCAAACCCAGCACTATTACCACCCAGAAGGTCAAAGGTGGCAGATGCATGGGAACTCCACCCCCTGCAAGTTTCTTTCCTACCACGTGGCATCCTGACTATATCACCATTCCTTCATTATTGCAGGTTCAAAATCCTGGAACTCCATTCCGAACAGCACTGTCTGCTCCCACACCCAACACAGTGCAGCACCTCATGATAGCAGCTTAGCAGTACCTTCTCAAGATGATTAGAAATGAGTAATAAAGGCTAGTCCAGCCAGTGATGCCCATATCCCATGGAGAAATTTTAAAAATAAGATCACAGTACACTGTATTCAGCTGCTTGAGCACATTCCAAGATTAATTTAGATCAGAATTGATCTGTGCTTTAACTCCACTTCCTCACTTTGACACTCTATCACATTATATCCTTGTGTAACAAAAATCTATCACACTTGCATTTTAAAAATTTTCCATTTATTTACCTCACCTCCCAATCTCAACAGATTTTCATCAACTTTTGTGAAAAACTGCTCCTTGACATCACCCCCTGAAGGGCTTAGCTCTAATTTTGTGGTCATAAACCTTCCCTGTTGTTTGGGATTAGTTTAAGGCAAATCATCCTCACTTCCCACCACCACACCCCCGCCCCATCAAAAGACACGATCTGGGTTACAATCCCACAAGTGGATAGAGGAGAAAGATGGATTCAATCTTTCAGTCTTCACAACCAGGGCTACCTTCTCCATCAGAAATCATGCTTTCCCATTGGGGTTGAGGTTTGAGGTTGGGGTCCCTGAAGGCTCTGTTAGATCACCCAGCAAAGAATGGTCAACTTTGGAGAGCACCTTCGCTGGAGGGAGGGTGCAATTGCACCTAACCAATTTTCATGGACAATTTTTGTTATATGAGAAAAATTACAGTTATAATTGTAAAGGTTCCAAGGTAGTGCGCGCTGATAAGATTTTAAAGATATTATCAATGTATACAATTTTGAGAATACCTTCATAACATGATTACTTTCGAAGTGGGGGTTATTTACTTATTTATAGATTGCTATGTCCTGTTCTGAGTCAAAACTAAAACCAATAGTGGAAAGTACTCTTAAAAGGAGGCCACTCAGCTCATCAATTTTGTGTTGCTGTTTCTTCTATCCCTTTTGCAGGAATGTCTACTCCATTCCTATTTTCTCCTAGTACTGCCCTTTCCCAGAAATGTTTAACTAAAATTGGTAAATCTTCCTTTGAGGATTCATAAAAACATTTTAAATACTGGTTTTCAGTGAAGTTTCTTTACTCTGCCAAGAAGCAGTAGATCATTCAATATTTCATCAAAGACTCGGAAAAAGAAAGGTTTATCTATCCGAATCTCCGTTGTGATTGTTGTGTTACTGAATGGAACATGTCCTGGAGGGGTTGACTTCTCTCCACCTTCCATCACTTCAAAAATAACATGTTGAATAACCTAAAAAAAAAAAGCAGGAATTTTAGTGAAGGAAGCTTAAAGGTAACTAAGGCATGGATGAGTGTTTTTGCAACCGATGAGTTGAGACAGGGCAAAGTTATAGAGATATCTTGATAATGGGAGATAACATGGGGTCAGAAGCTCATTTCAGGGTCAGGTTAAACCCTGATGATGAAAACAGACTTGTCCAGCCTGAGTTTAGTGGCTGGAGAGGGCTTTAGTTTACCAGGTTATAGGCCAGAATTAGCTTGTCATTGTCAGAAGTGACTTCAAGCTTGAGTCACTATCAGGAACACTAACAAGAGTGCCATTTGGTTATCTGTTAGTCAAACTGCTCCCTTACCTGGTCTGGTGTTAGATTTTGGTCATTATTTAATCTGGAGAAATTAGCTCGACCGCTCAACATATCTGGCAGGTTCATCCTGTGGTAAAGTTCCTTCACATCATATGTACTGTTCCATTTGAACTGTGGCAAGACAAGCTTTACAATCCTGTGGGATGATTGCAAGAAGAAAAGAGTATATCGTCCCCATTGCCAAAACAAAAAGATAGCATTTTCAGAGAAACTTTCTGGAGGTGATGTTGGACATGGTTCAGGACGTAAGATAGTGTCTTGTTGGATGTTCTTTATAAGCCTGCTTGATATCAAATTCTACCAACTTTATTAGAATGAAAGATCAGGCTGCAAATTTCTGTCTCCATGGATGCTGTCTGACCCACTGTGATCTCCAACATTTGTTGTTTTCACTGCAGATTCCAGCATCTGGAGTAATTTGCTCCGAGGCTTCAACTTCATTGTACTCTGCCCTCCATGTCCAATTTCCTCTCTACTTTGTCACAGGAGTTGACTTTTGTATCTATTTTAAAATAAATATTAAAATGTTTTGACAGAAAGATAAAAAGCCATATATTCTTTAGAAAATAACAATGGAAAGAGAACAGAGACTCAAATTTGATCTTGGGTACACATACTCATAGCATGAGAAGTAGTAATACAGTTAATTAAGGCAAAATGTAAATCAAATAATAGGAGTCATTTCTGGAAGCACAGAATCGAAAAGCAAAAGTTGTATTAAATTTCTACCTTGGCAGAATGTTACTTAAAGTGTTATGAATAGTCTGCCTTAATATTAAAAAGGCTATTGATGCAAATTAGAAGGTATATTAAAAAATCATTATATTCATAGCAGCCAGGAGGTTGTAGCTATCAGGCTAGATTGAACAGACTAGGACTCTGTACAGGATTGTTGGAACAAGAGATGGCTATTTAGCCCCTTGAACCTGTTTCAGATTCAATTATATTGTAGCTGACCTGTGATCAAACTGCCTTTTTTCTAATCCCTTAGTACCACTGGCTAACAAATAAATTCATAAACTTCAATCTTAAAATTGACAATTGATATTGCATCTTGTGTCATTTGTGGAATATAATTCCAAATTTCTACCACCTTTTGACAGCAGAAGTGTTTTCAAACATCACTTATGGAAGTTCTGTCTCTGATCCCAACCTAATTATCTACTCCCTTTTAACATCTTGAAACACCTATTCCAGGTTGTTCCAATTGAGTTTTTATAACGTACAACCCTTGGAACGCAGATATAAATCTTGTAAATGTACACTGCAACTCAAGGTCAGTACATCCTTCCTTAAGGTGTGTTGTCCAAAACTAACTACAGAACTGGTGTGGTCTAACCAGAGCTCTTATGTAGCCGAAGTACGATTTCTATCCCCTTGTCCTTTTGTCCTCTAGATATAAAGGCAAACACTCCAATAGCCTTTTTGTTTATTTTCTATATCAGTTCTTTACACTTCATTGATGTGTACCTGGACCCCCAGGTTTCTTTGGACCTCTGCTCTTTCTAGATTTTCATTATTTACAGAGTGTCCTGTTCTTTTCCTTTTAGGTCCCAAGTGGGTGACTTAACATTTGCCTACATTGAAATCAATTTGCTTTAGTTTTAGAGATGCAAATCCGAAGCTTCTGGAATCTTCAATCATTGTTGGATGGCCACTCTCGCTCTTATTTTCTATCCTGACAGGGCTCCACATTTTTTGGCCTGGACTTGTAATGCCAGTCACTTCAGAAATACAGAGTAAAGCTCTGAAATTGAGTTTTTCATCATAGTGCTGGATCATCAAAGGAGGAAAGACAGGCCTACTTTTTTAAAATGTATTTGGTAATTCATTCTCAAACATGCCGAATAGCTCAATAGCTTTTCAGTGCGTTCATGAATGTGTGTGAATGAGGTAAGAGGGTAGGGAATGAGGCAAATTGATAAAGATTAGTGTGGATGATGTAAGTGGGTAGGAGGTGGATTGTGAACTAAATGGGTAAAGGGTATCTGGTGGTTGACTAACGTGAGTAAAGGTGTGTGGTGGGTGAGGTATATGCATAAGGGAGTAGGGTGCAGGTGGGTAGGATAGATTGGCAGGGTCATAAATGGGAAGAATAGAAGCTGAATAGGTGGTTCAGGAAATAGTCTCGTTAAATCAGAAGAGATTGTCATGTTGGGGGCCAGTCAGGTGGTATGATTGAAGTTGGGAAGATTGGGGTAATATCTTAGGTCGGGTTGGTGGGGGGTGTTCGTCAGGGGGTGTTTGGTTTGGGGTTTTGTGGAGTGGGATCAGTTATATAGTTACCCAGGAGTTAGACATGGTCTTAATGTGTCAAACATTTCCTCGGTAACAATCCAGATAAGTGAGTTTGAACTGTTTGAACTTTTTTGAAGGTCTGAAGGAAAAGGGAATTGAACATCAGAATTTCAACCTCCCAGGCAGTTTCTGTACAATCAGTGCATCAGAACCTCCGTGAGGTCTTAATGCAAAAGTGTGGTTACACACCATGTCTCCAACTGTTCAGAGACCAACAGAACTGGGTCAGAGAGTCATTTAAGACATAGAAGGAACTCATTCAGCTTGTCAATTCCATAACCAGATCTGCATAGACCAATCTTTTTATCCCATTCCCATAAACCAGCTAACCTATATCCATCCAATTTCCTTTGAATTCATTGATTGTGTCTGCTTCCACCACCCTCATGGGCAGTGAGCTCCAAGTTGTCTATTCACTTAATTTATTAACATCTCTTTGTAAATATGCTTTCAGTGACACTACTTACAATTACAGCCTATCTTGGTCCGGTACTAAACTTGTAAATGTGGCTTTTTATCACATCATCTAAGTTGTAAATGATTACAGTGAATAGTTGAGACCCAACAGAGATTCCTGTGGAACTCCTGTAGTCTCAGCCTGCCAATTGTAGTACCTGTCCATTATCCCTAGTCTCTGTCTCCTGACATTCAGCTAATTTCCTGACTAATTTGGTTTCAGTCCCACGAGCTTCAGCATAAGAAAACAGACTCTCATGAGAAACTTTATCAAAAGTCTTCTGAATGTCCACATAACCAACATGCTTAGACACTCTCCAACAAAGAGGCAAATTGCAGAGATAAATACCAAGCTAGAAAAGCACAAATGGGAGGAAGGAACAGGAGGATGTCCTGATAGGATGAGGTGAATAAGATGTAAAGCATAAACACCAGCATAGACTGTTTGAGTGAATAGCCCTATCTCTGTTCTATAGATTCAATGTGTCAAAATAATTAAGTAACTACTTCTATAATTACCCAGATTTAAGTATAATCGAGTTAACGTCTAGGGTGGATTCAATGCTGTCCAGCGTATCTGGTTTTACTGGCTGGACAAGTATGATGTATGCTGTTCCAATCAATGGGAGTTTAATCATCGTGTATGTAGGATCAATCTTATACTGCAACTTGCCACACCAGGTTGTCATAGGGGCTTGGACTTTACTCCTCCCATCATTGAAGAAGTCTTGAAATTCTGATCCGTGACACTGCGATCTGGTCTTCCATTTTCCTGAGAAGTAAAGGTAATGTTTGCGCAGGTTGTGAAAGAAACACTGTATCAACACCATCAATTATCTGGCTTTCCCACAAAATTAGTTGCATCTCTCCAAGATGTAGTTTCTGTCCTCAAAGAGGGCTTATCCCAGACTCCAAGCTAACCTCCCTGTCTGGAAATCTAGATGATTGGAAAGAGGGAAACTCTTGTACTTCGAAGTCATCTTTTACATCTTGACTCGTAAATGTTGGGCAGTAATTGGGAAGGCTGACCTGCTCTCCTCTTCCAGTGGAACTTCTATATCCACCAGAGTGGGGATGATGGACCTTGGATTGATATTAGAGCCAAAAGATGTATCATTATAGATTCACAGTCCTGTACATTTAATCAATGTAAGATGCCAACATTTATCTACTGGATAATTGTACACTAGCTGGGACTAAGCTAGAATTCACGGTACCATTATTATGGGATGTGGATGTCATTGGCAAGATCACCAGCATTTGTTGCCCCTCCCTAATTGTCTTTGAATTCAGCCATTTCAAGGGAAGTTAAAAGTCAGCGGCATTGCTGTGAATCCACAATAACATATGCACCAGACCAGGTAAGGATGGCAGATATCCTTCGCTAAAGAATGTTAGTGAACCAAATGGTTTTTACAACAATTGCTGTTAGTTCTGTGGTCGCTCTAAGTTTTTTATAGTCCAGATTTATTAATAGATTAGATTTAATTTCCACCAGCTGCTAAGGTGTGACTTGAACTCATTTCCCCAGAGCATTTATTTTATTTGTTTATAGCATATGAATGTCACTGGCTTGGCCTGGATTACTATTCCAGTGACAGTACAACCGTGCCACATGTTATGGACCAGACCAGACTCCCTCAAAATATTTTAAGAAGGTAGCGTAGACCCCAACTGTTTCTTATTTTAAAAGCAAATGTAGTGTGCTGTGTTCCAGTTACAATTCGATTGGTCAAACTACTCGACATTAAGCATAATACAATTTAAACACCATAGTTAAAATACAACCAAAGAAACCGGCATCGTCACACACTGCCTTCCTATAATTGCTAGATGTTTGTAATCTCTGCCTTTACTTATAATAACCAGGATCCCTTATATATTATTAACTGCTTTGTTAACACCTTAAAAGATTTTTGAACAAACGTCCTAATCCAAGGTATCTGTGTTCATGTGCCCCTGTACAATAGCAATCATTTAGCTTGCATTGTAACTTTTCATTCCTCAATGTTTCTGACATTCCAATTTCCAAATTTCAAAACTGCAGTCTATACCCCCAAAGTCCAAGTTATTATGGATTATCAAAAATGGGAGTCATTCTAGTACTGAACCCTGGAGAGCTTCCATCCAAGTACAACCATTTACCACAATGCTGGGTGGGATGGGGAAGGGGAGTCTATTCCTTAACCTATTTTGTAGCAATCTTACCACTTTCCCTTTTTTCTTGTTGCATTAGAGTATAGAAAACAGGAACAGGTGTCGGCTATTCGGCTTCTCAATCCTGTTCCACCATTCAGTAAGATCATGGTTATGGATGTAGCTTTAACTCCATTTTCTGCCTTTCCATAGAACCTTTGACTCCCTTACAGTTCAGAAATCTGCCAAGCTCAGCCTTAAATATAGTCAGAGATCCTGCATCCACAGCTGTCTTGGGTAGCAAGTTCCAAAGCTTAATGACTCTTTGAAAAGAAGAAATTCCTCTTCATTGCTATCTTAAAAGGGGGCGGGGGAAGGGGACATTTATTTTGAAACCATGCCCTGTAGTTATGAATCTTCCCAACATCTATCCTGCCAAGGCCCGTCAGAATCTTATATGTTTCAATTACATCACTTTTCACTCTAAATTCCAATGAGAGTAGGCTTAGTTTGCTTAACCTTTCCTCATATTAACAAAAATAGGGCTTTGCATTAACGTCAGTTTCTACACTACAAGACCACATAAGAAAGGAGGAGGAGTAGCTTGGAAGAGGTGGTGGTGTAGCAGCACTGCCACTGGACTAGTAATCCAGAGCCCCAGGCTAATGCTCAGAAGCACAGGACCATGGGATGTGGACATTGCTGGCTGGGCCAGCATTTATTGCCCATTCTTAGTTGCCCAGAGGGGCACTTAAGAGTCAATCATATTGCTTTGGTTCTGGAGTCAAATGTAAGCCAGGATGGCTGTTGCTTTCCCGAAAAAGTGTTAGATAGATTTTTCCAACAATCAACAGTGGTTACATGTCAACATTGGATGAGCTCTTTGTTCCAGTTTTTTAAAATTAAATTCAAATTTCACTATCTATGATGGTGGGATTTGAATTCATGTCCCCAGAGCACTAGCCTAGGGCTTTGGATTACTAGTCCAGTGACATTACCACTACACTGACCACCACTTCCCCAGAAGAGATTTTGACCAGGTGATCGTGAAGAAATGACAGTATAGTTCCAAGTCGAGAGGATGTGTGGTCTGGAATAGAACCTACAGGTAGTAGTCTTTACAGGTATTTGCAGATCTTATCCCTCTATATTGGAAAGTTCATGGATTTAGAAGGTGTTCTTACAGGAGTCTAGGTCAGTTGCTGCAGTGGATCTTATTTATGGTACACACTGCTGCCTCTGCGGTGAAAGGGGGTAAATGTTGAAGGTGTTTGATGGGGTACCATTCAAGCATACTACTTTGTCTGGATGGCTTTGGACTTCTACAGTGTTGTCTGAAACAGTGTGACTCTCCATAATGCAGTGTGATGGCCAATGAAGCCTCCTGGCTGCAACAAGACAGGCCTGAAGAAGCATCTGCACATGTACCAATGATAACAACACATTCTGTACGCTGTGGTGTCACCATCAACACGCACTCCACTGATGAGTGGGTCAGGGAGGGGCGGCAGAGCCTAGGATTCCAGCAGGAGTGGAAGCAGAAGGGTGAGCACACCCTGCAGCAGGGGGCAAGGGAGGCCTGCACTGGGTGCTAGCCTCCTTTTTGCCAGCGAGTGACAAGAAGACTTGGGCGGATAATTGGGAGGCCACAGGAGGAGGTGGAGAGAGAAGGAAGCCACTAGGAGAAAATAAAATGAACTCTTCTTATACAATTGTGTAGCTGCTACATTTTACACACAGGGAGTTGCTTCTTGTCACATTTCTTTCTGCTCTTTGTGTCACCTCAAGGCGATGTTTATAGTATTCTTAGCCTTTTAGAAATGCACTGAATCAGACAAGTGGAAAGTATTCTATCACACTTCTGACTGGTGCCTAGTAGATTTTGGACAGGCTTTGACGTATTAGTAATTAAGTTATTCACTGCAGAATTGTCTTACTCTGATCTGCTGTTATCGTTTTTACGACTGATCCAGTTAAGTTTCTGGTCAGTGATAATTCCCAGGTTCTTGAGGTTGGGAGATTCAACAATAATGCTGTTGAGTGTCAAGGAGTGATGATAATTGCCTGGCACTTGTATGGCACAAATATTACTTGCCACTTATCAGTTCAAGCTTTGATTTTGTCCAGATCTTGCTGCATATGGTCAGATGCAGTTTCTGTATCTGAGGAGTCGTGAACTTCTGCCCTTATGGTGGAGGGATGGCCATTGATGAAGTGGCTGAAGGTAGATGGGCCATAATGAGCATTGTTAATGCTACTAATGATTGCGAGTAGATTGATAGGGTGTTAATTGGCAGAGTAGGCTTCATCCTGCTTTTTATGGACAGGCAAAAGTTGGGCAATTTTCCACATGATAGGTTAAATGCGAGTGTTTTAGCAGTATTGAAACAACTTACTCGGGGTGTGGCAAGTTCTAGAGCACGTCTTCAGAAATGTTGTTGGGGTCTGGATGGCTTTGGACTTCTAGATTGTTGTTTGAAACAGCGTGACTCTCCATAATGCAGTGTGATGGCTAATGAAGTCTCCTGGCTTCAGGAGAATATGTCTTTGACATATTCAGTGCTTCCAGTTGCTTTTGATATCACAAGTAAATGATTCTGTATGATTTTAAATATCATTTTCAGTCATTTTATATTAGGTTCTTTCCAAAGTTTATATTTTGTGATAAGCACATTTTCAGCTTTCTTAACACAGTTGCACCATCTTTCATGGAATTGCAGGCCCTTCCTGACAATTAACCAGGTGCCAGCGTCCAGCAAGCCTTCTTGCAGAGATAAAATGGCTTAGATGAGCAGCCTGCCTTGCCAATGCATGATCCAGGAATGCTGATCACCAAAGGACCTGCAGTCCACAAGTCCCAGGTGGTCACGGAAGTTCTCAGCAGTGATTCCCCCCAGAGACAGAGCAGCCAGGCTCTCATACAGATGGAAGGGGGCCATCAGCATTACACTTGATCTCTTCAACACACAAATATAATTAAGGAACCATTTTGAATCCAAAAATTTAAATAAAGTGCATTCTACAGCACTGCCTGATTGTGTTGTTCTGTGGCAGATTTTACATTTGGTAATAAGAAAATAAGTTTGAATGTAAACTTGGCACAAAAAGGCACTTCTCAAAACTGATGTGATTCATGCCTGCAGCTGAATTCTGGCCTCAATTAGGTCAACCATTAGGATTGTCAGCCCGAAGGAACACAAGTCTAGTCCATGCGACATGTCTATGTAATTTAATTTTTTAAGTCCCTGTCTCATATTGGTGAGTCTCAACAACATAAAACCATCCAGGGTCAACGCACCCAACCCAACACCAGGAATGTAGAACTTCCTCAGGGTTTCCTCCTAAGATTGGTATTTGTTGAGAATATGGGGATGATGTGTTATAAGCCATTTCCCTCCTTTGACCTCTTTTGCTCATTAATGTGGCTCTTACCTTTAAAGTGAACATAACTGGCCAACACCAGGTTTGTGCTCGGGCTCAGGCCATTCACCAGGTGACTGACCCTGCCTGCAGTTGCATTGCGGATGAATGTGTTGATCATCTCTTCGGCCATGTGGGGCTGGCTGGTGTTGGCTGCTTTCAGTTGCACGCTGGGGTAGAACCACCGGAGTTCCCACAGGAAGGCTTGACGGAGTTGCAGGCCCTTCCTGACAACAAACCAGGTGCCAGTTTCCAGCAAGCCTTCTTGCCGAGATAGGATGTCTTGGTTAACCAGCCTGCCTTGCCAACGCATGATCCAGGAATGCTGATCACCAATGCACCCACGGTCCACGAGTCCCAGGTGGTCACGGAAGTTCTGAGCAGTGATCCCCCCAGCCCCCAGAGACAGAGCGGCCAGGATCTCATACAGATGGAAGGGGGCCATCAGTGTTACCCCTGACCCCTCCAGTGGACTCAGCTTGGCAAACCAGATTTTGCCCAGATTCTCCTGGAGGATGAGTAAGGGGAAAATTTTGCTAGGGCTGGGCTTCCATCGTGTCTCATCCTCCCACCTCTGTCCAGACCCATTGATGGGACTCGCAATATCGAACCCACTCGAATCAGAAAGGAAGCTGTTGTTTCGGTCCATTTCTTCCTGGACCTCAGTTTGATTGCAGGAAAACAACTGGAAAGGATGAATATAGGGCCGATTTGTTGTCCCCCATTGCAGGAGGGCTCCCATCCAGAGCAGGGAGAAGATCCACTTCATGCTCAACCACTTTTCAACCCAATGCTGGAATCAGACAGGGAGAATGACAATCAGTTAACAGACTAACTCGCTATCTTGTGACAACTTGTATTTATAGTTGCTTTTTTAATCTAGTAAAGCTTCCCAAAGTTTTTAATGGGAGCATTGAGAAACAAAACTCAACACAGAGCCACGTACAGAGATATTAGGACCATGATCAAGGGCCTGGTCAAGGAGATTCATAGAGCATTTTAAATGAGAGATGATCTCATTGAAACATATATGATTCTGATGGGCTTGACAGGGTGGGTACTGAGAGGATGTCTCTCCTCCGGGGGTTTCTAGACCAAAAGCCAAAGTTTTCAATTAAAGAGTCTCCCAATTAAGATAGAGATGAGAGTGAATTTCTTCTGTAAGAGGGTTAGTTTTTAGTCTGGGGAGTTCTCTTCTCCAGAGAGGAATGCAGGTTGCATGTTCTCTCTCACTTGTACTGCCACTGTATGGATCTACGAGGTCCATGTGAAGCAGCAGTTGCAGAACTGGAGGTTGATGCATCCACACACCAATCGCAGTGTGTGGACTCTCTAAGTGGCTGATCAGCTTCGAGGAAACGTTAGTCACTGCAGGGCTGAGGTAGACATACTTCCAATGGTCTGACAAGGGAGATCCAAAGGATCTGAGGGACAGGCAGGAAAGTGTAGATGAGGCCACAATCAGATCAGCTGTGATCCTATTGACCTGCATAGCATTCTCAAAGGACCAAATGGCACGGTTCTGCTCCTTCCTTTTTGTTTTTATGAAGAAAGTGAGGTGGAGGGGTTTGGTGGGGGCAGAAGGGAAGAGTGGAAGAGGCAGCTGAAGGCCTGACCACCAATGGCACAGGCATGGAAATTGAGATGGGCACAATATTAGATTTAGAAGAAAATATTCTCAGACTGTTGTAGGGTTGAAAGTGATAACAGAGATAAAGCAGGGATGAGGCCATGTTGGTATTTGGACAGGAGGATGAGTATTTTAAAATCAAGTATGCATGTACACAGCTCTCACTTCCCACGTACACAGCCCTCAGTCCCCACATACACAGCTCTCAGTCCCCACATATAAAGCTCTCAAATCCCGTGTTACTCAGTTCTCACGTACACACAAAGCCATTTGCTGTCAGTACATCATTACATCACTGCCCCTCCACTGCAGTAATTTTGAAAGCTATAAAATGTGATGGATATTTCTGAATGATCCAGCACAAAAGAAGACCAGTAAGTCCATAGTGTCTGTGCCAGACTTTCAGTAAAGCTGTTCCATTTGTCCCAATTACTTGCCATTTCCTCATACCCATGAAAATGTTTTCCCTTCAAGTATGTCCCTTTCAGAAGCTATGACCACAACTGTTACCTTTCTCAACAATTCTCTCTGTAAAAGAATGTTTCTGTGTGTCATCTCTGATTCTTTTGCCAAATCACCTTCAATGTGTGGCCCCTGACTATCGAGTCTTCTACTGTTTCTACTGGAAAGTGTTTGTCCTTGTCTACCTTTGAATGATAACTAACGAAGCACCCCCATTAACACAGAAAACACCTTACACGTAGGTCTGAAATCATACTGTCCCTACTGGAACATATTCGTTTGCCTGATGACAATGGTACCTCATGATGACATATCTCACGGTTGACTGTGAACACCACCAATCTCAAACCTAATTACTTACCTGAATGGTGAAACTTCAGATTCCAACCTTCCAGGGAAAACCTGGACCTCAAAGTGTTTGAGCATGGTCAGGGAATGTATGGCCACTGGAACATGAGGAACATCTCAAATTTCAACTGTGGCGATCCAGGTAGATCATTGCCCACAAACTGAACCTCTAGAGACCTAGACTTGGCAATGTCGCAATCATTCACATTGCATTAGCTGAAGCCAATTGTTAACCTCGATATCAAATTATAACTGTTTCCCCTAGGCATAAGAAAAATGTGATCTATCAAAACTACTCACACTTCTGAAATATAATTTTCATATCAGAAGGCTGTTATTATATCGATACACTTGGAGAAGTTGCACAAACTGTTTAACAGACTGAGAATCCACTGTGTCAGTGCTCCATCTGTGGATGTGACCACCCAAAGCTCAGTTGATGAGTGTCAGAGAGTTAATCCTCCAGACAGAGGAGGGTTTTTCCAGGCTCCTGAAACCCATACAGTGAGCGACAGGGTCATCCATACCCAACCACCATGGACAAGTATGCCAGTGGGTGTCAACCTATAATTCAGGAATGAGTTCAGTCAGAGGTGGGATTACTAGTACTGAGCTACAGGCCTACTCCTCTTGTACTAGATTGATTGTAATTTGTAACAGTGACGTTTGACCTGTGTCTGGATTTGTCTCCACGGTAGGTTGAACTTTTCCATATCCCCAATGTATGATCAAAAATCAGCCAAAACAAAAGCCTCATTTAATAAAAACAAATTGTCCATTGTAAATTAGAGCCTCTGACTTTGAAGAACTACACCTGTGAACTCATAATGTTTCACTTACAGATTCACTTACCTTTTCTGAAATAGTGCGCTTTGATTTGACCAGTCCAGATTTATCACTTATAAAATGCTTGGGTTTTTTCCCTCTTCTCAGTTAAATATTAACCAGTCAGCTGTCCATGTTAAACAATACCATTTGATAAAATTCCCAATTGGCTCCAAGATACCAGGATAGTTTTTGAGGGTCATCCTGTTAACCATATCCACTCCTGAAATTTATTTTCTCCAAGAAATAAATAATTCTATCATTGATATAACACCTTACCCAACCTCAGGCTGTTCCACAGTACCTCTGAGATAGACAGTATTTTCATCAGTAAGAGAATCCAGGGTTATGGGGAAAGGCAGGAAAGTGAAGTTGAGGATTATCAGATTAGCCGTGTTCTCAGTGAATAGCAGAGAAGATTCGATAGGCTGAATGGTCTACTTCTGCTCCTATATTTTATGGTCTTATGGACTTTACAGCCAATGAAGTATTTATAGAGTTATACAGCATGGTAACATACCCTTCAGTCCAATTAGTCCTGCTGACCAGAATCCCAAACTAAACTTGACCCACCTGACTGCACCCGACACATATTTCTCCAAATATTTCTTATTCACGTACTTGTCCAAATGTCTTTTAAACGCTTCAACTGTACCCACATCCACCATTTCATCTGGAAGTTCATTCCACACAAGAACCAATCTCTGGTTAAAAAAAATTCTCTCTCATGTCTTTTTTAAATCTTTCTCCTCTCACCTTAAAAAAAAGTCCCCTAGTCTCGAAATCCATCACTCTAGGGGAAAGACACCTGCCATTCACCTTATCTATACCCCTCATGATTTTGAGCTGCCAGAGGAAGTGGAGGAGGCCGCTACAATTACAACATTTAAAATGCATCTGGATTGGAGGGATATGTGCCAAATACTGGCATTCGGACTAGATGAATTTAGGACATCTGGTCAGCATAGATGAGTTGGATGGAAGGGTCTGTTTCCTTGTTGGACAGCTCTATGACTCTATCAGGTCATCCCTCAACCTCCTCGGCTCCAGTGAAAAAGTCTCAGCCTATCCAGCCTCTCCTTATAACTCAAACCCTCCATTCTCAGTCACATCCTGGTAAATCTCTTCTGAACCCTCTCCAGCTTAATAATATCCTTCCTATAAAAGGGCAACCAGAACTGGACGCAGTATCCCAGAAGAGGCCTCACCAATGTCTTGTACAATCTCAACATAAATTTCCAACTCCTGTACTCAAAAGTTCTGAGCAATGAAGGCAAGTGTGCTAAATGCCTTCTTAACCACCCTATCTATATGTGATGTAAACTTCAAAGAATTATATACCTGAACCCCTAGGTCTCTCTGTTCTACGACACTACCCAATGCCCTACTTTTAATTATATAAGTTCTACTTTGTTTTTAGCCAAAAACCTCACATTTATCCAAATTAAACTCCACTTGCTGCTCTTCAGCCCATTGAACCAATTGATCAAGATCTCTTTGTAATCTTAAATAACCTTCTTCACTGTCTACTATACTACCAATTTTGGTGTCATCTGCAAATTTACTAGTCATGCCTTCTACAATCTGTATTTCTTGAAGTCTCGTCACTGTTTAGGAGTTGCAGCATTCAATTTGCACAGAAAACTCCCAAAACCAGCAATAAGATAAGTGATTGGACAGTCTGTATTGTTGTGATGTTGGTTGAAGGATAAATATTGGCCAAGGAATTAGACAGAACTTCCAAGATAACAAGGTGTAGAGCTGGATGAACATAGCAGGTCGAGCAGCGTCAGAGGAGCAGGAAGGCTGACGTTTCGGCCCTTTTCTGAAGAAGGGTCTAGGCCCGAAATGTCAGCCTTCCTGCTCCTCTGATGCTGCTCGGCCTGCTGTGTTCATCCAGCTCTATACCTTGTTATCTCAGATTCTCCAGCATCTGCAGTTCCTACTATCTCTGAGACAGAACATCCATTCTGTTCTTCAGAGTAATGCCACGGGGTGATGAGAAGGCAGAAGAGCATCAGTTCAGTGTCCCATTGGAAAACCTGGAGGTAAGGCACAAATTCTGACTAGAACTTCATTAATGAAAATGAATTTTAATAGTTTTGTATTAGTTTTTTTTAGATCGCTGATGTTAGTCAGTTTACATCAGTTACACTTTCCATTCTAATTTTGAAGTGACAGATGTCTCCCCCTGCTGGTCAGTAGTAGTAGGAAACGTGTAGGAGAGAAAGAGACTTTGGGTCCACAGAACACAGATAGTGAAACCGTCACTGTTCACAATCTAACTCTGGTTGGGCCTCACTTTGGGGATCTGAAGTTTAGCTGGTCATATTTACCTAAGTCAGAGTAGTGAGTGGCTTGGACAGGAACCTGCAGGTGGTGGTGTTCCCATTTATCTGCTAGCCTTGACCTTCTAGATGGTAGTGGTCATGGGTTTGGAAGGTTCAGTCTAAGGACCTTTCGCGAATTTCCACTGTTTAATTTGTAGATGGTACACATTGATGCAGCTGACCTTTAGAGGTGGAGCGAGTAGATGGTGCTGATCAAGCGGGCTGCTTTGTCCTGGATGATGTCAAGCTTTTTGAATGTTGATGGAACCACACTCATCCAGACAAGTGGAGAGTATTTCATCACACTCTTGACTTGTGCCCTTACAGATGATGGGCAGGTTTCAGAGAGTCAGCAGATGAGTTACTTGCTGCAAGATTCCTAGGATCTGACCTGTTCTTGTAGCCATTATATTTATGTTGTGGTTAATAATAACCCTCAGGTCATTGGAAGTATGGATTTCAGCAATGGCAATACAATTGAATGTCAAGGGGATGATGATATATTCTTTGTTGTTAGAGATGGTACCACCTTTGCAGGCAGTGGATTCTAAATTCCCACCACCCTCTGGCACTTGCTTTACATGAATGTGAATTAGTACTTGTCAGCCCAAACCTGGATATTTTCCAAATCTTGCTGCACTTGGACATGGACTGCTTCTGTAACTGACGACTGGAAGAGTTTGAAATAAATGCTAAGTGAGGTATCAAGACAGATGGATAAAATGGATAAGAAGGCATATGATATACTTGCCTTTATTAGCCAGTGCATTCAGAGCAGGGAGGTTATGTTGTGTTGGAGCTGTATAAAACATTGTTTAGATCACAGATACAGTATTGTGTGCAGTTCTGGAATCCACATTATAGGAGGGATATGATAGCCTTGAAGAGGGAATAAAGGAGATTTATGAGGATGTTGCCTGGATTGGAGAGTTTCAGTTATGAAGAGAGATCAGATAGACTGCAGTTGTTTTCCTTAGAGCATAAGAGATTGAGAGGGGACATGATTGAGTTGTATAAAATTATGAGGGACATAGATGGGTAAACTGGAAGAAAATTTTTCCGTTGATAGGGGTATCAATTAATGGTGACATAGCTTTAAGGTTAAGGGCAGAAGGTTTAGATGAGATGGGAGGGAAAATATTTTCACCTAAAGGGTGGTGGGAATCTGAAATTCACAGTCTGCAAAGGTTGTACAGATGGAAATCCACATAACATTTAAGTAGTATTCATATGTGCAAACTTCAATGCCAAGGTAAACAAATCTATGGGCAAGTGCTACAAAATAAGATTGGAATAGTTAGGTTTCTATTTTTGACCAACTTGGATGCAATGGGCTTGTGGGCCTTTTTCTGTACAGTAAGTCTCTATGACTCTCATAAAACAACACTCAAGTAGATATTGGAGACTTTGGCAATGATGAAGTGATATTCTTGACTTCCCAAGGATTTCGCTACAGCCTCACTGCAAAATGTAACTTTCTCATGCACTTACTGTGAGGCAATGCCTCAGCTCAACAACTAGGAGCACAGGCAAGAAAGTCAGCCTTTTCTCTCTCCTGTCATTGGGTGTTCACTAGAAATCCTACAGATGGAAAGGAATGAAATTAATGAATAGTTTCGGGGTGTTCAGGACAAAGTAGTTTCACAGAAACAGCAGCAATTCTTTCAGGTCTCTTGCATTACCAGGCACTCCCAAGTCTGAGGGGCCATAGCAAGTTGTTCTGCATGGCCCGGTTGAGCTAGTTTTTATTTCCCAATGGCACAACATGCTGTGAGTAAGATATAATCAAAGGCCCTCCCTATTGTAACCTGCCTGTGATTCATTCTGGATGTGCAGTATTCCTGTGAAGTAGTGTTGTAAGATAATAGCATTTGC
This sequence comes from Ginglymostoma cirratum, assembly GCA_024137785.1. Taxonomy (NCBI): domain Eukaryota; kingdom Metazoa; phylum Chordata; class Chondrichthyes; order Orectolobiformes; family Ginglymostomatidae; genus Ginglymostoma; species Ginglymostoma cirratum. The sequence continues at coordinate 8,907,458 of JAHRHZ010000111.1, read as the reverse complement.
AGGGAATGCAGTCACATCAAATTCTCATGTGTCCAAGGCTGGAGGCTAATAGACTTATTTAAATCAGACCAATATCTCTGCTGAAAGTATGTGGATAAAGAGTTTCAATTGAACACTAAAGGCATTTATATGCTACTGTCCAATCACAGAATTTGCAGACCATTCACATACACATAGTTAGGATATAGGTCTAAAATAACATAAAGAACTGCAGACGCTGGAAATCTGAAACAAAAGTAGAATTTGCTGTCGAAACACAGGAGGTCTGGCAGCATCTATGAAGATAAAGCAGAGTTAACGTTTCAGGTCCAGTGACCATTCTTCAGAACTGTTCTGACTTTGAACATTAACTCTGCTTTTGCTCCACAGATGCTGCCACATCTGCTGAGTTGCTCTGGAAATTTATGATTTTTGTTTAGGATACAGATTTTGTGGTACAGTGATAGTGTTCCTGCCTCTGAGTTAGAAGCTCTGGGTTCAGGACTTGGTGGCCGAGGAAACTCAGTTCATAATATAGCCAAACAAGTCGTACATTAACATGCAAATCCTTCCAACATTATGATAATGGCAGGCGTTAAGACCAGGAGAGAGTCCTTGTCAGTCAGGTGATGGTACCCTCAACCATCACAATCCACAGTCTGAAACATGCATGCGAAAGTCTTGAGCCAGAATTGGTAGCACACAGATATCCCAGAGGCTTGTACGACTGGAGGAGATTGCAGTGGGATGGACCAGGCCATGGGAGGGAATTGAAGAAAAGGATGGGAAACTTACTTTTGAGGTATTGTCAGACTGGGAATCAGCGAAGGCCAAGGGGTGATGATGGGCGAACAGGATTTGGTGCAAGCTAGAATATAGGCTGCTAGGGATAAAACACAGGAGGTTGGCCAGGAGAGTGTTGGAATAGTTGAGTCCAAATGGAAGGAAGGCTTGAACAATCAATGCAGACCCGAGGTTGGATGAGCTGCGTAAATTCCTGGGGGTGGCAGACTGGTCTAAATGGGAGTTACTGAGATGTTTGATGAGGGTGTGTCAGTTTTAGAGTTGGCAGTGACAATAGCAGTGAGAGGAGAAGCCCTCTAAGGTGGAGTTGTACAGGACATTCCAGAGCGGGTGAAACTTTGCACAGACAGGTGAATCAACACCTTGTTCAGAGATTCTCTTCAGCTCCTGCAGTCGTTGCCTCAGCTTTATTTGTTACTGCCAACCATGCCTTATGTGTTCAGCTCGGCGAGTGGGGGCTCCCAAAAAAAGAAGGCAGTGAAAGACCGAGGGACCGTCGGGGTGAAGGCAAGAAAAGCCACCTACCAGGAGCTGAAAAATCAGTGCCTAACGCAGCGAGTTTTATATGAGGATCCAGAATTCCCAGCGGACGAGTCTTCCCTGTTTTACAGCGAGAAGCCGGCAGTTACTTTTGAGTGGAAACGGCCCAAAGTAAGTGCTGGCTCTGTTAGTACACGGGATTGGGGCTTGTGTACACAAGGACTGAAAACTGGTACTGGGGCTATACAGGGACTGAGAGCTTTGTATACAACGATCTAGGGGGTGTTTACAGAAACTGATGGCTAGTACACAACAGCTGAGGTTTCTGTAAATGGCAACTGAGAGCTTGTGATATCTTAACGCTGTGTACTGTGACTGAGGACTGCACACAGGAGACTTACGGATGTATGCATAGGGACTGAAGGTTTCATACACAGAGACTGAGGATTGCGTATACAGGGACTGGGTTGCGTACCTCGCGATTGAGAGCTGCATACACACACGCAGCTGTGTGCAAGGGGATTGAGGGCTTACTAGTGAAAACTGAGTTCTGCGTACTCAGTAACTCAATGTTGTGGATTTGGCAACTGATGGTATGTACATGGGCTGAGTGCTGCATACATAACTCCACAGGCAACATCCTGAGTTAGCATTGACCAAAAACTGAACTGGGCTAGTGGTTGCAACAGAACATCAGAGGCTAGGAACCCTGCAGCAAGTAACTAGTCTCATGTCTCCCAGAGCATCTCCATAAACCACAAGCCAGAGTGTGATGGAATGCCCCCAGGCTCCTGGATGATTGGGCTCCAACAACCTGGACAAGCTTGACACCATCCAGGACAAGGCAGCTCACTTGATAGGCATCACATCCACCACCATCAACATTCACTCATTGAGCAGAGTGTACCATCTACAAGATGCATGTCAGGAACTTAGCAAGGTGCATTCAATTGCATCTTCCAAATCCAAGGCCTAGAAGGACATTGGCAGCTGATCCATTGGAATACTAACACTAGCAAGTTCCCCTCCAAAGCTCTCACCATCCTGACTTGGAAATATATCACTATTCCTTCACTGAGTGTGTCAGTTAGCACGGTGGCTAGATGGCTAAAGTTTGTTTCCGAATGATGTCAACATCAATGGATTCAGTGCCATACTGTCTGTGGTAGAGCATTGATGGTTCCTTCTCTGTCTTACCCCATACTTGATCATGGTGTCCCTCAAGCTATAAAACCATCTGTCTCTCTATAACAGGAAGAGATGCCAATGGCCCCTCTGGGAGCACTTCCACCACATTGACTACAGCAGTTCAAGAGGGCAAGTCACCATCATCTTCTCAAGGATAGCTGAAATGCCCTATCAACTTAGAGACATGCCAAGCAGCAAAGAGTTAGACTCATTGCTGAAAAACTGGCATCACATCCCACGTAAATAACCAAAAGAAACTGGGGGCTGCAAACATGCAAACCAAGGTCTCTGACTGACAAGGGAATGAAGGCTCCATCTGCACATGTGATTCAAGATTAAAACCTATTGGCGCAGCGTGTGCCCATTTATGTGGTCTCTGTGTGTATACATAAAGAAACATATGAAGGGGCAGTGGGGGACTGAGTAAACTGCGTAAATAATTTGCTTGATTGATTTTCAGGGTATGTGCATGCTTCAGAATCAATCCACCAGCACATAAGTGCTGGAATTCTTTATTTTAAAAATATTAGAGGAGAAAAAGCAGACTTTTTTGCAGAAGAGCAAATGTTTGGTCTACAGAAGTAATATCTATTGTGCCTTCAATAGTCGTAACCTTCCAAAGGCATTACACTAGTCCATGACTTTGTGAGCATAATATTGTACTATAAGTCTATGATGCTGCATACATGCAGAAACAATGGCACATCGTTATAGTGCCTGGGCAAGTACTCTCACAGACAGGACTAATGATCTGGTATGACATGAGTTCAAATATCATTGTGGCAGCTGGTGAATCCAAATTTAGATAATTGAATAAATCAAATATAGTGATCACGAAGCTGCTAGATTGCCATTAAAAAGCCATCTGGTTCACTAATTTCCTTAAGGGAGGAAATCGGTCATCCTTACTCAATCTTATTGAATGTGATTCCAGATTATGGTTATCTCTTCACTGCCTAATAAACCACGAAGTTGTATCAAGCTGCTAAAGAAAATTAACATGAGAATAAATTGGATGGAACACTCAGCATCAACCATGACACCAGACTAGGGCACACAAATGCACATCCAAATCTGTCAACCCCACAAACTCCACCTAACATAGGCTTGGGCAATAAGTGCTGAGCTTGCCTCTGATGTCCTAAGAATTTTTTTTAAAAAAGACCATTACGTTACAAGCCACTTAAAGCAAAGAGATATAAATAACTTTTCAAAACAGGGTAACAGGGAATAAAGAACATCTTTTTTAAAAGAACCCCTTAAAAATATTGTCAGCTTGATGAATACTCATGAATACTCACAAATAGGTGTGAAGCTTGGTTGAAAAGGGGAATAAAAGCTACCCTCTGCTGGCTATGACTGAATGACGTCAACAGAAAGTTGCTGTTTGGGAAGAGGCAAATGGAAAATCTAGTTTTGGAAAGCTATCTGTAGGGCAAAAACTCTATATTCCAGCAAAAAAAAAAAGCAAAAAACTGTGGATGATGGAAATCTGAAACAAAAACAGAAATTGCTGCAGAAACTCAGCAGGCCTGGCAGTATCTGTGGAGAGAAAGCAAAGTTAACATTGGGGTCCAGTGATCCTTTTTCAGAACTACTTCTATTCTGAAGAGGGGTCACTGGACTCAAAAAATTAACTCTGCTTTCTCTCCACAGATGCTGTCACACCTGCTGGGTTTCTTCAGCAATTTCTGCCTTTTTTCTATATCCCAGCTCACCCTTGTATTCTGGCCCTCCCTCCAGTCCTAGCTGTACGTCATATCTCAATTGTCCCTCATATCCTAGCCATTCGTTAATATATCAGCATTTCCCTTCTATCCCAACTCTTCCTCCTATCCCAGCATTTCCCTTGTATTCCAGCATTCACTAGTGTCCAGGTATCATTCTTAACTTTCCCCTGCTGTCCACCAGGTGAAGTCCTCTTCCCACTGAGACAGAAGTCCCTCTCTGGCACTGTTCTCTACTGACATAACATTAGTGCTGTGGAGCCACAGTCCTGACCAAGTCACCTTCTCTCTCTAACTCCGTCTCTACATTTCTCTTCCTCCTCCGTTCATCTTGACCCCTTATCCTCTCATTATGTGATCTGCCTCTAACTCCCTTCTTGCGCCTCTTCCTCCAAATTCTCCCTAATGAAGAGGAGGTGACAGTGTAGTGATAATATTGCTGGGCTAGTATTCCAGACAGTGCTGTGGGGACATGGAATCACATAATAAAAAGAATTCTGCAAAATATAGCTAGAAGCTAATGACCCATTGTCAATTGTCAAAAAAACCCATCTGGTTCACCAATGTCCTTTTGGAAACAAAATTGGCCATTCTTACCAGATCCATAGCAATGTGGTTGATTCTTAATTGTTTCTGCAATGGACCCATTCAAGAGCAATCAGGAATAGGTAACGAATGCTGGCCATACTAGCAGTGCTCACAATCTAAGGAAGATTTTATTTTGAGAAACTGACCCCGCTGTATTCTACTTTAGTCCACTGCCACTTTTATTCTGCTTGATCCGAACTCATCATGCAAACAACAGATCATTTACAATGCCAACAACTAAAGGGAGGTTTGATGCCAGATCCATTCCCTCCGGTTCTGATCTTTTATGCTCTACACCCATTGCCTAGCTTCTCCCGCTGGCTGATGCAATGTGTGACACTGGGTTCTAAAAACTAGACGAGGTGATGTTATGAAGGAGTTTGTACAATGAGCTTAGCATTCCTGTGCTGTGGCAGGGAAAGTAAGCCAGCGTTCCTGTTCTGATCATTGTTACTGTAGATACAGATTTTATCATCCACAGAGTACTCACATACTTTGCATTCACCAACAGTGACAAAAATGCAGAGGTGCACTGCCCAGCCCATTGAAGGGTGTGACCACCCTCTCCTAAGGGAGGCTTTGTTTCAGCATCAATGATTTAAGCGATGTTGATTTGCCTTGTTGGGGAAAAAAATAATAATTTCCTTAGAACCTGTATCCTAATACACTGTCTCTGAATGATCATTTGAAAGGCAACCATGTGGTTGGTCTGACTGAATATGTTGTTGAGGTGGATGATATGGATTTACATGGAATTAACAGTTCAGAACCGGGCCAATTGGCTCAACCGGTCAATGTTGGTGTATGTGCTCCACATGCACCTCCTCCCACCGACCTCCATCTTGCTGCATCAACAGAACCCTCTATTGCTTTTCCTTTATATGCATATCTAGCGTCCCCTTAAATGCACGGATTATTTATACTCCAAGTTTCAAATTCCCACCACACTCTGTGCAAAGAAGTATCCCCGAAGTCATTATTGCATTTATTAGTCGTTTACCTATATTTATAGCTCTTAGTTTTAGACAAGTGTAGATATTTTTCTACATCAAATACTTTAATACTCTCTTTGCCTGTACTTAGACAGTGAAGAGAGCCTCCCTGCCTGTTCAATCTTTTCTGATCAATATAACTTCTCAGTGTTGATACTATCCTTGTAAATTTTGAAGGGAGTGAACAGCTCCAGCTCCTGTCCAGCCCACAGTAATTAATAACATTTCTATTATGCAAACCAGAAAAAGGTGAGTCAGAAAGATTTTGCTTCTATGACATTACAGGTTTCATCAACTTTCAGAAGCAGCCTAAACTTCACCTTTGTGTTTTTTAAACAGGTTTGTACTTACAAACGTACAAACAAGGAGCAGAACTGGGCCATTTAGTCCTTCAAACTTGCTCCACCTTTTGATAAGAGCATGGCTAATCTGAGTGCAACCACAAATCCACATTCCTGCTTACTCTTGATAACCTTTCACAATCTTTGCCTCCAAAAATCTATCACTTCTACATTAAAAGTATTGAGACTCTGCTTCTGCGACCTTTTCAGGGAGAGAGTTCCAAGGACTCACAATTCTGTACAACAAAAAAAGTGTTGCTTCATCTGTTTAAAAGGGTAATCTCTTATTTTCAAAGTACATAGTTAGTCTATTCAATTTGATTACATGAAACATACGGCACAGAAACAGGCTGTTCATTTCAGTCAGGCTATGTTTGCATATATACTTAACTGAAGTCTCTCAATCTAATTCTATTACCAGAACTTTCTACTCCCCCCACTCTCTCATATATATCTATTAATGTTATGTACTTCCATTTCCCTTATGTTTGTGAGTTCCACATTCTCACTACTCTTTGGATAAAGAAGTTTATACTAAATTCCCTATGGGATTTCTTGTTGACCATCTTATGTTGGTGGTTTCCGGTTTTCCCCACTATGTCTCCACCCTTTCAAAATCTTTCATAACTTTAAAGACTTATTAGGTCACCTCCGTTTAGCCTCTTCTGATAAGTATAAGTGTTCCTGTTAAATGTATCAATCCATAGTCTGTTAGCCCGTTAGGAAGGGATATTAGGAAGGGTCAACTAAATCATGTCTTTGGTTGCCATGGTTTCTGGTCAAAATCTGGTTTGTATTTGGGCCCCAAGTTCCCTCCAGCTAGCATCTGATTTCCAACCTGTCTTATTTCTGCCCATATTGTGTTTTAAAAGAGGAAAGACTGCATTTATATAGCACTATTACAACTTCAAGATGCTCCAAAGTAACTTTACAGCAATGTAGGAAATATGTCAGCCATTTTGTACACAAAACATCATGATATGCGATATAATATCAAGCAATTCAGTCATTCTTTAGTGTTGATCTTTTCAGTCCATTTGAGGGGTTAGACCTAGTCTCCATATAAAATCTAAAGAGAAAGGCTGTATCTCTGAAAGTGTAGTGCTCCCTGAGTATTGCACTAGGAATGTCAACCTCGATTATGTATTTGAACCCATTACTTGTTGGCCTGGAGACAAGATGTTACCTATTGAGACCAATTGAGTTCTCAAGAACATCCAATATGGCTTCCACCTCAACTATTCCTTGTTTTAAAGTGGCAGGGAGTTATGCCTCACACCATCTACTGGCCCATCCTCAACCAGTCCTCACCTGTCTGCCCTTCTGCAGAATCTCCATCACCATCACCGTGCTTTAATGTTCAATGATTTCACAGCCAAGTATGTTGTCCCAGTTGGGAACTTTAGCAATGAGGAATGATTGGAACAGCTGGGGCTGTTTTGGATGGAACAAAGGAAGCTGACTGAGGGGGATTTTAATTAGGATGCATAAAATTATAAATGGCCTAGTCATAGGAAGAATCTTATCTTTTAAAAAAAATCTTTCATGGTGAAATAACTCCTCAGAGGCCAGCATCCCATCATCAATAACACTTTATTACAAATGCATAGCCTCTCACGAGAGCACTGCCTCTCACTGAGTCAGGCATTCAGCATCTCAGTTTCCCTGAGATTCATCCTTTTATGTTAGCCAGATCGCCCTGATTGGACCAGATTAACAGCCCAAATCAGGGAACACATATTTTATGATGTCCAGCTGGCTGACCTCATTACAATCGCTGCACATAGGACATTAGTGTTGCTGGTACAGCCAATAATTTATTGCCCATCCTTAATTATCCCTGAAATAAGTGGCTTGGTTGACTACTTCAGAAGCAGTTAAAATTCGTTCCTATTGATGTGGGTCTTGAGTCACATGTAAGCCAAGGAAGATGTTGAAAAATGGGGGAAAGTCACCCATTCAAATTGAAGATTTGGTCACTATATACAGTAATAAATTAACATAGTGCTTGGGTGGATCTGTAACTACACTAGTAAAATCATTGTGAAAGATTAATGAGCAAGTGTGTCTTGGTTCTCTCTTATCTGAAGGCTGCATTTTGTGTCTTTTAGGATATTGTAAATTGGTGTTACTGTAAAATATGCATTATTCAGTGCACACACTAAGAATGGGTGGTGCCGTAAATAAGAATGCCAGTTATCAGGGGGTTGCCAAATAGTAACAATGTCTGTTGGAGAGGTCAATAAGATGTGCATTGCCTTACGTAGTGATACTTTGAATGCCTTGGATAGGAAAAACTGGATAACAAAGACAACCTTTATAAAGCTCAGTAAAGAAGGCAGTAACTAAATCATTATGAATAGCAGGGAAAGGGATGGGTGACATGAAAAGAAGTACTGCTTAACACTTGTTGTGTTGAGTTGGTCCAAAGCACCACTTCCTGGCTGTTACTGAGATCCATTGCTGCATTATGTGAACAGCTGAGTCACACACCCTCTCTGTAAAGAAGGGGAAGAAGCAAAATCTAGGCAACCATGACTAAATAGTTTTATATCTAGAATATCACCCTTGACAGAAAATGAAAAAGTTTTAACATGTACATGGTTCGTGGCCATTGTGGGCTCGGTGCGATTACCAGAAATTTTGATTGGTAGAGCATTCCAGTTGCCATGACCCAGCTAATGTGAATTTTACTGTAGTATGTATGGAATGTACATGTCAAATTTTGGAATAATTGCAAGTGTTTTGAACCAACTAGTGTTTGCTGTAGTTGGTCTGGCATGGTGAAATTTGGTGCCTGAGTTCAACACTGAACGGTGAACTCACTAATAAGAGCTTATAAGAATGGGGTTGTGTTGTGAGATTTAACTGGTATTGATGTTGGATTGCATAATATGAACATGTTAAAGAAAATGATATGATTCTGTGCCTGTTAAACCCAATGTCTGTCTGTGTTTGAATAACAAAAGGGAATGGAACAAGAAAGCAGTCTGATTACATCAGTGTCCTGTTGGGATGCAAACTGTACCAGTGTGCCTCCTAGCTTGGTGTAGTCAAGTGACCCCTACTATGGGGACTCACTGCAAACATCCAATTTGGAGTCAGTTCAATAAAGACACAGTACAAGCAAGACTGTTGTCCTGCAAGTGTGTAAAATGCTGTTGGACTGGAGCTGAGACTGATCGTTGAAGAAGTATATAAAAATAAAACTGAGTTGTGAGGAAGGGTTACCGGACCCGAAACGTTAACTCTGTTTTCTCCTCCGCAGATGCTGCCAGACCTGCTGAGCTTTTCCAGCAACTTTGTTTTTATTCCTGATTTCCAGCATCCGCAGTTCTTTTGGTTTTCATGTAAAAATAAAAGCTGTTAAATTAATTAATAAAAATTTGAATGTGCAGGGCTGCTGGAAGCTGCTAAAAGCTGCAAGAAGCTACAGAAAATTAACTTTTAGAAAGTGAACAATGGTGAAAAGTGCAGGTTAAATCACAGAATGGCAACATTTCTTTCTTTCCCAGCATCAGCTGAAATGAGAGGTGAAATGGAACGGAACTAGCATTTTTTTCCCCACTTACAGTGGCAAATCTAGGCAATTGTTAATTAAATCTGTCACAATCTAAATTAATTAACAAACTAGAGTAGCTATGACTAGCTATAACTAGTATCACTGCTGGGGAGAGACTGTTTCAAAATGCGTTCCACCCTAAATCTCTCTGAAGAATGGGGAAAAACAGACTGCAGAAATTTTGAAAGCCTGGAATGCATTCTTTTAATCCCAACTGAAGACAACTTCCAAAGCTTTGCGTTAGGACCCAAGATGAGAAAGAATTCATTGTTAATATAGTCACATATTGATCAGAGTCCTCAGAATCCCATGAATTTGCACAACTAAAATATGATCTAACTGAAAACAGCATTAGTTTTGGTATAAGAGACTTTGCAGTGAGAGCACATTTACTGAGTGATTAACATATGCAGAAGCACTAAAGTTATCAATCAGCAACTGGAACATATTCATGGAAGATTACAAAGTAAAAACCAAAAGATCTGCTGTCAGACCTGCTGGGCTTTTGCAGCAACTTCTGTTTTTGTTCCATGGAAGAAAACACCAGGCCTTGTATTATGTTGATAGACATTCCAGGCCAGAAGGACAGAAACATCACAGACGAACAGCAGGATGCAAATACTGAGGAGGATATCACGTGAAGGAAAGGACATTATGTTCAGTGTGGGGAAAACAGTATTCTCACTGCAAGAAGCTGAATCATTTTGAACACAAGTGTTTGGCCAGAATGAAGCACCAACAAGTAGATACAGGTGGCTACTGGAGAGATAACAGCTGAGGAATCACTCATTATCATACAGTATGTTTGTTCAGTCAGGTTGATAGGTGATAAATGATTTGTGACTGTTGGAATGAGGACTGTGGAAGAAGAACACCAAGGCAGCATGAAGTGTCAGTTAGACACTTCTATGTCACTGCAACGTCATGACCTTCACAAACCTATGCAAAGTGGCTGAACATGGGGGTCCAAAAATGAAAACCTTGAAAGTAAGGTTGAGGCTATATGACAGTGCTATACTCATGCCAAGAGGACAGAATACTCCACATGCCCATTGCAATATCATCATAGAATCATACCATAGAATCCCTACAGTGTGGAAACAGGCCATTTGGCCCAACAAGTCCTTACCACGCCTCAGAAGAGCATCCCACCAAGACCCATTATCCTACCCCTGACTTCCCATGTCTAACATACCTAAACATTCCTGGCACTATGGGTAAGTTAGCATGGCCAACCCACCTACCCTGCATATCTTTGGACAGTGGGAGGAAACTGGAGCACCCAGAGGAAACCCACTCAGAATGAAGATCTACAGTTCCAGATCATAGACTGCATTCATGTCATCTGGAACAAGTCTAAAAGTTTGACTGGTAATCTTCATTGTGCCAAAAGAGATTTGCAACATATCACAACACTAGATCACTGACCATGGAGCATATTCTAGAGGAGTACAACAATGTGTTTACAGGTTTACGATACTTTTTGCAGAACATTATGTCAAAGTAGCTGAAAGTGTGAAATTCAGCATTTACTGAGGAAAGTTGCAGCTGTCCTCATGGCCAGCTTGAAAAATAAGATAGAAGAGCTGGAAAAATGGAAGTAATCAAGTGACAACTCCTACAGAATGGATTCACAACCAGACAGCAGTGAAACAATCTGGAGAGCTGAGAGTATGCATTGATCCAATGGATCTAAATAAATCTCTGAAGAGATCTCATTAGCCCATGTAAACCACCAAAAGAATTTTGCTGCAACTTGCAAAGGCAAGAGTCTTCATGACCCGAGACGTGAAGGATAGTTGCTGTCAAATGAAGCTGGATGAAAGCAACAGCTTTTTAAACAGTTTTTCATCAGCTTTTTCATCAGTTTTTCTGATGAAGGGTTTAGGCCCGAAACGTCAAGTTTTCCTGCTCCTGTGATGCTGCTTGACCTGCTGTGTTCATCCAGCCCCATGCTTGTTATCTCAGCTTTTTAAACATTCTGGACACAGTTTATGAAATAGCAATGTTTGTGCACAGCTCCAGAGGAGTATCAATGCATGCAATGTGAAATGATTAGTGTTCTTCCAAGAATGGAAACCATAGTGGATATTCTGTTAGTTTATGGAAGTGTTGACCATGATCAAAATCTAGTGTGACTTCTAGATATAGCTTGCCAGTTGAACCTGAACAAGAAAGAATTGCACTTAAGGATCCCCAAAGATAGACCATGTACTGACAGCAAAATGTCTTTGTCCAAATCTTGAAGAGGTGAGAGATGAGTGAAGCAATAATCAACAGATGCAAAATTGGTGTAAGGAGTAGTTGGATTAATTGACTGTGGTTCACAAATTTGTCTATTTTGTCCAAGGAGTGTGACCTGTTACATCAACTCACTGTCAAGGTCAACAAGAAACAATATTAACTAAACTCAAGCAACTAGTGACACCAACACCAGTGCTGAAACATTTTGACGTAAGTGATGAAATCATCCTGCAGTGAGACAGGATTTGGAGAAACCCCAATCAGAGAGGATCTAGGCATTAATGTTAAGAGAATGATGCTGCACTCAGATCAAGGAAGACTGCCAGGGTTTTATCTTTGCTTGTGATCATTTTCATCAGCGTCTACTGACAGTGACAGTTGAGTTTGACCACAGCCGCTTCAAAACATTCTTTTTCAAGCCACTATTTATCTGCTCCAAAGCATCTGCAAAGAACATTACTCCAGTTCCAAAGATATCATCTGGATGTGACAAATAAACAAGCGAAACAGATGTACATCACTGACATGGTATTGTTAGCAGCATCTTGATGAAGAAATTAGAGGATACTATGATGGACTGTGAAATATTCACAAGCCAATGTGGAGCAGCAGCTCAACATTTTTGAGAAATCATCAACTTAACAGAGAAATTGCACTAAATCTTACCATATTTTGGCAAAGTGTTCTTTTTTGTTTAGTCTCATGGAGGACTTCTCTCCACATGGCCTATTGAGTTTTTTATCATCCCAAACTCATCTCATTAATTTATACCTCATCTAAATGTGGGAATAAGGTCAATGACTGCCATCATCTTTTGTCTCTGATACTTCATACTCATTGTTGCTGCTACTGCATTCACCTCCCATCAAGCCTCATGCTCTGTCACTCTCACTATTGCCTGCAACATCTTCCCTTTTTGCTCTTACTGTCTCGGTTCCCCACATCACTAACCCTGTGTGCCCTCTGCACTGCTTAGTCACTTACTCAGGACACCTTACCATCTTTCCCTCACCTGCATCAGTACTAACAGCTGTACAACCCAATTTCATCTCACGCAATCTATGCTTTTCTCTCATTTCAGGCAAAAATATCCGCAATAGGGTAGAGAGAGACAAGAAGGGTGGTAGGGTGCCCAACATTTGGTCCCTTACCTTTTACAAATACAGCATGCTGACCTTGACCATCTCGAGCAGCTGAATGTCAGTGCTGGACAAGGTTGCTCTTGATTTACTATGCCATGACCCCCTGACAGAAAAGTGTCTCCATTGACTGAGAACTGCTCCCCTTAGACTTTGAGACATGGCCATTTGGTTGAAGCACGTGTTTGCTGGCACACGGTGGCAGGTGTGAGATTGACAATGCATGGTATTGTACAACATGTTCACTCCCTTGACTGAGGATGGCTGATAAACCGTCTGGCTTTGTATCTGGGCTAAAAGCAAGTCAAGACAGTTCTGGCTGAGGGGACAAATTGCTAAAAGGCAAGGCAAAACAAGGCTGAGAGGCTGTGAACCTCATCCCGGTAGGCGCTAAGTGAGTAAATGCCAAGAGAGTAAGCAAGCAGCGCAGAAACGCAGCTGGGAGCCTATCTGTGCAGGCAAAGTGTCCTTGCATCTGTTTGCCAACAATAGTTGCCAGTGTACTCCAAAGTGGAGCATTAGAGTGCCGACATATATTTTAAGTGGATTGAAGTGGTGCCGTGATGGTACAAAGAGGCTGGCATATGTCAGATGCCAACATCCATGCATGTAGCATGTGTGTGGCTGCTGCTTATGGGTGCCCTGAGACACTGGTGCAGGTGTCCAAGCTGGAGATCTGGTGTACCAAGTGGTGAGCTGAAGTTGCCAAGTAATTCAGGAATTCTCAGCGTCTGGTTTCAATCTGCATGTCAGAGAGTAGGAAACTGCGTATTGTGAGATTTAGTGTTAAATGAGGGTGATAACAACCAATAATAGGCTTCTCACCATTCCCTACCAAGAATCTTGTCTCGACATTCCAAACGAGTTGGAAAAACTGACTTCTATCTCTCACAGTAAAGAAGGGCCTCACTTGACTTCTCACATCATTGTCCCAACTCCTTGCCATAGCCCACATTGTACGGGGAATGGCTGAGGCAGCAGTGAAAATTGCCAAAGGAGGGATAAAGAAGTGAAACAGATCCTGCAGAAATGTATATGTACAAGATTTGAGAAAAACACACCCACTAAAGGCACGGGGAGTAGTTCTGTAAAAACAGCAGTCTCACATCATACACAAACTACACTTCCAATAGTGAAAATAAAACACCTGAAGCCAGAAGTAGCTCAGGTGTGACAAATCAAGCTGAAATGGCAGGAAAACAAATTCTTACCTCTCTTCTGTGGCTATGTTTATGTCCGGGAGTCCTTGGAGGGGGTGTATGTGATGTCCACCAATCACTGAATGCCTTTTTGGAGGGGGGAGGGGAGGGTGGGGGCAGTGCATTGGAGTCCTGTATATTCCCTTTCCAACTCCATTTTGATATAGCCTCGTCCACCTCTCCCTACCTCTCCTTCACCTTTGATGCTCTGCAATGCCCGTAATGGGATTTGCATACAAATTAATCAATTGAAAAACACACATGATTTACCGGAGATGGTTAATAGATGAAAAAAATACCGTGGGTGATTTGGTGATAAGGGAAAAAATGTTTAATTGTGTGAGAATACCTTTGGACATAGAAAGAAACAGAAAGCCAAATTTCATTTTGACAAGACTGTCAAATGTTGCCAGTGTTGGGCATTGTAGAGCCAATCAGGGTGCAGATCTACAACAATCTCAAGAGTCAGTCCAAGTGGCAACGTTGGACCTGCATACTGCAGTTGTCATCTCGATTATGCACACAGGAAGTGAACAACCAGATATACCATTGTAGCTACAGGCATGCACGCACAACTGGAGGAGTGTTTCTCAAACATAGAGGCCAATCAGGAAGTGGTGAACTTATCTGTCAGGCCACAGTTCAATTGTCAATCTCAGAGATCCATAGCACCCCAATAGTAGAACTGGAACAGTAGCTATTGCAATAACAAATGACATGAGAATGACATTCCCCAGAGAAGGAACATCACCCAGATGAACAGCCAATGACAATGCATGTGCATACCATTAAGAGACCAGCACAATTTAAAAGCTCTGTGCAATGCAAATACAGAAAATGATGGGAATAGTGAACTGCTAATACATTAGAATAGTGGGTAATTCAAAATGTAAATGATAATGAATATGGTTTTTTTTGCATGAAAAGGGGGTTGTTAAGGTTAGAAATGTAGCACCGTACCTACATTCCGGACACCATCCATGCCCTCCACCTCCTCCAAGACTTCCAATTCCCTGGCCTCCAACACCTCATCTTCACTATGGACATCCAATCCCTGTATACTTGCATTCCCCATACAGATGGCCTAAACGTCCTCCGCTTCTTCCTCTCCCGTAGGCGCAACCAGTCCCCCTCCACTGACACCCTTATCCACTTAACCAAACTCGTCCTTACCCTTAACAACTTCTCTTTCAACTCCTCATACGTCCTACAGACTAAGGAGGTGGCCATGGGAACCCGCATGGGCCCAAGCTATGCCTCCCTCTTTGTAGGATACGTGGAACAGTCCCTCTTCCGCAGCTACACTGGCCATAAACCCCACCTCTTCCTCCGTTATATCAATGACTGTATTGGTGTCGCCTCATGCTCCCACGAGGAACTCAAACAGTTCATCAACTTTACTAACACTTTTCACCCCAACCTCAAGTTCACCTGGACCATCTCTGTTACCTCTCCCTCCTTCCTGGACCTCTCTGTCTCCATCTCTGGTGACCACCTCAAAATTGATATCTATTTCAAGCCCACCGACTCCCACAGCTACCTAGACTACACCTCCTCTCACCCACCTTCCTGCAAGAATGCGATCCCCTACTCCTAATTCCTCCATCTCCACCGCATCTGCTCCCAAGAGGAGGCGTTCCACTCCCGAACATCCCAGATGTCCTTGTATTTCAAGGACCACAACTTCCCCCTTCAGTGGTTGACAACTCCCTCAACCACATCTCTTGCGTTTCTCGCACCTCTGCCCTCACACCCCCTCCCGTAACAAAAACAAAGACAAAATCCCCCTTGTTCTCATGTATCATCCCACTAACCTCCGGATTCAACGCATCATCCTCCGCCACTTCGGCCACCTGACCCTATTTATTTATCTGACCCTATCCACCTACCCCCTATTTTAATGCTAGGTGGATGGACTTCACTAGGGCTTGCCTACTCCACTTAAAATTGGGAGCACATTAACAATGAACAGAAGGATGACAGGAAGGCCAGCCTGAGACTTTTACAGGCCTCCCCGCCTCCCCACCTCCCCACCCCAAACTTTGCCAATGGAGGATCACAAGATGTCACCCAAACAGGCTGCTCCCAATTTCAATTGACCGTAGAACAAATGGCCTTGCTGGACAACCAGACTGAACACTTAGAGATGAGAGGTCACATGATGAAAGCATCCAGCCAGAACTTACAATTTGTAAAATGAACCTGACACCTCAACCCAAACAGGAGCTGTGAACATCCTTTATACAAGTGCTGTGCTTATGGAGGTGAATACACTGCAGCTGACAGGAATTTTAATGTAACACCATTAGAAGCAGTGGGGATGCATGAGTTATTCCACTTGGGTCTTTGGTGGAAACTCCCCCTCCCCTAAAGGATCTCCTTTCCATAGCATGAATCCCTTCTAAGCCCTATCCCTGCAGGTGCTTCCTTCCTTCCGTGGCTTATCCCTTAAGACACAAACCACCTCCCCCTATTCTTAACTCACCTTCCCATTGTGACACTCCCAGAACCCAACACTCACCAGTTCCTGGATTTGGCCTCTAGGCTCTAGGATTTGGTCAGAGGACTGCTTGAGCATCAAGAGTGGCTACTTCTGCTTCTGGTGCTGCTGGGACCTCAGAGTTGCTGCCACTCTAATTGGTCAGGATTTCTACATGTCTAAAATGTGATTGGTGGGGATGAGTTGACTACTGACTCTTCAGGTGGCAGGGTGGGAAACCCCACCATCTGAAAAATCATGCCCATTTGTTTGGATCATTCTTGACTGACAGAACCATTCACCAATCCCCCTGCATCCCCAAACTTAATAGTAAAAACGTTGGAAGAAAATGTAAATAAACAACCTGGTTTAATGTTCTGATAACCCCTGAGAAAATTTATCTTGTGGCAAAGGAGCAAGTGATTAATCTTTGATTCCTGGAGAGCACAGGACAATCCTGGAGAGTTGAGAATTATGGCTCTTATCCAATAGGAATCCTGTTACCTTCAATGGGATTCACAGTTAGCCTATCACAGATTGCAACCAAAACATTGATTGTCAGA
The DNA here is from genome assembly GCA_024137785.1 of Ginglymostoma cirratum. Classification (NCBI taxonomy): domain Eukaryota; kingdom Metazoa; phylum Chordata; class Chondrichthyes; order Orectolobiformes; family Ginglymostomatidae; genus Ginglymostoma; species Ginglymostoma cirratum. The sequence continues at coordinate 8,890,173 of JAHRHZ010000111.1, read as the reverse complement.
GTTTCTGTACACACCTGGCTTTAGTCGTCCAAACAGAATTAGTAGTGGGTGTGCGTCAGCTATGACTAGAATTTATACTGATCCAGAATTACTGCATTCCATAGCTGAGGTTTGTAGGTGGAGTGAGGGCGGGAATTGGACACAAACCGAATTTCCATCTAGCCTTCATTCTTTATCATTGAGTCAGCAAATTAAATAGCGTATTTTTATCAGATGTGGCTTACTGGGTATCACTCCAATCTCTGCACCACAAATTTGTAGGTTCAATACTCCCTCCAGAGACATCAGTACCCACTCTATGGTGATATTCCAGATCAGTACTAACACAGCTTTGCACCATTGAGCTGTCATCTTGCGTATGAGCTCTTGAACTGAAGCCAGAGCTGGGTAAGAAAGATCCCAGGGTGCTATTTCAAAAACAGCAGGGGAGTTTTCTCTGATGTTTTGGTCAAGATCGATCCCTCAACCAGCATCACTGATTCATCACATCAGAAGAACAAGGGCAGCAGATACATGGGAACACCATCACCTTCAAGTTCCCCTCCAAGCCACTCACCACACTGACTTGGAAATATATCACTGTTTGTCTCGGAGTGTAAAGGAGAGGGAGAGAGAGTGCGTGTGTGCGTGTGTGTGTGCACGTTCGCGAGGGAGAGAGAGAATGTGTGTGTATGTGCGTGCTTGAGACAGAGAGTGTGAGTGTGTGTATTTGAGAGGGTCTGTGTGAGTATGTATATGAGAGAAAGTCTCTTTCTCTCTCTCTCACACACACACACACACGCACTCTCACACACTCTTTCTCTCTTACACACGCGCACACACACACATATAAATCAATGGGGTGGATTTGCATTTGCAGATTTGTAACTGCAAATAAATTCTATTTTGTTCAAAAGCTCACAATTTGTAGACAGTCAATGTGGCATTTTATAAATTTTTACTTTGGAAATAAAACCAGTCTGACTCCAAGTTAATAAACAGCCAGATTCTAAACAAGGCTTCACACCTAAAATGCATTGTCTGATCTGAGATGTCACCTCTGGTATACTGATAAAACCTTTCGTTATCTTGGGGCGGTGACTTGGAAGAAATTCTGGGATTTGCATATTAATCCTTTCTAACCAATGAAAAACTTAACAGCCATCTTAGGTTGGTTAAATGTATTTGCATCCGTTGTGTGACCTTTTGATCTTTTGTATATACATTTTGTGTCTGATGCCACCTGTCTCACACCTGAAGAAGGAGCGAGACTCCAAAAGCTGGTGTCTTCAAATAAACCTGTTGGACTATAACCTGGTATCATGAGATTTTTGACCTTGTCCACCCCAGTCCAACACTGGCACCTCCACATTGTGGGTTGACCCATAATGCCATTATGGGCAGAATTCTAGGATTTTGTCCCAGAGACAGTGAACATGTTTTTTGACTGGGTCAACCCACAGCAGATGGACTGCAGAGTTTCAGGAGGGCAGCTCACCAGCACCTACTCAAGGGCAATTAGGGATGCCAGACAGCAATGCCCAAATCCCACAAATGAAACTTCTAAAAAACAAAGGATCTGATCATTAGCTCCTGAGTTATGGGAGCTTGCTGTGTAAATACTGGTGTGTTTCCTACATTACAGCAATGATTAAATTTCAAAAAACACATTTTCTGTAATATACTTTTGGAAATCTTGAGATTGTGAGAAGTGATTTCTTTAAATGCAAGTTTTTCCTTCAGTTACTGGGATGTAACCACTGGAAGTGTTTTTTTAAATCATTACTTCAGAATGCAGTGCCCACCTGCTGGGTTCACTTTCTCTTTTACTCATGTTCCATTTTGCACTGACTTTGGAAATTTTCTCAGTCGATAAATTGTCTTTATCCTCTCAGTTTTGTTTGAAATTCGATCCTCCCTCTGTAGCCTGGTCCCCTAAATATATAGGTCTGTGCTTAAACAGTAGAGAAAGATTTACATTTACATAGTGTCTTTCACAACCATTGTATGTTTCAAAGTGCTCTACAAGTAGTGAATTAATTTTTAAAGTGCAGTCACTATTGTAATGTAGGGAATGTGACATCCAATCTGCGCTGAACAAACTCTCATAAACAACGTGATAACGATCAGATAGAACCTTTAAATGATTATAGCCTATACAGCCATTTGACCATTGTAGCTTCACTAGATCTCTGGAGGAGCGAGCCACAGCCTTACCCTCTCCCTGTAACCGTTCCTCCTGCTCAGGTAACCATCAAATTCCCTTTAGAAAGCCTTGAATGGAGCTGCCTTCACACACTGTCATCCAATGCACTCCAGATCCTAATCACTTGCTGAGTAAAAAATAGTTTACTCATTGCCATTGCTTCTTTTGCCAATTATCTCTTCAGGGAACCTTTGAGAAAAACTCTAATGCACTTCCCCCTTCTCCAGCGAGTCTCCTGTTTCTCTGATGATGTTGATTGAGGGATAAACGGTGGCCAGAATATGAAGGAGAATTCCACTGCCCTCCTTCAAAGAGTGTGACGGAATCTTTTACATTGACCCCCACAATAGAACCTCGGTTTAACATCTTATCCAAAAGGTGAAGCACTGATCGGGCAGCAGCTCCTCAGCACTACACTGGAGTGTCAGCCTTGATTGTTCCACTCATGCTCTTAGAACCCACAGCTTTGTGATTCAGAGGTAAGTACTATCAACAGAGCTGTAATACAAACACAAGGTGCCATATACACGCTCACCAGAGGTGATACTAGAAAGAAGTGATCAAAGCCAGCAGCAACTTCATCTTCTCTAATACTCACAATCTTATGGCACAAAAGGAAGCCAATTGGCCTATCATAACTGTGGTAGCTCTTTAGAAAGACAGATGCAATTAATCAACAATAGCAAGTTGCATTTATGCAATACCTTAAAACACAGTGAAAACATCCCAGGGTACTTTGCAAGATGCTTTCTGATGAACATTTGATCCTGAGCACACAGAGGAATATTTTGACGGTGACCAAAAGCTTGGCCAAAAGAGCCTTTAAGCAGCAGCTAAAAGAAGGCTAGAGAGAGGTTGAGAGTTTAGGGAAAGCTTAAAGTTTAAAGGTTAGTCAGCAATAGTGGAGCAAATAAAATTAAGGATAACAAAACAGGCTGGTGTTGCAATGTTCCCATTTAAACAGAGTGCAATCCTTTGATTATGCAATCCATTTATTAATTTATACATTTGTTTTATGATAATTATAGACAATATCATGAATTACTGATTTAAATTTGTTAACATCATCACGATTTAGGAGCTGTAGCAAGGTTGATCTTTCCATAAACCGATTATCTCTCTCCACAGTCTCCCTTTCTTTAAAATGCTTCTTATCAACTACCCCCTTAGGCCAAGCATTCACTTCTCTTCGTTAATATCTACTTTCATGTCTCGGTGTCAAATTCTGTTTTGTAACCATCCTGTGCAGAGCCATGAGATGTTTTTGCTGAATTAAAATAGCTAACAAAATGCATGTTGCTGTTAGTTAGGTGGATGTATTGTCTCTATACCTGGTTTTTATGTATTCAAACTTATTGTCAGTTTGATCCATTAATACCATGATCCATAATCAAAAAACACAGGCTGTATTTTTGTACAATATAAACATAATTACTTGCTCATCATTTTACAATTGGAGGACTTTGGTCTGGTCGATATTTAGTGTAAGTTTAATATGGGTCCAAAATGTTTCAAATATTTGCAGTAGAGCTGGGATTGGGAGAAATCTTACAACACAGAGGTAACCATTTGGCCCATTGTGCCTGTGCCAGCTCTTTGAAAGAGCTAACCAATTATTCCCACTCCCTGCTTATTCCCCATTTCCGGCAAATGTTTCGAGTACTTATCCAGTTCCCTTTTCGAAAGTTAATATTGGATCTACCTCCATTTCAGGCAGGACACATTCCAGATCACAGCATTTTGCTGCTTAAAAAATTCTCCTGATTCCCTCTCTTATTCTTCTGCTGAGGATTTTAAATGTAAGTCCTCCTGTTGCCAACCCTCCTGCATCTGGGGAAAGAGTTTGTTCTTATTTATTGTATCAGAGCCATTTATAATTTGGCAGGTCTTTATTAAGTCGCTCTCTAATCGCTGCTCTCTGCTCATACATCTGACGTTCCACAGTCCTGATGTAATCTTGCTCGGCAGACTCATAGAAGATGATGGCATCCAGACGACTTAGCAAAGGGATGTTACTTTAGACCAACACCCCATCTATGCCCACTCCACAACAGTTGTACACTGTCCAATCTTCTCATAGTACTCCCCATTACCGTCTGCGGTTACATTTCCTTTCTTCCTGGCACTGATTTGGTTACAAGCGTTCCATCCCTTTCACCTCCACCACATTCATCATCCCCGATAACACTTTTGTATGTTTAGGTATTGGTTTGGAATAGTAAACTTCCGGTTATAAAGGACACAGGGTCCACTTACAGGAGCTAACGTTAAGGGGATAACATGAGACGACACTGAATATGTTATGTTTCCTTACCATACAATTGAAAATAATTGCTGTGGTTGTAATGAAATAGTTTGTTCTTGTGGTTGACCATTCATAGTCGAAGTGTTACTGTGGCTTAGCTGGTCTGGCTGTTGCCTTTGAGGTAGACAGTTGTGAGATTAGGACCAGTCCAGACCAGGAATCTCTCCAGGCTAGTTTGGTGATGGCGGTGGGGGGATACATTTAATCATACAAGGGATGCAGACCTCGGCACTATCCCAACTCCACCCTGTTTAACTCTGTGCCAGGAAAGCCCTTGGGCAGCCTTCCCTACTTGCCATCAATTGAGGCTGTTAAGTTAATGTTGAGGTTAAGCTAAAGGTGGACAGGAGGTGGGGGAGAGGATACATAGCAATAAAAGTTGGGGTTCCACTTGGGGGAGGGACTCTCATTCAAAGGCACTCAGTACCTAATTAAGAGACCTGGTATCATAAGGAGAGGGTTTTGATAGCTAAACCCTTGCCCTTGCTGCTGACCCCTCTTCATCCCTCACCTGTGACCTCCAACCCATGATCCCCTTCCAGCCATCACTCACATGTGGCCCTGAACCAAAGCCTTGGGTGTTGTTGCACAGTAATACTCAAAATCTTCTCTACGGTGCTGCTTTACCAGAGTGTTGCAGACTTCCAATTTGCCAGCACCCTTTGGTGGGTGGCACTAACGCCTCTGTGGTCCTTTATCCCAGTGAAATGTTAGTTGATGGCTTGGTAAATGCCTGAATGGCTCAAGATGCAGCGGGCCTTCCCAAAAGAGAGGTGACTCGGGTCTCACCAACAGCTGAGTCAACAGCCGAGATCCCTGTCATCTCCACATGATTCTGCCCCAGGACCTGAGGATGAACTCCAACAATGCCTTTCTCAGTACCTGCCTACAGAACCGGATCACCCCCAATGGACTACAGTCTACATTCAGGTCTTTCCAATTTGGCCCCAACTGCGACGACCACTACATACAGAACATTCAGATCCTTCAAAAACGTTTCTCCCTGCGACTCCTCAAGCACACACTCGCAGCAATGCACTGGCATCTCCTGGCACTTCAATCAAGCCTACCCCAGCTCAGAGCCTCCCTCTCCCAGGCTGGCAAAGGACCTCTCCTGTTTTTCATTCTTAGCAGGATCCACAACCTCAACTCATGATTCTACTCTGCCTTATTGGACACTAAAAACCGTAAGTACACTAAACTTACTGGTGCCTGCCACCCAACACAGGCCTCTTCCACGCACCCCCCAAATCCCCAACCCTACACAGGACCTTCCCCACAATGTGCCCGCCACCATTGGCCATGAGCTTTCCTGCTCCTCTGATGCTGCTTGGCCTGCTGTGTTCCTCCAGCTCTATACCTTGTTATCTCTGATATTCTCGCACTGTGGTGTCAAAGGTGCTGTCTTTTGAAAGAGGCATGAAACTGAGCTCTATCTACCCTCTGACGAGGACATAAAAATATCTCACAGCACTGTTTCAAAAATAGAGTTCTGTCCAGTATCCTAGCCAACATTTATCCTTCAACTAACATCACTGAAAATCAGAATACCTGGGCAAAATCTCACTGTTGTTTATGGGAGTTTGCTGTGAGCAAATTTGCCACCACATCTTCTACAAACAGTGACTAAATTTTTAAAGTACTGCATTGGCTGTGGTTCAGAAATGCAAATTCTTTCTTCATTTGTCATATTTGCACGGGTATGTGAACAATGGGTATTTGTTTTATGCTGGTGACAAACTAATAAAGTCAATTGTGCTCCATACATGCCCCGTTCAGGCCCCTCACTATACAACTGACCTTTTCTCGAGTGTAATGTATCAGCCAAATGACCTGTGGTGAGGGTGCGGTAGGAGTTGGTCGGGGGGTGGGGAGGTGGGTGCATGTGGGAGAGGATGAAAGATACAGAAATAGCCCTACCTTGTTGCTAGGAAACAAGTAATGAGTTTAACTTTCTAGGTGGGGTCGACAACAAACCTGCCAAACTTTCTCAGCCAGTCATTACTTGTTTGAGAACCAGTTTAGCTGCAATTTTGTCCTCAGGTTTGAGGTATTATTCAAATCCATTCTGTCAGTTTTGGTTTTCATTCTTAAATATTAGTTATTTTGTATAATACCTGGATGTAAGTTGAAAGGAGGTACATTCTGAAGAACAACACACCATGATTATAAAGCCACTGTAAAGTATTGTAAAAATCACAAGGTGCTTCACAGGAGCACGAAAAATAAAATTTCCACAAAAGCCCACGTAGATAGAAATTAGGGCAGAGGAATACAGAATGCACATCAGAGGGCACGGGGTGATAGGTGAACAGGACTTGGTGCAACATTTGGATGTTATCAAATTTATATAAAGGAATTAAATGTGGTAGACCAACCAAGAGTGCACTGGAACAGTCAAATCTGGAAGTAATACAGGCATAGATGAGGCCTCCAAAAGCAGATGAGTTGAGATAATGGCCAAGTTAGGTTCAGTTATAATGGTGGAAATAGATAATCCTATTGATAGCGTGAATATGAGATGAAAACCTCTGAAGTCAAAAATCTCACCAAAGTTGTGAACAGTCTGCTTTTGCTTCAGACAGTTTCAAGGTAAAACTATAGAGACCATAACTGGGGAACAGAGTTTGTGATGCAGACCAAAGACAATGGTTCAGCTTTCCAAATATTTATTTGGAGGAATGTTTTGCTCCTCCTGTACTGGATGAACACTTAGCCAATTTAGAGATAGATAGTGGTGTGGTAAAGTTGGGTGGCATGAGTACAAGTGCAAACTAACACTTTGTTTTCAGATGGTTTCGCTGAGAGGCAGTGTGTAGATGAGAAATGGAAGCAATTCAAGGGTAGGTTATTGGGGGTCACCAGAAATAACAGCTACAAGAGAAACCATTGCCTCTGGTTTGCTGGCTATGATGAGACAGATAAGAATGGAACCAAGTGAGAACAGTTCCACTTGCTGGATGACAGTGGAGATATGTTGAAGGAGGGTGGTGTGGTCAACTGTGTCAAAGACTGGAGAAGAATGAAAATGAAAAGTTTATGGATTTTGACAGCTGACTGGATCCACTGGTTAACATGTAATCTCAGAGAGTGATGTACCCTGTATTAATTGTCAAAATTAAACATGAGACAGTTTAGATAACAGTGGAAACAATCTCAGCTTCTCAGGTCTTATGTCCATGATAAATAAGCCTTGATATTCTCTGGTCTGACAAGAATAATCCCAGCTTCTCTGACCCTTTCCTTCCATAGACCTGAAGTCTCTTAATCAATATCTCATTCCAAGAAGTGTTATTGATACAAAGATGGGGGGAGCATGAGTGGAATCTCAATGCTAGATTCTGCTTGACTGCACCCTGCTGCTGTGCCCTGAGTGGCTAACCCATGCCAAGGGTTTGGAGCAGAGGAGGAGATAGTTGTTTTTGGTTGAAGCTTGGGTTTGGTTCATGAGTTGTTGCTGGGCCACTTGGCAAAGATGTATCTTCGTTTGGGACCATGAGTTGACAAGTGATCACCGGGTGTGACTGTGCTATTGTCTATAACTATAACTATATACAGAGTAAGGGGTGAAAATCTCTCTGTTCTTCTCTTGTGAGTAGCAGTATTCCAAAGATAAAGTCGGCAATGAACCATTGATTGCTGTCCTTAGAGCAGTGTCTTAGAGGAAATTACATGGAGACATTCAAAATTATGAAGGGTTTTGATCGAGTAAACAGAAAGAAACCACTTCCACTGGTAAATAGAGAGCACAGACTGAAGATAATTTGCATAAGAACCAGAGGAATAACGAGGAGCATGCTTGAGTCCAGCGATTATTTGGAATGTACTGCGTGAAGTGTTGTTGGAAACAAATCCAATTGTTCCTTTTAAATGAGAATTGGATATATATTTGAAAAGGAGGGAATTACGGGGATAAGGGAATAAAGCAAGGGAGTGGGATCAATTTAATAGCTCAGTCAGAGAGCCAGCACAAGATGGGTTGATTAGCTTCCTTCTGTAACGTCAGATTCTGTGATTATTACTGTCAAATATATGATTGCTGAGAGATTTGGATGAATATTGAAGAGAAAGGAGAAAAAATGGTTGCAAAATGTAGAAGTTTGTTACCAAGATTAAAGAAAAGGCAGACAAACAATGAACTGAAGCAACTTCGTAAATGTTTGCATTGGAACAAAGCGTGACCAGAAGATGCAAATCTAACATCATTGACAAAAAATGGGGTGGTTGGCTATAGGTTCATAAAGCATGAGAAATAGCAATACAGGTTAATAAAACTAATTGCAAATTGCAAACAAAACACTGGAGTTCATTTACAGAGGAATAGAATTGAAAAGCAATGAAGTTGTTGCTAACCCTGCAGATGGTAATACTAGACAAGTTAGGTCCCATAAGGAAACCTGGCTTGATAGATCATATGATTAATTTTTGAAATTGGTCAATGTGTTAGTTAGTCATTGAGACATTCACACAAGGCTACAAATCTGGTTAACAGCAGAACAGAGCTTATTAAGGAAAAAAAAGTCAAAACGTGCAAAGCTATGTATATATAATGAATGAATGAATGAATTAGTTTTGTATGTAGCAAGACAGTTAGAAATATCTTAACACAGACATCAAAACAAAGTTCCAGCATGTTTTCCGACACCATCCATTACAGTCTCAATTCCAGATAAATATCACTTCTACCTTACGTTTTAGTCACATAACTTGCCCCAGTTTCCTTTTCTTGAACTGTGGTGATAATATTACAATTCCTTTTTGATAAGAACCTTCCAAACTTTTTATCACCTAAATTTTATGAGTTTCAATAACTTGAAGATTTCTGTCCAGACTCTCCTGGCTTAGAAGCTCCATAGGCTAGAAACTATTTGTGCTGAAGAGGTTGGTTTTCTTGAACTGACTTTGTTCTCCCACTAGGTGAAGCATCTCATCTGAATTAAAACTCCAGGTCCTCTGAACCAAAACTTTGAATTTTTCTGTTCTGAAGTCAAAACTAAACTTAACGTATTTAATTGCCTGTCATAAAACAGCAGTAGTATAAAAATTTTATCCGTTTATATTACAGAGGTTCTCCCAGGAATCCAACTGCCTCACATGCATTCTTAGAAATGATGCACTTTCATATAACCTTCTGACTTGTTAAAAATAACTCACAGAACAGATCCTTGTTCATCTGCCTCTATTTTGAAATCCAAAGCCTAAAACATAATATATGTTATATACCACTCATCGCATTATGTTAAACATGTACAAGTTCTAATTTAGATGGCACTGTGAACAGTTCTGGTCTTCAGCAAACTAAAAGGAACCAATGTTTTGCTTAAACTCATTTCACTTGAACTCACAATTTTCAGGAACATAGCCAAAATTTTGGCCGATGATTGCCTGTTGAGGTACTGGAGGAGATCCAAATGAGAATTACAAAGGATAATACTAGCACTGAGATGGTGTAACAATCAGGATTAGTGGAATGGACTGAGGCTTTTATCAGATAAAATGGCTGAGAGATGATTTAACAAAGGAAGTTAAAAGTTATGAAGGTGTTTGCTAGACTGTATTGACAGAAAATATTCCCACTAGGAATACAAAACTAGGGTTCATAACTGTAAGATAGTGACGACTTAATCTGAAAAAAAATTGAGGAGGAACATCTTTAGTCAGACTAGTGAGAATGTTGAACTCACTATTGTAAAGATAGATTGAAGTGAATAGCACTGATGCAAGGAAAAGAAAGGAGAAAAGAATAGAAAGTTTCTGCCGATAGATAGGAGGAGGAGGAGTGGCAGAAAGCTTGTAGGGATCATAAGGTGCTAGCATGGGCCAGTTGGGTTGAATGCCTGAGATGTAAATTCCACATGGTTTCATATAACCAGAGGGGTGATGAAGCAAATTTGTTTTTAGTTGCCTCACGGGTTTTTCTAGTCTAGAACTTATGGTCTGAAATGATATTGGAAGCAGGTTCAATCATAACTTTCAAAAGGCAATTTGATAAATTTGTGAAATAGAAAAATATGACAGAGCTCTGGGGAAAATCGGGGTGGATTACCATTTCTAAAATGTTCCCACTTTTTGATTTGCTTGCAGGAGATTTCGAGTAACCCGAAGTTTGTTATTGATGGAGCATCGAGGACAGATATCTGCCAAGGAGACTTGGGTAAGGAGTTTTAATGAGTGAGTAACCACAAGGGGAGCTTACAAAAAAGGTTTTGAAGTAGCAATGTGGATGGTGAGGTTGTCATCGACAGGCAAGAATTGGCCCCAACACTCCACCAGTTGTGAACTGAACTTCTGAGCCAGCAGTATGGTGAGGGTAATGGGGGTATTGAGTGGATGAGCATTTATTTGGCATTCACCTGATTTTTAAATTTCATAAATGTGCATTCATCTACCACTTCCTCTGGCAGTTCATTCCATATATGCATCACCCTCTGTGTGAAAATATTGCCCCTCAGGTTCCTTGTAAATCTTTCCCCTTTCATCTTTAACCTAATCCCTTTTGGTTTGAACTCCCCTACTGTAGGTAAAAGATCTTAGCTATTCGCCTTATCCATGCCACTCATAATGTTATAAACCTGTATAAAATCACCCCTCAACCTCTAAGCTCCAGGGAAAAAAGTACTTTTGGATGTAGTCACTGGTGTAATGTCTCGTAAATGCAGCAGCTATTACGTACACATCAAGAACAGGTGCATGAACAGGGAGACGTTTACAGGGGCCAAACACAGGCAAATGGGACCAATTTAGTTTGGGAAACCTGGTCGGCATGGACATGTTGGGCAGAAGGGTCTGTTTCCATGCTGTACGACTCTATGATCCCTTATTATTCTGTCCCTGTACTGCAGTCTGTTTCAAAGCTGCTGGTCAAGGTGGCCTTTTTGGCAATGATGTCATGAGATGCCATTCCTGCAACTCTGGAGACAAAGTGCATCATTGACATTTAGTTTTGGTGGAGCAGACACAGAGGGTTAACACCAGAGAGGCCAGAGTCTGACTCCTTGACTGTATTCAGTTTATATTGTGACCCATATAGAAACATACAGCCTATAAAAACAAGCTGGAGATAATCTTTCATACGGAATTGTTAGGCAGGAAATCATTTGATCAACCAAACTTAACGCAGGCAATGATATCTGGAGCGGTCAGTATAATAGGTCATCAGCATCCAGAAACCTACACTTCAGTACAATGGCATGCCTGGTAACCTAGAGTAATTGACTAGGACACCAGGGACAATAGTTTTGAATAATGTTGTGGGAGCTTTTATGTCCGTCTGAGAGAGCAGACAGGACCTTCTCAATTTAGTGCCTCATCCAAAACACGGTGTCTCTGACAGCAAACCCTTCAGTAGCACATTGGATATATGGATCAAAATCCCGGAACTCCCTGATGGGGATTTTGGGTGCACCTACATCAGGTGAACTGCAGCGTTTCATGAAGGCAACTCACCTCTACCTTTTTTAAGGACAGTAAGGCTGAACAATAAATACTGGCCCAGCCAGCAACTCCCACAAGGAAGAAACACAAAAAAAAAATCAGCTTGGATTATGCAGCTCAAAACTCTGGAGTGGGGCCTTTAATGCACAACTTAGAACTGCTGCTAACACATGAAGTTGTGGGAACTGAAAAAAAAATACTGGAGATCACAATGGGTCAGAAAGAATCCGTGGAGAGAAAGCAAGCTAACATTTCGAGTTTGGATGACTCTTCACCAGAGCTCTAGGCTGGAAACATTAGCTTGCTTTCTCTCCGTGGATGCTGCCGGACCTGCTGTGATCTCCAGCATTTTTTTGCTTTCAATAGAGATTCTAGCATCTGCAGTAATTTGCTCCTACGTTATGGGAACTGCCTTACTGTTGGAACTAATGCCATATACCAAACCACCATGTTCCTTTGTAGCCAAGAGTATTTCTGATGCTGACCTATGGTTGAGCTTGTTAACTTCTGTTTGCTTTCTTTTACCAGGGGATTGCTGGTTTCTTGCTGCTGTTGCTTCACTGACTCTTAATCAGAAAATAATGTGCCAAGTTGTTCCTCTGGATCAGACCTTTGACCGTGATTACGCTGGAATCTTTCACTTTCGGGTATGACCCTTGACATTCTGAAGAACAGAACCATGGTCAACATTGATAATTACTCTTCTCCACAAATTATGCTAATAAGGATTTAGGCAGGAGACAAATCAGTTAGGGAGGAGGAAGGACAAGGGAATGAGTGGAGGAGGAGGAGAAAATGATGAAACGCAGACCAACATAAAACAAGAAACGGAAGTGGTTAGAGGGTCCAGGAGAACAAAAGGTGAAGAAGAGCGGACAAGGGATAGGATGAAGGAAAGCAGCGAGCTGAAAATGAAAGAAAAGTGAAAGGATAAAAAATAACTTGCAATTATTAATGCATTTCAAAGTTGTGTCAAAGCACTTTGTGGCTAATGAATTATTTTGAATTGTTGCCACCACTGGAATGCAATAAATGTAGTGGTTAGTTTATGCATAAACCTGCAAAAGCAATGAGCTAAGTACCAAATAATTTACCTCCAATTTTAATAAGGGAGAGGGCAAAGTGATACCACAAATTAGTGATGGCAAGGTTTCAAGAACTGAAATGGAATAGAACTAAGGAGTGTGAGAAAAATAGGTCAGCACAGAGACAGCGTGAAAAGAATGACAGAGGGATAAATTGGGGAGGAAGGAGGAGTGGAAGATTGGAAGGATGGATGAAAGTAAGGGGGATGAAGGATAGAAAAGGAGTAAAGGAGTGGAGGGAGGGGTGAAGGACTGCAGGAGAAGAATAGAAAGAGGGTTGAAGGAAGGAGGAAGTGATGAAGGAGGGAAGGGAGTGATGAAGGAAGGAGAAGGGTTAACGAGGTTTAAAGGAGGGTGAGAGATGAAAACAAAACAATTCTTCGCATCCATTATCTAAATTGTATGAACTCTGATTCCTGAACTTTCTGACATTAGAAATCGTTTCCCCTTATTTACTCTAACAAAACCCCTGATCATTTTCAACAACTCTTTTAAAGCTTTACTTACTCGTCTTTGCTGTATGGAGAATGAGATCAGCTTTTCCAACTCCTCAGATACTGAAGAAGTCAATGTCTAAATGCAGCAAGACCCGCACAATATCCAGGCTTCGCTGATGAGTCACAAGTAGCGTTTGTGCCACACCAGTGATGACCTTCTCCGACAAGGCAGAAACCAACCATCTTCCCTTGATGATCAATAGGGGGAAGCAATGGCCTAGCGGCATTATTACTGGACTGTTAATCCAGAGACCTAGATAGTATCCCGGGGACCTGGGTTCAAATCCCACCACAGCATGTGGTGAAATTTGAATTCAATAAAATATCTGGAATTAAGACCATGAATCCATTGTTAATTGTTGGGAAAAACCCATCTGGTTCACTAATGTCCTTTAGGGAAGGAAACTGCCATCAGCAATGTAGTCGACTCTGAACTACCCTCTGGGCAATTAGGGATGGGCAATAAACACTGCCTAGACAGTGATGCCCTCATCCTGTGAATGAATAAAGGAAAAAAAAGAAATAGCATTTCTCTACTTGAAACTCTGCCACAATCAACATCCTGGGGATCACCATTGATTGGAAACTCAACTGTCTAGCCATATAAATACTGTAGCTACAAAGGCAGTTCAGTAGCTGGAAATTCTGCGGTAAATAACTCATCTCCTGTCCTCCTAAAGGCTGAACATCTACAAGACACAACTCAAAAATCCGATGAGATACTCTCCATTGTTTGGTCAAGTGCAGATCTAATAACACTCCAGAGCCCAACACTATCTGGGAGATTGCAGTGCGCTTGATCAGTACACCATCCACCAATCTGAACATTTACTCCCTGCACAACTGATGCACAGTGACAGCATTTTGAATCAAATGCAAGATGCAGTATAGCAAAAGAATAAGGCTCATTAGACAGCATCTTCCAAACCTGTAACTTTCACCACCCAGAAAGACAAAGACAGTGGACAGATGGGAGCACCACCGCCTGCAAGCTTCCTTCCAAGCCACACACCATCTTGATTTAGAAATATATCACTGTTCCTTCGCTGTCGTAGGGTCACAATGTTGGAACTCCTTTCCTAACAGCACCTACACCACATAGATTTCAGGAAGGTGGCTCACCAATGCCCATATTCTGTGAAAAAATAAAGGAAAATCTCCACCTTATTGAAATCCTCTGTATCATGTTGACTTGAGTGAAGCTATTAACTGAATTTTATTTTCTGAGTCTATTACACTACTTTATATCATAAATAATATTTTTCTAATTTCCCCTAGTTTTGGCAATATAATGAATGGGTGGATATTATAATTGACGACCGTTTGCCAACCTTTAGAAACCGTCTGGTATTTCTACACTCTGCCAGTAATGATGAGTTCTGGAGTGCCTTGCTGGAAAAGGCCTATGCTAAGTGAGTACAAATGCTATCATTGTCTATAATCCGTTAATGTAGATTCTAGTATATCCGTATTCTTTTTACCCTCGACAATCCTCCTTGGCCTCTCAGATTTCAAAGTTTTGCAAAGATAATTTGGATTATTTATTCTTGGGATGCGGGCGTTGTTGGTTAGGCCAAAATTTAATACCCAACCCCTCATTTCCTGAAGAGCTGGTGGTGGACCCTTCCATTGGTGGGTAAAAGAAAAACAAAACTAGGCCTTTGCCAACTCTGGGCACATTCCTGGAGGACTCTTGACCAAACATCTCACCTCTAAGCTGGTCAAGTAACCTATTTCCCCCTCCTATTTCCAAATATCTCAGAATAAATAAACTACAATATTAAGGAAAAACCAAAAGAATTGCGGATGCTGTAAATCAGGAACAAAAACAAAGTTGCTGGAAAAGCCCAGCAGGTATGGCAGCATCTGTGAAGGAAAAAACAGAGTTAACACTTCGGATCAGTTCTGAGGAAGGGTCACCAGACCCAAGACGTTAATTCTTTTTTCCTTCACAGATGCTGCCAGACCTGCTAGGCTTTTCCAGCAACCTTGTTTTTGTTCCTAAAATATTAAGGAACAATTTTGTCCCTCTCTGGATTTCTCCTCTTGCTTTCTGGCAACAGTACCCCGGAGATTAATCTTTAATTTCTGGTTGGCAACATTAAACCACATTAGTAGTGGAACTGGAGTCACATATGGGCAGTTTTCCATTCTCAAGAGGTATCAGAAAAGTAGTTTTTTTAAGACAACTTGACAGCTCCACAGTCTCTTTTATTAATACCAGCTTTTTGTGTTTGGATATTTTTAAACTGTGTTAAAATTTTGCAAAATGCTATGGTGAAATACTGAACTCACATCCTCTGGCTTGTCAGTTCAAAAACATATACAAAACCTACCAGAGATTTCCTCCTTTTTCCGGTGTGATTTTCCGCTGTAGCTTTTGTCAAGTTACCATTTTCTTTGAAATGATCCAAGTGCTTACTGTCAGCCAACTGAATGTTCTCTGGAATCAGTGGACAAATTTCTTTAATGAAAACTGTCAGAGAGATCGTTCTCAGTGTCATCTGTGTCTCAGTGGGTTGC
Organism: Ginglymostoma cirratum; assembly: GCA_024137785.1. Classification (NCBI taxonomy): domain Eukaryota; kingdom Metazoa; phylum Chordata; class Chondrichthyes; order Orectolobiformes; family Ginglymostomatidae; genus Ginglymostoma; species Ginglymostoma cirratum. The sequence continues at coordinate 8,874,144 of JAHRHZ010000111.1, read as the reverse complement.
ATGTTTCACCTCTGAGTCATTGTCTAACATCCCACTCTAGACACCTGAGCATACAATCAGGTTTACTGTGCAGCATTGAAGGGAGTGCTGCATCGTCCCTGGTGGTGCTTTCCAACTGTGATCCCATTTTATGGCTTGAAACTGTTCACAGCCCCTGAGTGAGAACTGTAAGACAGAGTGAGTGGGAGCTATGCAAACAGGAGGCCAGGCAACACACAATTTTAAAAACCCACCTGTTCACTGCTTTATTTGGAGCAGGAAATAGACATAAAACATCATTCAGGTGGATCATACCCACCATTAAAAATAGAGAGGAATTAAAAGGAACACACAGTTGTTAACATGAGGTCTAAGTTCCACAGCAGCAGTGGCTACCTTAGATGTCACGACCCTAGAATCTTGTTTTGTGACCCACAGCTCGGCAAATCCTGGTGCTGTTTTCTTTAGATGAGATTTTAAACTGAAGTCCTGTTTTCCCCCTCAGTAAATGAAAAAGATCCCATGATACTTCCTGAAGAAAAGCAACAGAGCTCTCCCCACTGTGTTTGCAAATATCGATCTATCAGTCAACGCCATAAAGTACATTTGCTGATCAACAACACATTCCTGTCTGTGGGAGATGGCTGTGTGCAAATTAGCTGCCATGTTTCCTACATCACAACAGTGACTGCGCATCAAAAGTATTTGAGCAGCTTTTATGCACTTTGGGATATCCTGAAGTTGTACAAGACACTGGAAGCTTTCCTAAATAAGAGAGATAATGAAAGCTGCTAAATTGTAGTGACTGGTGTTTCTATCAGGCAGAAGAACAAGAGGTCCTTTATCTCACCAGAGTCTGTTCAACAGATTGGATGAAGGATAAAGGCTGTAACATTAGCATTCCTGATATCAGCACAAAAGCCGAGCAGACTGGATTACATTTTCACTAACAGAATGAGCAAAGCAAACACATTCAGAGATAGTAAGAACTGCTGATGCTGGAGTCTGAGATAACACAGTGTGGAGCTGGAGGAACACAGCAGGCCAGGCAGCATCAGAGGAGCAGGAAAGTTGACATTTCGGGTCGGGACCCTTCTTCAGAAAATTGATGTTAATCTATCTTTGTGTGTTTAACAGGCTATATGGCAGCTATGAATCACTAAAAGGGGGAAGCACATTAGAGGCCATGGAAGACTTTACAGGTGGCATGGGAGAGACATTCAATTTGAAAGAGGCACCCCCAAATCTGTATAACCTCATTCAAAAGGCATTGAAACGGGGCAGTATGTTGGGATGTTCCATTGATGTAAGTATTCAAAATTGTATATAATGATTTCCATTCCAAGGGATTTTACAAGGTCGTCCATATTTAAACTTGTACATTTCAAATGGGGCCAGTAGTGTGACTTATTTGCCCTAACTATTTGCTGATTCCAAAGGTGTTACTCACCCAGTGGGTTTGCTGTTCAGATTTGTTTCAGCAGAGATGGGTGTTCACTCAAACGTGTTTTGGAAAGATGGAGTGGTGAATTTGTGAAGATGTTGGAATTTTCTTATGTTTAATAACTTCAGGGAAGGGCAAAAATTGTTTTGGCCTACAACTGAATCTGTAGAAAAGGAAACTACACATAAACAATCAATTGTATTAGTGTCAAAGGACTCACTACACATGGTGGGACCTGTAAATTGTTAAAAATCATAACAGACAGTATGTATCTTTTCATTTTGAAGATTACAAGTGCAGCTGAAACAGAAGCTCGCACCACGACAGGACTTGTGAAAGGACATGCGTATTCTATTACTGGTTTGGATGAGGTGAGCTCTCTGCTTTGAGCTTGTACTTCCTGTCTGTTGTGCTGATAGATTCTAATCACTGTGTATTCTTTCCTTTCTGGAAGACACTATGTCCTCCTCAGGCTTGTGGGCTTGAGACAGCTCGCCTCAGTGATGATTCTTCAAGTGTCAGTTTTGGCTTTGAATATTAGTGGGCTGATTTCAACCAAGATGCACACTTTAGCTGAGCTGATGCCTGTGTTTGGCTGGTGCCTTGCACTCATCTATTTCCAGCAAGAGTAGCTGTGAGGGGAGGGTAAGCCCCATACCAAAGGCTAATTTGGTATTGAGGCCAAATGCAACATTCATGCCCCTAGCCCAGGTAAAATCCAAACTGACTGAACACAAACCCCGGGATGGAATTGGACACCTTCCTGAATAGTGTAGGTCAGCTTTGGTGACGGAACATGGAGAGCTAAATGTAAGTTTGGAACACTTTATCTCAGGGGTGGGAAAGCATTTCAGCCTGAAGGCCACGTGTGGCAATGCAGATTATACAGAAGACCATTAAACTCTTGGACACATTTTAAAAGAGGTGCCACCGAAGCCATTTACTTGTAAGTCAGTCAAAGAACACCTTCCTAGTTTTCAATTTTTCTCAAAATACTAAGCCCTACAAGCTCTTTTATTTACACTCATCATCCTTCTATTAAAGATCTAAACTTTAGCTGAATTTCTGGTGGAAACAGAAGATGTTTATCCTACATTAATGATCAGAAATGTATCTACAACTAATCATTAAGATGGCCAACTCAAAATGTTAAAAAAAATTGATGATGCCCATTACATCACTTCATTACATAACAGCCAAAACAGCATTTGATATTCTGATCTAATTAACTATCTGAACTTATAGATGTGTTGAAGTTATCTGCCAAGATAGGTATTCAATTACTTGAGTTTTGGAAAATACTGGCAGATACCTAATACTGCAGTATTTTTATATGGATCTCCAATGATATTATTTTAGAGCCTAATATTTCATGCTAATTGGTTTTTTAAACATATTTCACATTGAAGTTTTCAAAAAATTTACGTTACCTTTCCATCAAGCTGAACCAGGCTTTGATTGTTGGCGCTAGAAATGAGGTATCTGTAAACATGTTTCCTCACAAATCGTTTCTAATTTGATCAGATTAAGTGATCTTATAATGTAGGCCATTACATCCAGTGCAGTCATCAATCACCTGCATGTCAACAATATGACCTTTCCCCAAGCAACTATTGTCTACAAGTGTACCAGGACAGAGAGTTAACTTGTACATTGTGTAGCTCTCAATCCTCCTCCACATGTGCCCCCTCAATCCCTCATATGACAGCCCCACTCCTTAAGAAAAGTCTGTTCCTGTGGTGAATTATTCATAAAACTCTCTGAAAGGCCAGGTCAGAATTTAGTACATTATAGCTTGGAAACTAAGTGTGAAACATATTATAGCAGATAATGGATACCTTCTACCAATTCCTGTCAAGCTAATCATGAGGGGATCTAACAGACCATCACAATGCAATGAATGAGCAGATATTCCTCCTTCTCTTCTATATCCCAATGATTGAAATTCATTCCTCCGTAGGGCTAGAGGGGAATCACTATTATACTATAATTCTGGCATTAATGACTCCAACAATGCCTCTGCATCTCTTTTATCCTTTACCTGTGCCAGTCTGCATTGTATATTGAAGTCCAAACAATTGACTTGTATTCATCAGTATGACTGCTGTTCATCAACTTTGCCAGGCCAGACTGTGAGAGCTTATTTACGTTGTGCAACTCTCAGTGTTTCTACACATGCGCTGATGCTCTCTCACATGGTGGTGGCATTCCTCAAGAAACCTCCACTTTCCTGGCCACGAACTGTTGGAAAACCTATCTGAAACTACTTTCTGTGGTCACTGGATGACCTGACCTGACCTGACCAAAAGCTCCCATGGGCTTGACATGGCTTGGAGCCATAGCCTGATATATCGAGTGATTTTAAGGAAATAACATATTGTGCATGCAGTTGTATCTGCATCAACCTCATGTCCCCCAGTCTCCTGCCTAGAGCCCCGGGACCTCAAATTGAGTCAAAGAGGCTGATGCTTATGAGCTTCTGAGGAAGGGTCACCAGACCCGAAACGTTAACTCTGCTTTTCCCTTCACTGATGCTGCCAGACCTGCTGAGCTTTTCCTGCAACTTTGTTTTTGTTGTTGATGTTTATGAACCTTATCTCAAGCTGAACTCCCATCCAGGCATGTTAGATCAATCTTTCTGGATGCTATTGTGGCAGATTATGAATATAGACTGCTATCTTTTCTTATAGTCTGTTTTCTTTTGAAGGCGAACTCCAGAGGCCGACAAGTGCAGCTCATCCGTGTCAGAAATCCCTGGGGTCAAGTGGAATGGAATGGACCATGGAGTGACAAGTAGGTGATGGAAAAACCGTAGAGTAGAACAAGAGCAATCATGTCAACACAGCACAATCCTATACATCACAGATTTATTGGGGTTTAAATCCTGAAATTTTAAGATTATGTAGAATTCAAAACTCACAAACTAGCCATTTGGTCCATTGACTGCAGGATTGTATTGTATTCTGTATAAATATAATGCTTCATATTCCTATATTGGGTTGAAAAGCCCATAATGAGTATTTGTTTAATACATCTGAGCAAGGCCAGAGCTCAGGGAAAATTCAAATTGGGCTTGGTGAATTTGGATATGGGCAAAAAACTGTACCTATGAATGTGTACTGGATTGCAGCTTTCAGAATCTCAGTGGAGAATACCAGAACTGGAGCAGTTGTTGAGGCAGTCCAGAAGGGCAGGGTTCTTGAGAGGCAATTTAAAGGACAAATGAGCAAAAGTGAAGAATAGTATTCCTTGTGTGGTTGAATGAGATTTGATGACTCACTATGTCATTAACATGTGGGGGTTACTGAGAAATGTGAGATCTATTCTGATCACATTTGCTATTTGATATGTGGGGGTTAGTGAGAAATGTGAGATCTGTTCTGATCACATTTGCTATTTGATGTGTGTTGTATGGCATTTGATGACATTTTTTACCCATGTGTACTGCATGTTAATTCTGGGCGTTACAAATAAATTGTACATGTATTGTAGATTCTATTACTGTTCTAATTTGTGTCATAAAGTCTTGGTGTTTGTTCAAAACTGTGGAATCCTGTGGCTTTATTCTCTTTGTGAGTCCCCCAGATCTCACCTTCTGTCTACTTCAAACTAAAAAGTTACCGGTCCCTAACAAGATCATAACATAAAGTTGACAATCTAGTCCATGATCACAATAGCACTCCACTATACAGCCTTGGGATGGTCAGAAATAAGGTGAGACTGTAGCTAACTTCCCTTCCCTGTTTTGCAGCTCTCCTGAATGGAAGACAGTGGATGCAAGCGATTATCGGAGGCTGAACAATATTGCCAAAGATGATGGCGAGTTTTGGTAAGGTATTGCTAATGTATAAGAAACTGTTTGAATTTCCTTTATCTTTTCGAAGATTGGAAATTGTCTGATGTATTCATGTTGCATCCGGTGGTATATTTTGTCAATTTTATTATTAGAATTCATCAACATATACCCATTCCACGTAGATCTCATAATTTCGTGCAATTAGATCTCCGCTCAGCTTCCTTAGTTTCAAGAAAATAATTCTAACCTGTCCAGTCTTTCCTCATAACTACAGTTCTTCCATAACATCCTTCAGTGGATGTTCCCAGTGCAATCACATCTTTAGTACACTTGCCTTCATTGCTCAGATCTTCGAGTACAGGAGCTGGGACGTAATGTTATACAGAACGTTGGTAAGGCCTCTTCTGGACTATTGTATCCAGTTCAGGTCACCTTGTTGTAAGAAAGATGTTATTAAATTGGAGACATTTCAGAAAAAAAATTACCTGCATATTGCCAGGACTAGAGGGTTTGAGTTATAAGGAGAGGCTGGATAGTCTGGGACTTTTTCCACTGGAGTGTAGAAGGTTGATGGGTGACCTTATAGAGGTTTATAAAATTATGAGGAGCATAGATAAGGTGATTGGCAGGTGTCTTTTCCCTAGGGTGGGTGATTCCATGATTAGGGGGCATAAGGTGAGAGGAAAAATGTTTAAAAAAAGACATGAGGGGCAACTTTTTTATACAAAGAATAGTTTGTGTGTGGAATGAACTTCTAGAGGAAGTGGTGGATGGGGTAAAGTTACAACATTTAAAAGACATTTAGATAAGTACATGAATAGCAAATGTTTGGAGGGATATGGGGCAAGTGCAGGCAGGTAGGACAGTTTAGTTTGGGATTACGGTTGGCATGGACTGGTTGGACCGAAGGGTCTGTTTCTATGCAGTATCATTCAATGACTCTATAACTATGAACAGAACTGCATGGAGTACTCTAACTCTAGGACTAAACTTGAAAATCGTTACACTTTTGAGTAACTCTTTACTTACAGATATTAGTCATAGAGGCAGTACTAGGGTTTGCTGATCTAATTCCTGGGATGGAGGGATTGTTCTATAAGCAAAGATTAAGTAAACTGGAATTTAATTCTCTGGAATTTAGAAGAATGAAAAGTGACCTCATTCAAATATATAAAAATTCGTACAGGCATTGACAAAGTCAACGAAGGAAAGATGTTTCCCTTATCTGGAGGGTGGGGGGAGGTGGAGGTGGGAACTACCTAGAACCAGGGAACACAGCTTCAGAATAAAGGGCAGGTCAGCTCGGACTGAGGTGAGAAGGAACCTGGTGAATTTTTTGAACTCTATGTTCCTGAGAGCTGCAGAGGCTCAGTTGTTGAGAATGTTCATGCAGAAATCAATAAGATTTCTAGATGCTGAAACCATCAAGGGATATAGGGATAATGCAGGAAAATGGTATTGAGTAGAAGATCAGTTATGAGCTCATTGAATGGTGGAACAGGCTTGAAGGGCTGAAGGGCCTATTCCTATTCCTATTTCTTCAAGGAAACCTATGTTGAATTCATACAAGACATCCATGTAACTCTGTTGGACTTCTGGTCACATCATTATAGGAAGCTTATGGCAGCCATGGAAAGGGGACAGCAGAATTTCATTAGGCCATTAGCAGGAGAGTGAGTGGAACAAAGAAGGTTAAGGGAGAATCAGTACAGATTTTCATAATTCTGAAATTTTCTGATGATAAATAGCAATATGATGCTCTCATTGGTTGGTATGTTGGCAACAAGAGAACGTAAGCTGAGGACTAATGATGAAATAAATTAGAAGAATATTTTCACCTTGCAGACCAATAGAATAACAACAACAACCTGCATGTATATAGCACATTTGACTAAGTAAAACCTTCCAGAGTGCTTCTTAGGGATGTCATCAGGTGAAATTTGACACTGGACCACAGGAAAAGATATTAGAACATGTGATCAAAATTGTGCTCAAGGAGGTTGTAAGCTTTAAGGAGGTGAGTGGGATAGTGAGGCAGAGAATTCTACTGTGAAATTTTCAGGGCTTAGGACAGAGACTGCTGAAGGCACAGGTGGAAATTGTGGATGCACAAAAAAATGAGAATCGGCAGAATCCAGAGTTAAGAATGACCTATAGCTATTGAGGCAGAGTCTACTAATAGGGAATTTCATAGAAACATAGAAGATAGGAGCAGGAGGAGGCCATTCAGCCCTTCAAGCCTGCTGTGCCATTCTTCACGATCATGGCTGATCATCCAGTTCAATAGCCTAATCCTACTTTCTCCCCATAACCTTTGATCCCATTTGCCCCAAGTGCTATATCTAGCTACCACTTGAATACATTAATGTTTTAGCATCAACTACTTCCTGTGGTAATGAATTCCACAGGCTCACCACTCTGTGGTTGAAGAAATGTCTCCTCATCTCCATCCTAAATCATCTAAATCGTCTGATATGGCATTTGAAAAGAAAGACTGTAGAACAAGGAAGTCAGGACAGAGTAGGCCTATGGGAAATGAGAAGGCTTGCTGAATGCTCCCAGGAATAGTTCCAAAACACTAGCTAATCCATTCTGTCCCTTTTCCCATGACAGCCCCCAAGTTCCACATCCTTTGAGCTAAGCCCTTAGAGTGAAATATTGGATGAGAGTAGAAAGCTGCATACAGAGGCACCATAGGCTAAACAAGCTCCTGTTGTGTTGCAATTTCTACGGTCCTTGTTTTGCAGACCTCCTATTAATGTGTGTGACTGAAATATCTACTGCATCAACCTCCAAAATTCCTATATCTTGATGTGCACTTTCGTGATATCATCCAGATAATTTGGTAACTTCTATTGCAAGAATTACACCAGCGATGATAGTTTAAACAGCTCTCTTCTACTATTCTCATTGCTTTAATATACTATTTTTCCAGTGCAGCAATGATTTCACAGCCCTATGAAGGGGCTATCTAATTAATGCCACTCCTCCTGTTCTATCCCAAAGCCTTAATTTTATTTTTAATATTTACCAGTTATTTTTAGAAATTTATATTGAATCTGCTTCCAATGCTCTTCCAGTCAATGCATTCCAAGCAATATTGAATCACTTATAGTTGCATTTTTTCCCATTCTTTATAGGATGTCATTTGAAGATTTTAAGAGACATTACGATAAAGTGGAAGTCTGTAACCTTACTCCGGACTCCCTGGATGAAGATGCTTTACACAAATGGGAAGTGACTGTTTTCGAAGGGTCTTGGACCAAAGGCTGTACAGCTGGAGGCTGCAGAAATTTCTTAGGTACTTGAAACTTACAAAAAGCTGCAGTAGGTGAAGACAATTTCGTCAAGTACACATCAGCACTTCTCCCACCCCTTTTCAACTCATCCTATCAGCTTACCTTCCTCTTTCTTTTTCCCTCTTCTGTTTATTTTGCTTCCCCTTAAATATATCCACACCATGTGCCTCAGTGCTCCCTGGGATATTGTTTTTCACATTCAGCACAATGAAGGTTCCTCATCTCCAGCTGGAAAAGTTTGGCAAACTTTGCCCTTCTGTGTGACTTCAATCAATGCATGGTTGAAGGATAAACAGACATTTTATTTGTGCCATTGCCTGTAGGCATTATCTTCAGGAAGGTGATGTGGTGGTAATGCCACTAGGCTGGTAATTCCAGAATGCCAGGCTAATGTTCTGGGGGAAAAAAGGAGGGTCTCGACCCGAAACGTCAACTTTCCTGCTCCTCTGATGCTGCTCGGCCTGCTGTGTTCATCCAGCTCCACGTTTTATCTCAGATTCTCCAGCATCGGCAGTTCCTACTATCTCTCTAATGTTCTGGGGGACTGAGTTTGAATTCCACTGGAGCAGATGGTGAAATTTGATTTCAATAAAAACTGGAATTAAGATCTAGCCTAAATATAAGCATTGTCATGAAACCTATCTGGTTCACTGGCGTCCTTTTGGGAAGGGAATCTGCCATCCTTATCCCATCTACATGTGACTTAGACCTACAGCAGAGTGGCTGACTCTTAATTGCCCTTGGACATGGTGAGAGAGAGATTCTGGTGCATCAGCTCAAAGGGAGCTAAAGATTCTAACTTAGTGATGCTGTGTTCTTCCCCTTAATCTGATTATCTTTCACAAACAAGCAAATCTAGGACAGAGATAAAAAGGTACTGCAGATGCTGGAGAATCCGAGATAACAAGCATGGGGCTGGATGAACACAGCAGGTCAAGCAGCATCATAGGAGCAGGAAAACTTGACGTTTCGGGTAGGACAGTTCTGTTCTGAAGAAGGGTCACTGGACCTGAAACATTAACTGTGACTTCTCTGCATAGATGCTGCCAGACCTGCTGTGTTTCTCCAGCAATTTCTATTTTTGTTAAAACTAGGACAGTATCTAGTTCTTACTGACTTTTAACTTTCTTCCATAACTTATGATCCTGAAGTATCAGATTGTTGAACGCACACATGTCTGTGCCAACATCCTGTTTTATTATTCTCCAATGTTATCTCAGTATCTTTGTCCTTAAGACCATAAGAAATGGGAACAGGAGTAGGTTGTTTGGCCTCTTGAGCCTCTGCCATTCAATAGGATCATAGATGATCCAACTTCCATCATGTTGACTTTCCTGCACTTTTCCCAAAATCCTTGATTCCCACATTGAGCAAGAAACTGTCTATCTCAACCTTAAATATACACAAGGACTTTGCCCACACAGTCTCCATGGCATGGAGCTCCAAAGACCCTGAAACCACTGAAAGGAGAAATTCCTCCTCATCTCAGTCTCAAATTGTCACCCCTTTATTGTGAGACTATGCCCTCTGATCCTTGATTCTCCCATTAGGGGATAGTATCTCACAACTGTCCTTGTTTCATCTCTTATTAATAATACTACGCCACCACCTTTTCCATCCTTCCTGCCTCTCAGAAAGGTCAAATTTCCCTGAATGTTAAGTTCCCAGTTTTGATCTCTTTGTAACAATGTTTCCATAATGGCTTCGGAGATCATATTCATTCATTTACCTGTCAGTTCGTCTACCTTATTCTAAATGATCCATGCTTTAAGTTACAAAGCTTTTAAGTTTGTCCTATTATCAAATTTCCCTACACGTTTATGTACAATGTGACATTCACACATTCTGTCCCTGCCTTTAATTTTCAGGTAATAATCAGCCCTGTCACTAATCTGCAATCCCACATTCTCCTTTACCTTTGATTTTCTAATTTTCCATGCAACTGAACCTAGCCTCCACTATCTAGCTTAAAGACCTATCTATAGCCCTAGTTATGTGAAGTGTTTCATTGATAATCTGGAGGGGTAACGTTACTTCACATAGGCTAACTCTTTGTAGAATCCCATGCTTGATGCAGAATAGTGCTCTCTCTCTCTCACCCTCTCTCTAGCCAGGAGAGATGCCTATGATTTCTCCAATACCATGGCTGCTTGCCTTACACCTGGAAATACATATGCCTGATTGTCTTTGAAATGCATTTATTAATTCACTTATTTTTTATGACCTCAGACTGCTTCCTTTAGGAAAAGCCCTCTCAAAATGCCTGTGTGCATTTGCAAAATGCCTCTTGACATTGCTGTTTTTTTTCTGACTGTAGCTGTGACTACAAATTAAACAGACTTTTCTTTCGTACAATCAAACCAAAAATCATTCTCCCACTCTTCATGGATACTATGAGTTTCTACCTTTTCTTGGCTGAATTTGCCTCTACATTCATGATTTTAATAAGGGTAGATTATTTTTCCAGCTGCAATTTGGTGCCTATGAGACAAGCTTACTGTGTTATAGCAATGGTACACTAATGACAGAGCTGGTAAACTAGTTGAGTCTTTCTTGTGTCAATTAATACCTTCCATTCAGTTTTCTGCCCTCACTGCTTTGCAGTCCGTTGTTAGGGGCCCTCAGGGTAACCCTTGCCTCTTGGCGCTTCCTGTCTGCCAGTTGCTTCAGTGCCTGTGTTGGCTCCTTGGCTGCTTTCCAGACTGCATGGACCTACTCTGGGACTTTCTGCACCCTGGGTTCCCTTGGAAATCTTTCTCAGGTTTCTGTTTCTGGCAGTGGTTCTGCCCATTAGACTTCTTCTTCCTGCCTGGGGTTCTCCTCTCGCTGCCACTGCTGCTGGTGTGATGGCTGTTCTCTAGGTGATGGTGGTCACAGGTTTGAAAGGTACTTGTGAAAGAACATTTACAAGTTTCTGTAGTGCCTCTGTAGACGATGTATGTTGCTGCTGTCTGTTGCCAGCCCTAGGGTTTGGTGTTGGGGTTGGCAGCAATCAGTTCTGGCAATCTAGTTAGCTAGCTTGCGGCAGAAAATCAATTCTGCAATTTGAATTCTGTCATCTATGTGTCTTAATGTGTGCTACTCATAGCCAGCTATCAGTTGATATGTTAGTAACTCCTGCCTTAAACACTACTTAATCTAAACTATACTTTAAACAAACTTGTTACAAACAAACAAACATAACTGATTGCAGTGCCTTGGGATATTCTGAGATTGTGAAAAGCACTATGTAAATACAAGGTTCTACTTCCTTCATAAACAAGAGGAGGCACTAAAACTAAATGATTCTGCCTTTATATTTGTTAAAACATGCAATAGTTTGGAAATTGTTTACCAAAGAAAAAATTTGGAAGTTTTAATGTACTATGACTGTTTGTGTGCAGACACTTTCTGGATCAATCCACAATATAAAGTAAAGCTACTGGAAGCTGATGAACAGCAAGATGATGGCAAAGATGAATGCACAATTATGGTTGCTCTCATGCAAAAAAATAGACGCAAACTACGGAAAGAAGGAGCTGATTTGCTGACCATTGGGTTTGCTGTTTATGAGGTATGTTGCACGTTTTAATTCTGATTTATAAATACAAAGTCACAGAATTCAGAAATCTTAAACAAGAAACTCAATTATTTTTCAGTTAGTCCATATGTTAAATATTAATGGGTGAATGTAGCAAAATTTGTATGAGTCTCCCGATTCAGAATTGAATGCACAATATTCTGATATCGAGCCAAGGGTGCTACCTGAACAGTGCTGTCTCTTTTACAGGATTCAATCAAGATGTTTGGGTACCAGAAGATGAGCTAGGGAATTAGTAGGACGAACTTTGAGGTGATGGATAGGGCATTGAAATGATGAATTTCAGTCAGACCTTTGAGGTACTAGAAGGTTGGACTTCAGTGGCATGATTAGAGTACTATAAGGCGGAGATAAATGGAACATTTGAGGTAATAGAGGATTTAGCTTTAAAGTAGACTTAGGATATTAGAAGAATAGGCCTCATTTGATTATATGTTATTTTCTCCATGATATTTGTCACGGCTGTGCAATGAGCACCGTATTGCTATGATGAGGCTGAAGGACAAAATTTGTTTTCCAGGCTGAAAGTGGCATTGATCATCTGCCGAAAGAGTTCTTCCGATTTCATGCTTCAAAAGCAAAAAGTGACACATACATTAATATACGGGAGAACTCCAAAAGGTTTAAACTTCCACCAGGAGACTATGTCATTGTTCCTACAACTTTTCAACCAGAAGAAGAGGCTGATTTTCTCATTCGACTTTTTTCAGAGAAGAAAGCTAAGTCCCTGTAAGAAGAAAAGCAAGTTGCTGTTGATTTTGAATCATACAGGAGAAAGTCATTCAGTCAAATGTGTCTGTCACAGCTATAGTCAATATGTTCCATACATTTTCTTGCCTGCATTTTTTTCCAAGTATTTATCCAATTTTCTTCTAATTGTTGTTGTTGCATTTGTTTCCTTTTCCTGCTTAGGTCAATGGAAAAAAAACTGCATGGAGAAAAGTTCTCCACTTAGTTCATAACTTGCAAGTCAAATATTATTTCCCCTTCCATCCAACCATCACCATCCACCCCTCTAACTTTCACAAACCTCGTAACTAGCTGCCCCCTTTATCACTAACCACCCCTCCAACTACCCCTCTAACCATCAACATCATTCCCAACTGTCTTCTATTCATCAACCATCCAACTGTAGGCCAGTTTACACTATCAGCTCCCTTACAGTGTTCACATATGTGACATGTAATGCAAAGTGGTTATGCACTTGGTAATACTTATCTTTTATCTGCAGCGAAATGGGGGATAAAGTTGGCGCTGATCTACCGGAGGTGAGTGTTTTTAATTTCACTTTGGAGTAAAGTGTTCAGTGTCACTCTAGGCAAATTATTGTTAGTGGTGTTAGTTTGCACTGTGCACTGAAAGCACAGTCTGTAATGGACATATTGCTGCTCCTACAACAATGATTTTGCTCCACTGAAGGAATTGAGAAATGCAGATGTAAAGATCTCTGAACTGACCTCGTCACCTAAATTCCTGATTTGTGAACTGAGTGAATGGTTGACAGTCCCACGGATCTGCTGATATTTATGCTGGGTACTTGCAGTCAAAAATAGATCCCTAGTGGGTAGCTCAGATTCATTAGGTATACACTCCTCTTCCCATCTTCGTATTCAGATATTCGGGTTTTCTTCTTCAGCAGCAACAGAGTTAAAAGAAGAAAAGATAATTGACATTGGAGGATTTTTGTTAGGCAATGTATTATAGATAAAGGAACCAAGGAGGATAGGGTTGGGTGACAGGTCAACCTAAGCGAATTGTGATGTTGTGATGTGGGATTAATGACAAGGCCAGAATTTTAAAGGCCTCTGAAAAGGCTGTGTTGTGTCATCAGTGGAACTGCTGAAGTCTATGTAGTATAGGTAAACCTATAATGCTGTTATGAGGATTTGACTCAGTCCTCTTGAAGGATCAGTGATATATTTCCAAGTCAGGATGGTGAGTGTTGGGAGGAGATTTTGCAGGTGAAGGTGTTTCCATGTATCTGCTGCCATTGTTCTTACAGGTAACAGAGGTCATAGGTTTGGAAGGTGCTGTTGAAGGATGCTTTATAAGCTACACAGTGTCTTCTGCAGGTGGTGCATATTGCTGCTGCCACTGTGCATCGGCGATGGAGTGAATGTTTAAGGTGATGGATGAGGTGCGAAATACATGGGCTGCTTTAGCCTGGGTGGTGTTGAGCTTCTTGAGTTTGCTAGAACTGCCCTCATCCACATTAATGAAGGGTATTCCTATGCAATCCTAATACTTGGGCCTTGTAATTATGGGTCAGCTTTGAGGTGCCACCTGATTCCTAGTGATGAGAGATAAAAGGTACTGCAGATGCTGGAGAATCCGAGATAACAAGCATGGGGCTGGATGAACACAGCAGGTCAAGCAGCATCATAGGAGCAGGAAAACTTGACGTTTCGGGCCTAAACCCTTCATCAGAAATGGGGGGGGGGAAGAGGGTTCTGAAATAAATAGGGAGAGAGGGGGAGGCGGAT
>JAHRHZ010000111.1:8798785-8859163 GCA_024137785.1 Ginglymostoma cirratum | reverse complement strand
CCAACCTCATCGTTCCCCAACCCCGCACCGCCCGCTTCTATCTCCTCCCCAAAATCCACAAACCTGAATGCCCTGGTCGACCCATTGTCTCCGCCTGCTCCTGCCCCACCGAACTCATCTCCACCTACCTAGACTCCATTTTCACCCCCTTGGTCCAGGAACTCCCTACCTACGTCCGTGACACCACCCACGCCCTCCACCTCCTCCAGAACTTCCAATTCCCAGGTCCCCAACACCTCATTTTTACTATGGACGTCCAGTCCCTATATACCTGTATTCCCCATGCTGATGGCCTAAAGGCCCTCCGCTTCTTCCTGTCCCGCAGAACAGACCAATCCCCCTCCACCGACACCCTCATCCGCCTAGCCGAACTCGTCCTCACCCTCAACAACTTTTCTTTCAATTCCTCCCACTTCCTACAAACAAAGGGTGTGGCCATGGGTACCCGCATGGGTCCAAGCTATGCCTGCCTCTTTGTAGGTTATGTGGAACAATCCCTCTTCCGTACCTACACTGGCCCTAAACCCCACCTCTTCCTCCGTTACATTGATGACTGCATCGGCGCCGCCTCGTGCTCCCACGAGGAGCTCGAACAGTTCATCCAATTCACCAACACTTTCCACCCCAACCTGAAGTTCACCTGGACCATCTCTAACACTTCTCTCTCCTTCCTGGACCTCTCTGTCTCCATCTCCGGCAACCACCTAGAGACAGATGTCCATTTCAAGCCCACTGACTCCCACAGCTACCTGGAATACACCTCCTCCCACCCACCCTCCTGCAAAAATGCCATCCCCTATTCCCAATTCCTTCGCCTCCGCCGCATCTGTTCCCAGGATGAGACTTTCCAATCCCGCACATCTCAAATGTCCTCATTCTTCAAGGACCGCAACTTCCCCCCCACAGTGGTCGAGAACGCCCTCGACCGTGTCTCCCGCATTTCCTGGAACACATCCCTCACGCCCCGTCCCCGCAACAATAATCAAAAAAGAATCCCCCTCGTCCTCACATACCACCCCACCAACCTCCGGATCCAACGCATCATCCTCCGACACTTCCGCCATCTACAGTCAGACCCCACCACCAAAGACATCTTTCCCTCCACACCCTTATCTGCCTTCCGGAGGGACCACTCCCTCCGCAACTCCCTTGTCCGCGCCACACTCCCCTCCAGCCCCACCACACCCGGCACTTTTCCTTGTAACCGCAGGAAGTGCTACACCTGCCCCCACACCTCCTCCCTCACCCCAATCCCAGGCCCCAAGAAGACATTCCACATCAGGCAGAGGTTCACCTGCACATCTGCCAATGTGGTATTCTGCATCCGCTGTACCCGTTGTGGCGCCCTCTACATCGGGGAAACCAAGCGGAGGCTTGGGGACCGCTTTGCAGAACACCTGCGCTCAGTTCGCAACAAACAACTGCACCTCCTAGTCGCGAACCATTTCAACTCCCCCTCCCATTCCTCAGATGATTCCTAGTGATTCCAGTTTTACTAAGATTTCTTGATGCTGTACTCAATCAATTGTTCCCTTGATGTCAACAGCAATCACTCACCTCTGGAATTCAGGTTTCATTTTCAAATCCATGTTTGAACCAAGGCTTCAATGAAGTCAGGAGCCGAGTGGCCCTGGCAGAACTCAAGCTAAGTGTCCATGAACAAGTTATTCCTTTGTAAGTGTTACTTTGTAGCAATGTTGACAACTTCTTATGTCATTTTCCTGATGACCAGAACTGATAGGGCAATAATGGGTCAAGGTGGATTTGTCCTGTTTTTTGTGGATAGAGCTTGGCTGGTCAATTTCCCACATTGTCAGGTATATGCCAGTGTTGTAGCTGTAGGTTGGGTACAGCTAGTTCTGGAGCTCAGGGCTTCAGCACGATTGCCAAAATGTTGCCAAGAGCTGTAGTCCATGGCTTTTCAAACAACTGGTGACAGGTCCCAGCCAGATTGCAAACTGAGACTTTGGGGTTGTGAGGCAGCAGTGTCTGCAACGGAGCTCAGTCTGATTTCAGAAACTGAGAGAAACATTTAAATCCTAGTCTTTTATTTATGATGAGGGTATCCAGATGGACATCTTTCTGAGGCTCAACTACTACTGCAAAAAGGCCTGCAAATAGCTAAATGTTCACCTTGAATTGGATGAACATTTGAAAAAGTAATTTACAATGTTTAAAGCAGCCTCTCAGGAATCATCATGGGTGTTGGTTGTTAGTCATTGACTGGCTTCTCTGAAGAAGCATTAACCTTAATTGGAACAATGTCCTGTTGTAGGTGAGTTGAGAACAGGGGGACAGTACTTTAAAATTGGGGTCACCTTTTAGGAGAAGTTTTTTTCTTCCTGAAAGAGTGATGCGACTTTGGATCCCGCTGCTTCAGAAAACAGTGGAGGCAGTATTATCGAAGGCAGAGGTAGATGGGTTCTTGGTGGGCAGGGGAATCAAAGGTTATCGGGATAGATGGGAATGTGGAATTCGGAATTCAAAACACAACCAGATCAGTAAAGATCTTATTGAATAGCAGAGCAGGCTCGTGGGGCCAAATGGTCTACTTAGAGTCACACAGCACAGAAACAGATCCTTCGGACCAATTCATCCATGCTGACCAGGTTTCCCAAACTGAACTAGTCCCATTTACCTGTGTTTTACCCATATTCTGCTAAACCTTTTCTATTCATGAACTTGTCCAAATATCTTTTAAATGTTGTAATTGTACCCACCTCTGCCACTTTCTCTAGCAGGTCGTTCCATATTCGCACCACTTCTGTGCGAAAAAGTTGCCCCTCGGGTTCCTTTTGAATCTTTCCCCTCTCACCCTAAATCTATGCTGTCTAGTTCTGGACTCCCCTGCCCTGGGGGAAATTTTGTACGTTCGTACTTGTGTCTGTATCTTAAAGCTGACATAATAACTGAAGCTTCTGAACAACTGAAGTTTCCACCTCTTGTCCACACCCCCAGTTCAACAATCAAAGCTATTCATCCCAGACCCCAGCTCAACAACTAATGTCTTTGTCCACACCCCAACCCAGCTCCCTCCCTCAACAGCTCTCAAACCCCCAATCTTTGACAATAGAGTCACATGAAACAAGAGGTGTTAAAACGAGATTTACCAGGAAAACGTTTGGAGGTATTCCTGGAGACTTTGCAGTAACCAGTGCCTTCAGTCGTATCTTGATTTCATAGAACATAGAACAGTACAGCACAGTACAGGCCCTTCGGCCCACGATATTGTGCTGATCTATTATCCTACTCAAAGATCAAACTACCCTGCATATTCTTCATTTTACTATCATCCATGTGCCTATCCAAGAGTCGCTTAAAAGTCCCAAATGTATCTGACTCCACTACCACTGCTGTCAGCGCATTCCAGGCACCCGCCACTCTCGGTGTAAAGAACCTACCTCTGATATCTCCCCTGTACCTTCCTCCAATCTCTTTAAAATTATGCCCCCTCGTAATAGTCATTTCCACCCTGGGAAAAAGTCTCTGGCTATCCACTCTATCTGTGCCTCTCATCATCTTGTACACTTCTATAAAGTCACCTCTCATCCTTCTTCACTCCAATGAGAAAAGCCCTAGCTCCCTCAACCTTTCCTCATTAGACCTGCCTTCCAGACCTTCATGTAGAGAAAATTTGCTGAAGATCTGAGATGAGGGAATCTCAGGAGGTCGTGATTTTGTGGAGCCTGCACTTCCTGGTTGTTATTTGATTGTCCATCAAAAAATGTGCCTGGATTTTAACTCTCATTATTGAAACTGTGTGAAATGTGTCTACATTCACTTTAGAGTCAATTACTCATTTGTGGACTGGGAAAGGTCTACGCCTTCCTGCAAACATAGCACTTTATGAACCCTTCAGTCTTTGTTGGGTTGTGAATGGCTTGTAAGCAGTATTCATCCACAGCTCCATTTTATTTTAACCTTATTCTGGCATGTAGCTTATTCAGTGGTCAAATTGTTCACTACCAAGGGTTAATCTCGATCATCCCTCTTTACCTAGTCACGAAATCTAGAAATCTGTGGGAAAGAAAGAACTTGCATTTATGAAGTACCGTTCACTGCCTCAGGTTGTCTCAATGTGGTTTATAGCCTAACTGCATACTTTTTGAAGTGTAGTCACTGTTGTCATGCAGAAAATGCAGCAGCCAATTTACATACAGCAAGCTCCAACAACCAGCAATGAGACGATCCATCTTAACTGCTGGTGCTTGATGGATAAATAACACTGGAACAAACTCCCCAGCTTTTCTTCCGGTAGACTCATGGTGACTTTTTTACGTAGAAAACTGCTTCAGTTTAACATTTCATTTGGTAGATAGCATCTGCTACAGTGACACTCCCTCAGTATTGCACTGGAGCGCCTTTTTGGGTTTTGAGCTCAAGATTTTGGAGTGAGTCTTGAACTTAGACTTCTGACCCCTGCGCTACAGCTGATACCTAAAAAAAATACAATGATCCCAGTCTGGGTCCCTCTCCACTGGTTAGTTTGTACAGTTATTGGTCCTGAGGAAAATTACATTAAAACTTGTAAAGTCATAAAACATGATTTTTTCACGTTGGAATCTGAAAGGAAACTTGTTTCTGCAGCCTCCCAAACCAACAATTAAGCCCCAGGAAGAAAGTCAAGAGGAAAAGCAGTTCCGCTCAATGTTTGAACAGATCTCGGGGAAGGTGAGTGGTATCATTCATCAAATAATCTCATTGCGATACTGATCACGGGGTAAATTTACAGGAACATGGGAAGAAGTGATAACACATGAGCTTTGGGAGCAAGAAAGTAGTGATTCAGGAATGAGAATGCTGCAGGTTTGGGAGTGAAAATATGAACGGTTCATGAATGAGAACATGAGAGGTTCAAGAGTGAGAACACAGGAGTTCTAAGAGTGGGGCATGGGAGCTTTCAGAGTGAGAACATGGGGAGGTTCTAAAGAGAGAATGCAGGTATATTCCAGAACACGTGGAGGTTCCAGAATGTGAACATGGATAGGTTGTTCCCAGCCAAATCCTGACCTGCATGTAGATTTCAAAGGTCCTGCTCAAAGTCAACCAGGTGTTGAAAAAGTACTCAATAGTTTTGGCCATTCCCTTTCATCTTACTTCTTAATGTTCATAGAAGGAGGTGGCTGTGTGCCTTTTGGTTTGCCAGTACAGTTAAATGAAGAACGATGGGAGTAAGGAAGCGCAGATCATAAACATCAGCATAGAGCAGTTGCGCTGAATGGCCTGGATGTGTGGTGTAGTTCCATGTGATAAAATGAACTGAAGATCGTTTTGAAGATGTACAGTTGTGATATGGTGTTCAATGATTAAATCTTATTTTACATCCTCTTCTTTTTCAGGATCTGATGATCAATGCTTATGAGCTGCAGGATATTTTAAATACTATCTTCACTAGAAGTGAGTTAATTACCTATGGTAACAAGCATGGGGCTGGATGAACACAGCAGGTCAAGCAGCATCATAGGAGCAGGAAAACTTGACGTTTCGGGCCTAATCCCTTCATCAGAAATGGGGGAGGGGAAGAGGGTTCTGAAATAAATAGGGAGAGAGGGGGAGGCGGATAGAGGATGGATAGAGGAGAGGATAGGTGTTTTGAGTATTGCTAAAAACACAGACATGCCGGAAAAGCTTCCCATCTTTCACTCAGCTCCTTCTATTACTTTGGTTGTGATGGCATCACAGATTGATATCTATATTTTGACAACATTTACAAATGTGGTCCACAATGTAATAATGATAAAATCGTCTGTTTTTGTACATATAAACATTCATAATAGGTACAGAAGTAGACTACTTCGCCACTTAAGTCTGTTTCGCCATTCAGTAAGATTGTGACTCGTCTATGTTTCAAATTCCATGTTTCCTTTGATTCCCTTGCCTGACAAGATTCTGTATGCCTTTGCCTTAAAAACAATTAATCCCACCTCTAGTGCCATCTGAGGCACAGAGTTCTACATTTGTACAACCCTCTGACACAAAAAAATTTCTCCTTAACTTGGTCCTAAAAGGACAATCCCTAATTTTAAAACAGTGCCCCCTCGTTCTAGACTCACCCTCGGAGGAAACATCCTTTCCATGTCCACCTTGTCAAGACTATTTAAGATCTTATACATGTCAATCAAATGATCCCTCACTATTCTAAACTCCAGTGAAACAAGCCCAGCCTGTCTAACCCACCATCATAAGACAAGATAAGGCACCAATCAGTCCAGTAAACCTTTTCTGAAACACCAAATCATTCTCTAAAGAAGGAGACCAAAACTGTACACAGTATTCAAGAGTGGTCTCACCAGTGTCCTGAACAACTGAGACATGACATCCTTATTTTTATATTCAATTCCTCTTAAAATATAGGATAGCATCCTATTAGCATTCTTAATGATCTGTTATACCTGTATACAAACTTTTGTGATTCATGCATTACAACAGATTTATTCCTTAGCACCTCTGAATTCCTCAGTTGTTTTCTGTTTAAATAGTACCCTGCTTTTTTTTGTTCTTTCTGACAGAGAGAACAAGTTGATATTTTCCCACATTATATTCCATAATTTTTGCTCACTCAACCTATCTATGTCTGTCTGCCAACTTCTTAAGTCTTCTTCACAAAATGTTTTCCTATCTATCTTTGTGTCATTTGCATATTAGCTACCACCTTTACTTTTTTAAAAATAAGTCATTGATGTAAATTGTAGCACATTGAGACCCTGTAGTCCTCCACTTGTCACACCCTGCCTATCAGAAAAGACCCATTCATGTACACTCTATTTACTACCAGCCACCAAGCCAGCCAATCTCCTATCCATGCTGATGTATTACCCTCTACACCGTGAACTTTTATCTTTCATAATAATCTTTGATGTGGTACCATATTAAATGCCTTCTGGAAATCCAAGTACATTACATGTACAGCCTCCTCTTTACCACAGTGCTTATGATTCATTCAAAGAACTCCAATAAATTAAACATGATTTTCCTTTCACAAAACAATGCCAACTCTTCCTGATTACCTTGAATTTTTCTAGTCAACAGCTACAGTCTTTTTAATGATCAAATCTAACATCTTCTCCATGACAGACATCAAACTAACTGGCCTATAGTTGCCTGTTTTCTGCCTCCCTCTCTTCTTGAATAGAGGGTTTATAAGTATCCAGTCCTTTCCTGAATCTAGACCTTCTGGAAAATTAACAGCAATGCATCTACTTGTTTTTTAATGTACGCAAAGAATGCCTTGGGATTCTGTTTAAAACTTGTCAAGGTCATTTCGTGGTCCCTTCTTGTTCTCCTAATTCCCTGCTTTCTTTATATTCCTCATGGGCCTTGTCCAATTTTGGCTTCCTAAACCTTGCTATGCTTCATTTTGCCTTTTGGCTAAATTCACAACCTCCCTCGTCATCCAAAGGTCCCTTACCTTGCCATTCTTGTCCTTCCTTCTTATTAGAACATGCTGGTCCTGAACTCTCATCAGCAGGTCTTTAAACAATTCCCAAACGTCGAATGTGGACTTGCCCAATAACAGTTCCTCCCAATTAACACTCCCTAGCTCCTGCCTAATACTAATTTCCTGTTGTTACTTGTCCATCTCCTTCCCCTTAGCTTTGACTGAAGACTTAGCTGCAGATACATTGGCAGGTGAGCAGCAAGGACTCAGCAAGTTCTGGGTGCAGGCTCCAAATTGTGACCGTTGTGGTCA
Organism: Ginglymostoma cirratum; assembly: GCA_024137785.1. Lineage (NCBI taxonomy): Eukaryota > Metazoa > Chordata > Chondrichthyes > Orectolobiformes > Ginglymostomatidae > Ginglymostoma > Ginglymostoma cirratum. Next base: position 8,851,473 of record JAHRHZ010000111.1, on the reverse strand, counting down.
GCATTTAGTAGCTTGTGGGATGAGCAGAATTTGCAACCACATTGAGTATATATGTTAAGATCTAAGGACGATCCAAATTCCTTTGGATAAAAATATATAAAAATACTTCCAAGTCCTGTCTTTTGGTGGAGCAGTTTGGTTTCTGTGTAGTGTAGGATCTGAGCAGCTCCCGCTTAAAACAACAAAACTGGGCTAAAATAGAAGGAAAATGTAACAGATGGAATCTGTGTGTTAATGTTAATGATTCTTCATGTTCTGAGTATCATTCTCCTGCCCAGAGAATGGGTATTTAATTTATCATTTACCTGTGTTTTTTTTTACAGGAAAGGAAATAGCAATGGAAAGTTTTGACATTGAGACGTGTCGCAGTATTGTGTCTCTCTATAATGTATCCTGTGATTTATTTTCTCCTTCAAACTCGGTCAACATTTATTGATCTGCAAAAGTATGAGTTGCCATGAACATCAAATTAATGTCTATTAAATTAGGTGTCACTTACTTTAAAAATTAAAAAAAAATTATAGCAAAATTCATTGTGTGGAGCTGGAGGAGCACAGCAGGCCAGGCAGCACCAGAGGAGCAGAAAAGCTGACGTTTCAGGTCTGGACCCTTCTTCTGAACCCTTCATTTCGGAAGAAGGGTCCAGACCCGAAATGTCAGCTTTCTTGCTCCTCTGATGCTGCCTGGCCTGCTGTGTTCCTGCAGCTCCACACCTTGTTATCTCAGACTCCAGCATCGGCAGTTCCTACTGTCTCGTAGCAAAATTCATATTCTTTGGCATCCTACAAACTGGAAAACTCTCCTGATGGAAATCTCCAGTATCCCTACCCTCTGGGGTCACTGTGACTATTTAAAAAAAAACAAATGTTGTCACGCAGAAGTGATTGTAAAAGAATTGGCTACACATTGAAGAATTTTCTGAAGTATTTAAAGGGAAAAGACTCACAGATGGGAGGCTATAAGCTTCTGCAAATTGCACTATACATTATGGCATGTCTTTGTTCAATTCCTATGATCACTACAAACTGCAAATCTGAAAACTTTGTATCTTCAAATTTGGATCTATTCTACACACACCAAATAGTGTACATGAATGCTCAAAACTAGAATATATAAACTCCACATATAAGGTATACAGGAAACGGCAATACTGCTTTCACTGGGTACAGTACAAGTATAAAGTTTGATTTGATGCTCAAATCTCTATTGCAAAGCTTGAAGCCACAATCATCTATGTCATAAAGGTAGTGCTACCCACTGAGGTACACAGTGATTACCTAACAGTGCTCCTGATGACCAAAACAAATCATCTTAAATCTTGAGGAAACATCGCCCCTATCAAGTATATAACTACAATCCAAATATCAGAGTATTCATCCACAAGCACCAGGTTAACAGTGTATCAAGCGTATAGAAACATAGAAAATAAGAGACGCAGGACCTTGGCCCTTCAAGCTTGTTCCGCCATTCAACTCAGTAGCCTGTTTCCACTTTCTCTCCATACCATTTTATCCCTTTAGCCCTAAGAACTGTAGGGCAGAGAATTCCACAGACTTATCAATTTCTGGGTGAAGAAACATTTCATCTCAGTCCTAAATGGCCTCCCTCAAATCCTTAGACTGTGACCCCTGGTAATCAGGAAAATCCTTCTTTCATTTGCCCTTTCCAGTCCTATTAGAATCTTATATATTTCTATGAGATCTCCCCTCATTCTTCTGAATGCCAGTGAATATGGTCCTAACTAATTCAGTCTCTCTTCATATGTTAGATTGGCATGCCGGGAATCAGGTTGATAAACCTGCAGTGAAAGAATGCATCACTGCACAGCGACTTCCCAAAATGTTTCTGAACAGGTTTATTATCCACTAGCGATATAGCATTTCCAAAGTGTCTTTAATGTAGCAAATGCTACATGGGGCTGGGCAGGGATACAGTTCAAACTGCAACAAGATATTTTTGCCTTTTGTTTAAGAACAATCAACAGAGATGTGCTAGCAGAAAACGGTACAAAGAATTACAAAATTCAGAATTAATCCTTGACTACACCTTCAACACAGAAAGACAATGCTGGAGGACTTGGGTTTGATGAATTCAAGATCTTTTGGAGCCGAATGAAACTGTGGATGGTAAAGGAATCAATAATTTTTGAGTAAGACTTTAGGACTCTTGAGCAACTGTGCGATGATATCACAGAGCTGCTCATCACTGGACATAAAAAGCAATGTAGGCGGAATTGAAGGGGAAGAGATAAACATATAGAAGCCTGAAGTCTAGTCATGTGAATGTTAGAAATACCTGCAGAGAAGCATGTGAAGTAGACCAACTGGTATTAGGTGGTAGAGTTTATGCAATAGTCATTCTACAATGTCACAGTAAGATTAGAGCCAGATATATCTCAGATTACTATGGATTGTAGCATTTGGTCATAAACAGTGTTGTAATGAAGCCTAAGCCTGAGTATAGTTCTTGACCTTGCCTTCTTCTTGATCACACAACAAAACAGTAGTGACATCAGGATACAGTCACTCCCTGTTACTTGTCCATCTGGTCTTAATGCTGCTGCTCAACTTCTTCCTTTTGCAGAATGCTTTTCTGAGCTGTGATCACGACAAATCAGGGACCATATCAGCTCATGAACTCCGAACTGCTGTTAAGAACACAGGTAAGGAACTGGGACAGGCACTCATGTCAAAAATAAAAATAAGACTGAAAGAACTTGAATTTATATCATAGTTTTCACAATTCAGTATGTCCCAAAGCATTTACATCTAACAAGGTATTGTACAGTATTTCAAAGGAAGTGCAGCAACCAATTTATGTATGGCAAGCTCCCACAATAAAAATGATAACTAAATCATCTGTTTTAATAATGTTGATTGAATGATAAATACTGACCAAGACATCAGGGACACCCCAAAATAGTGACAGAATGGTACAGTACATTCAACAGAATAGCTGTCCCTTAGTACTGCAATGGAGCTCCAATTATAATGCTTAAGACTCTAGAATGTGACTTTAAACAGGTTCTGTCATTCAGTTGCCACAAGTTTGAAATAAACACACCATAGACTCAAAACTGATAAGCACCATTCAGTGTATTTCTTGTACCTTTCCATAGAATCCCTACGGTGTGGAAGCAGGCCATTCGGCCCATTAAGTTCACTTTGACCCTCTGAAGGGGGTCCAACCTAGACCCAGCCCCCTACCCTATCCCTTTAACACCATAGCAAATCCACCTGAAACACACATCTTCGTACTGCAGCACTCAGAGGAAACCCATGCAGACACAGGAAGAACGTGCAAACTCCACATGGATAGTCACCCCAGGCTGGAATCAAACCCAGGTCCCTGGCACTGAGGCAGCATTGCTAACCACTTAGCCACCGTGCCACCCCAAGGTTAAAAGTTATTCGCAATGCAGCGGTAAAACATTGACAGAATCCCCACAGTGTGGAAGCAGGCCGGTTAACCCATCAAGTCCACACCAACCCTCCAAAGACCATCCCACCCCAATTCACACACCTGTCCTATTCCTATAACCCTGCATTTCCCATGGCTAATGCACCTAGCCTGCACATCCCCGAACACTGCGGGAAATTTAGCATGGCCAATCTACCCAGCCTGCACATCTTTGGACTATGGGAGGTAACCAGAGCACCTGGAGGAAACCCACACAGACACAAGGAGAATGTGCAAACTCAGCACAGACAGTCTCCGGGGGCTGGAATTGAACCTAGGACCCTGGGTGCTATCCATTGAGGTACCATGCCACCCTTTCTACTGGAGATGTGCAGATCAATTAATTCCTGTTTCTTTATGATTAATATAACAGCACCTGCAGGGACTCCTGTGACACAGTGATAATATCCCTACCTCTGGGTCAAAGACACAAGGTTCAAGTCCTACCTACTATAGAAATGTGCCATAACATATTCAGACAGGGTAATAATAATAGACCCTATGATCTTTTACTCAGAGTCAACAATGTTGCTGACTTACCCACAGCTGACACCACCTGCAGCAAAGGTACTTATCAGATGTTTGTTGGCCCTGGTGTTTCTCTTATAAAATAGTGTGCAGAGAATAATTACACAGAATACAAGGCTTGAGACTAAAACATAAGCTTTAGAATTATGATCCTTGAGGTTAGCACCAGTGGAATCTGATGGGAGAAATTATCCCACAGTTTCAGGATCTGGGGAAATGATCCCATTGCTTTTGTGATCTGGAATAGTGGTCCCAGCATGGGTAGAGTCTGGAGTGAAGATACCAGTGTTTGGTGATGTGATTTCAGCATTATTGAAATCTGAAGTACTACACCTATCAACAGTGAAGGGATTCCAGCAGGTGATCTAATGAAGGGATTTCACTGTTATAGGGATCTAGCAAAGAGGTTTCAACATAACAGATCTGGCAAAGGGATTCCAGCATTACAGATCTGATTAAAGGATTCGTCTAAACACAGGTAGAGGTCCTAGAATCTGAAAGCATGCAGACATAATTACCTGGACATTCTAATTGGGATTTCTCAAACCTTTCCTTAGTTTGACCCTATTTTAATGCCCCAGACTTTATGTGACTCCAAAGTGAAAGATTTAGGAGTTATAAAAGTTGTTGAGAGGAAAGGGTGGGATCAGTGTTTTCTTTTCAAAAAACGTCTAGCTTTTCATTTTTCTGTGGCAACAGCAACCATACCTCAAACATCTGTCCATTAGGCTGCAATCACCATTACATAGAAACAGGAGCCTCCAAAGGACCTCACAGCTGTTAATATTCAAATTGTGCCACATGGCAACCATTGCTGACTTGGAGCTTGTGATCCCAACATCTTGTCTCACGAATCATAATTTGGGAAGTCTTGCTGTAAATTCAGTATTCACGATAAGAGACGTTTAGGAGAACAAACTAAGATAAAACATATTGGTCATATCCACAGAGGATCTTATTGAGAACTTTGCTTTAGGATGCTGTCCAGTTCAGTTAGGTGGAGATCTTGGGATGACATCACAGCAGAAGAAAATGTCCACAAAATCCCTGCCTCCTGGTTATTTTTGTCCAAATCCTTCCTTTGCCAAATGCAATGGACTGAAATTCCAACTGCAAGAATCTGAATGGTTTTTGGTTTGCAATTAAACTCTGATAGTAATCAAACTGCAACCTTTGATCCCCAGGATTTCAGGTCAACAATCAGTTACTGCAGCTTATGGTCCTCCGATACACGGACACATACCTTCAAGTTGATTTCGATAACTTCCTCCGTTGCATGGTTCGATTGGAGTCTGCGTTCAGTGAGTAATTGTTAACTATTAAATCAGACACTACTTTCATTAATCAGGAAAGGCTCCTGATAGTTCAGTAGAAAGGCTTTATAAGACACAATTCATGGCTTCTGGACATCCCAAGGTGCTTTCCACCTAATGAATTATTTTTTGAAGCATAGTTATTTGTAGTGTAGGTGACACGACAGCTAATTTCCAATATGACGATAACCACAGTGCTGTTAAGGAAGTTCTGATTTTTGATACAGTGACAGTAAAGTACACAACTTTATTCAATGCTGTATTCACTAGTCTCTCATCAGCCCCCTCCATTAATTTCAAGTCTTCCAAAACTCCATTGTCCATATCTTAACTTGCACTAAGTACCATTCACTCAACACACCCAATGCTTGCTGGTTCCCAGTTTGCAATACTCTGATTTTAAAATTCTCGCCCTCGTTTCCATGCCCTCACCTTTAATTATATCTATAGCTCTATAACTCCCCAAGATCTCTGCATATCTCCATTTCTGACCTCTCAATCTCCTATTTCCATTATTCACAACTATGCCTACAAATGTTTGGGCCCTAAGCCCAGGAACTCCTTTGCCACATTGCTCCACATCCCCATCCTCCTTTTATTCATTCCTGAGAATATATCTCATTGGCCAAATTTTCTTTGATCACTGGTCCTAATATTTCCTTATGTGATTTGGCATCAAATTTTGGCTGATGAAATTACGAAGAACCCTGAGATGTTGAGTATCTGTTCAGTTTGCTTTAGGTGTCCAAGTCCTCAAGTGGTGTCAATGTGCTGCCACCTTGTGGTCATCTTGTGGGTGCAGATTAGAATCTTGCTGTAAAGTCCTGCTAACCCAATCTACAAAGCATTACCACTGTCAAGGAATTTGCAATCGTACTCTAGAGGTTCTCTCCCTGTACCCAGTCTACGTTACATGAGAATTAGTCTTATTCCATCTTTCTGCACATTCTCCACTACAGATATATTAGGACCTTGGAGAAAGATGCACCAGAGTGTTACCAGGCAGAAAGAACTAAAGTTATATGAAGCATGAGTATTGATGGTTAGAGGAATCAGATTTTGCATACATATGAACATATGAAATAGGAGCAGATGCAGACCATTTGGCCCGTTGAGCCTGCTCTGCCATTCAGTAAGATAATTGCTGATCTTATCGTGTGATAACAAGCATGGGGCTGGATGAACACAGCAGGTCAAGCAGCATCATAGGAGCAGGAAAACTTGACGTTTCGGGCCTAGACCCTTCATCAGAAAAAGGCCCTTCTGATCCTAAAATCTTGAAAGAGGTGGCTAATGAAGTGTTGGATGCATTGGTGTTAATTTTCCAAAATTCCCTAAATTCAGGAAAGTTCATCCAGCCCCATGCTTGTTATCTCGGATTCTCCAGCATCTGCAGTACCTTTTATCTCTGATCTCATTGTGTTTTGGATTCTACATTCCCATCAACCTGACTCTGAAAGAACCGCGGATGCTGTAAATCAGGAACAAAAACAAAATTGCTGGAAAAGCTCAGCAAGTCTGGCAGCATCTGTGAAGGAAAAAACAATTAACGTTTCGGGTCCGGTGACCCTTCTTTTGATTCCCCCTGCCTATCAAGAATCTATTCTGTCTGTTTTAAAACTATTCAATGACCCCACCTCCACTGCCTTCTGAGGCAGAGAATCTAAAAGTTTCACAAGTCTATGACAGAAAAAAATTCTCCTCACCTCTGTCCTATAAGGGCAACCTCTGCCAAAGTGAACAACTTCACATTTTCTCACATTGTACTCCAGCTGCCAGATTTCTACCAATAACTCAAGCTATTTATATTCATCTGGAACTTCCTTATGTCCACCTCACAACATACTTTCGTGTCTATCTTGGTGACATTGATGAATTTAGCTACCATACCTTCACATAAAATTGTAAAAGGTTGAGGTCCCAGCACAGACCACTGTGGACTCTACTCTTTACCTCCTGCCAATCAGACAAAAATCTATTATGCATAATCTCTGTTTTTGTCGCCCAGGCCAATCTCCTATCCATGCTAATTAGAGTGCCCCCTGCCTCCAACTCCATGACGTTTTATGTTCTGCAATAATTTTTGATGAGGCACTTTTTCAAATGTATCATTACATGTACAGTCTCCCCTTCATTCAAACATGTGTTACTCCTTTAAAGAACTCTAATAAATCCATTAAATATGATATCCCTTTGACAAAACCCTGCTGACTCTTCCTGATTACCTTGTGTTTTTCTAAGTGCCCAGTTATTACCTCTTTCATGATCAATTTCAATACCTTCTCCATGACAGACATCCAGCTAACTGCCCTACAATTTGCTGCCTCCTTTGCTTCATCAATAGAAAGGTTGTATGTCCTATTTTCCAGTCAAATGGAACCTTTCCTGAATTTAGGGAATTTTGGAAAATTAACACCAATGCATCCAACACTTCATTAGCCACCTCTTTCAAGATTTTAGGAAGAAATTCATCTGGACCTGGAGACTTGTCAGCCTGCAGCTCCATCATTTTGCTTAATAGCACTTCGCCAGTAATCAAGACATTTCTGAAGAAGGGTCCAGACCCGAAACGTCAGCCGTCCTGCTCCTCTGATGCTGCTTGGCCTGCTGTGTTCATCCAGCTCTACACCTTGTTATCTCAGATTCGCCAGTATCGGCAGTTCCTCCTATCTCTTTATTAGCTTCCTCTTTTCTTTTCACCTTCTGATTTACAGCTATTACTGAAATTGTTTTTGTATATTCTGTTAGTAAGGACAGAAGTGAAATGTTTGATCATTTCATACACCATTTTCTTATTACTACTATTAACTCCCCATCCTTACTCTCTAGAGGACCAACACTCAGCTTACTCTTGCTTTTTTAAGACCTATAGAAACTATGCTATTTGTTTTTACATTCCTAGCTATTTTTCTCTCCTCTTCTTATTTTCTTACTCCTGATGAATGTTTTAGCCGTTTCCTGCCTTTCTTTATATTCTGAACAATCATCTAACCTGTAACTCATATTTGCACGTGTTACATGCTTTTATCTTAGTTTAACGCATTCCCTAACTTCTTTAGTTAACCATCAATGGTGGGTCCTCCCTTTAGAATTTATCCCTTAAATGTCTGCCACCATGTCTCTTGATCTGTCAGCTAGCCTGGTATGCCTGTTCACTTCAGCTAGCTCAGCTTTCATGCCCTCATAATTCCCCTTACTCAGGTTTAGAATACAAACCGCAGCCCCAGTCTTCTCCCTTTCGAACTGGATGTGCATTTGATTACATTGTGGTGCCTGAATTCTGAGATCATTAACCTAACTTTTCACATTACAAATACCCAGTCTAACATAGCATAGAAAATAAGGACAAGGATAGGCTATTCAGCCCTTTGAGCCTGCTTCCCCAGTCTATGAGATCATGGCTGATCATTCAACTCAGCATTCTGTTTCTGTTTTCTCCCTATTCCCTTGATCCCTTTAGTCCTAAGAACTATATCTAACCCTTCTTTATAATATTCAATGTTTGGCCTCAACCATGTCCAAAATTCTACAGGCTCACCACTCTCTGGATGAAGAAATTCCTTCTCGTCTCAGTCATAAATGGAGTACCCCATATCTTCAGACTGTAACCCCTAGTTCTGGACTCCCCAGTCATTGGAAACCTTCTCTCTGAGGTGGTCTTAGTTAAATAATTAGATAGTGTGATATGCCCTGTGGTATTGACTGTGGATTTTGTTTTAAAAACAGGATCATTCAAAACATGTGACACCCGGCAGACTGGTGAGGTGACACTGAATTTAATGCAGGTAAGAACTTGACAGGATGAGCACTTTCAGCTGACCAATGTTTAGTGCAGATCTATATGCCCTGTCACACCCACCAGGACTAGTATCCTTAGACATTGAAACAATGTCAGTGTCACTTGCATGTTTATGGAAACAGAAACCACAAATGTACTACATGTCCAAGTATCAATGTGTTTAACATTACAAGGTGAACCTTGGGATATACTTGACTCATGATGAGGGAAATCTGCGAACAGCAGATTCTAACAGACTCTGTCTCCTAACAGCACGCTTTAATTTCATTCAGATACATAGTCCCCAAAATCATATGCACTTCTCATTTGGTTTTCTGTCTTTAAATGATCAATATTTGTTTAACAACTTAATCAAAAGACAGGACTCCCAACAGTGCAGCATACCCTCAGTACTCCACTGAAACATCAGCCTTAGAATTTGAACGCTGGTTTCTTTTATGGGACTTGAACCTGCCGATTCAAAGGTATTGTCTACTGAACCACAATGTTGGCATCTGGCATGGATCTCACTGATGGGCAGTGACACTATTTCCAATTTACAGCTAAAAAAGATTGAACAGGGCTATTTGTTAGGTTACTGTTTTCTTAACATTTTTTTCAAGATGGTGATCTACTAGCGATTATTCTGCAGCAGGGAAAAGAGACAACCAATTTTATTGGGTGTTTGGAGACCACTGACTGAGTTTAATTCCCTTACCACTCCACTTTCTCCCTCCTGGAGGAACAGCTCATGATGGGGGCTTTCTTTGCAATCCACCCCCCTCTCCTCAAACATCCTCAAACAGCAGGGTGATCCCAGTGTTTGGGGAACTGTGCAAAGCAACATCACATTTTTTATCCCTCTGCTGTGCGGGATTTCAATGTAAATGACACATTTTAAATTTCACTGCATGAGCACGCACCCAGTTGGGTCCCTGCTTCTCATGCCCAGTGAGTACATTGTCCCTGTGCCCACTGTCCTTCTCTTCTGCCCTCTCAATATCTTCTCCTCCTCATCTTAGATTGCTTCTAACTTTGTTAATTCTGGCTGCTGATATTTTACTTGTTTGTTGCAAAAATCAGGACCTATTTAATGTGGAACTCTGTTTAACTAATGTTACTGTACTTTTAAAACAGTGGCTGTACATGACAATGAATATTTGAAGATGGAATTGGAGATCCTCAGACTTCAGTGCTTTTCACCAAAGGATCTGAATTTCAATATTAACAGGGATAAAATATGCATCAGAATGAAGTCTTATTTCTTTGAATTTTATTTTACTGTACTTTGGTATATCTGCTTGTCCTTGTAAAGGTGTTTTGAAGAATATTCCTGGTTACTGATGGTTTTGCTTTATGGATATTATCTGTTCTGCTATTCCTCCACTCTGAGACCAATGTTTGTAAATATTTCATGTTTCTATGTTCTGAGAGTACAGCAGTCATTAGCACAACAGTGTCCCATCACTAGGTTAAAAAAAAATCAAATCCAATCCCTTGGTACCTAAACTCTCATTTTTTTACATCACATCTTCTCTTGAAGCCCAATTCATGTCTGGACGTAAATTGTTCTGTTCTGATCCCTTTTGTACTTCCATCAAAACCCATCCCTCATGATAATTAATTCTCCAATCAAACTCCAAGGCTCTGGTATATGAACTCTCCTCCAGAACTCTAATTCTCTATTTGAAGACAGCTCTTTTGAGGCTGTTGAATATACTTGCAGGGTGAGTGGTTGAGGTAGGATCTGCCATATTGTATTGGTTAGTAACAGCGGAAAAGTGAATGAAAGGAAATGAGCGCTTTTCAATAAATAAGATTAGGACTGCTTACGTGGACAGTAAACACTGATGCATCTGGTTTGGACCAAATGATGAGTTTCTGTATTGTAACTTCTGTAGTTCTAGATAATGAGACTCCCATTCAGGATTCTACCCTTTTGCACTCTATTCTCCCATTGAAATCCATCCATCTTGTACCTTAACTCACCATCTGAAGGCCGCCCTACAAACATTTTAGCTCACACATTAAAGTTTATCCCTCAAGTACATTAATTCACAGACCATGACATCTGATTGCATGTTTGATAATCTCAACCTTTCATCCTTTTTGCCTTATTTAGTATTTTAATTTTAGTTAGGATCATACATCATTTTATCATTAATTGTTTACCCATGAATAACCAAGATGAAAGATTGAGGAAAGAAACCATGCATGATGCTTTTCAGGGGAAGCTAGATAAGTATGTGTGGGAGTCAGGAATGTACGTGTTGGGCATCAAGAGGCCTGAACCTGGATAATTGAGACAGAGTGATACAGCATGGAAACAGGCCCTTCAGCCTGTCCATGCTGACCATGGTGCCCATTCAGCTAGTTCTAATTGCCCGCATTTGGTCCACATCCATCTAAACCCTTCCTATCCAAGAATCTATCCAAACGTTTTTTAAATGTTGCTATTGTATCTGTTTCAACTACTTTCTCTGGCAGCCCATTCCTTGTGCGCAGCACTCTGTGTGAAGAAGTTGCCCCTCAGGTCCTTCTTAAATCTTTCCCCTCTCACCTTAAACCAATGTGCTCTAGTTTTCAATTCCCCATCCCTGGGAAACAGACTTTATGCATTCTTCTTATCTACGGTCCTCATAATTTTATACACCTCAATAAGGTGTATTCTACATTCCAAGCCATAAAGTCCTATCCTGGCCAACCTCTCCCCATATCTCAAGCCGACTAGTCCTGACAACATCCTCGTAAACTTTCCAGTTTAACTATATCTTTCCTATAACAGGGTGACCAAAATTGTACACAATGCTCCAAGTGCCACCTCACCAATGACTTATATGACTGTAACATAACATCCCAACCACTATACTCAATGCCTTGACCAAAGAAGGCCAGCATGCTAAATGCCTTCTTCACCACCCTTTCTACCTGTGTCGCCGCTTTCAACAAACTATATACTTGTACTCCTTGGTCCCTCTGTTCTACAACACTCCTCAGGACCTTACCATTTACTGTATAAGTCCTACCTTGGTTTGACTTTCCAAAGTGCAACACCTCACACTTATCTGTATTGAATTGCATTTGCCAATCCTCAGCCCACTTCCCAATCTGATCAAGATCCCTCTGTAATTTTTGATAACCTTCCTCGCTATCAATGATACCTCTTAATTTTGTATCATCCGCAAGCCTACTAAGCATGCCTTGTACATTCACATCCAGATCATTTAGGTAAATAACAAATAACAACGGTCCCAGCACCGATCCTTGTGGCATGCCACTAGTCACAGGCCTGCTGTCCGAGAGACAAGCTTCAACCATTACCCCCTGCTTCCTATCATTGAGCCAACTTTGAATCCAATTAGCTAGCTCTCCATGGATCCCATGTGACCTAACCTTCATGACTAGCCTGCCGTGTGGGACCTTGTCAAAGGCCTTGCTAAAGTCCATATAGACAACATCCATTGCCCTAGCCCCATCTATCCTATTACCTCTTCAAAAAACCTCCCATGCATAAATCTATGCTGACTATCCCTAATCAGACCTTAATTATCCTAACATTGGTTGATTCTGTGCCTCAATATCCTCTCCAATAACTTACCTACCACTGATGTCAGGCTCACTGGCCTGTAGTTTCCTGGCCTGTCTTTGCTACCTTTCTTAAACAATGGAACAACATTAACCATCCTCCGGTCTTTTGGAACTTCAGTAGGTAAAGATGAAGCAAAAATCTCTGCAAGGGCCTCTGCAATTTCTTCCCTAACCTTCCACAATGTCCGAGGATGGACTTGATCAGGCCCAGGGATTTGTCCATCTTAATGCGCTTCAAGGCTGCAAACGCCTCCTCTCCGGTCTTATACAATTTTGCGTAATTTATGGGGGATTTTTAAAGAACTTATTGTCAGTGGCAAATTTGCGTCGGCACATTAATCTGGTTTTCTATGTTGAAATTCATGCAGTTAAAGAACAAGTAGAACATATTTCCAGATACGTCAGACAGTGTGGTTAATGTACAATGCCTTATAACATACATTATTCATACTTTTTGGTTTTTGTTCAATTGACTTGAGATTTTGCGAAGGTACAATGTAGTTCTTTCCAAGTCCTGTAACATTTCCTGTGAATTTCATGGTACACAATCTACCGATTTACTGCTAGTTTACAAAAACAGAAGATTCTGGAAATTTCAGCAGATCTAGCAGCATCTATGAAGAAAAAAAATCAGTTAATATTTCGGGTCCAGTGACCTTACCTCAGAACTGCCAGTTTATACAGTTACAGAAACTCTCAGAATGAAATGAACAAGACTTCAAGAATGTCAGTTTTTTTTTAAAAAACATGGATGAAAACTGGTCTTCCCCTCCCCCACCTCCATTTTATGCTGATGGAGAGAAATTTTCCATCAAGAGAACCGCAACTTACCTTTAAACCATTTGATGAAAAATCTCCATCCAGCTACAAAGAAACAGCAAGATCCAGACTCAAAGCGAGAAAATAAAAATGCTCTCCATATTAGAAACAATAATGAGGAGATCTGAAGAACAGGAACATAAAAAGAAAACAGTAATGTTACAGCACAGTTAAGAGGGCATTTTGATTTTAAATGTTAATTCATAATCCAAGTATACTCATTTCTTTCTGCTCCCCTCCCACCTCCCTCAATATAGTCCAAATTTAATCCAGTCTAATTCAATCACTAGGTAATGTTTCTGTATCACAGATGGTTTAGGATCTGTTCAAAATTGTACCACAACAGTTCCATTGCATGCCAATACTGGTCTGAACTATCTTAGAATGTACCAGATATATCCCAGTTCATGCCAATATTAACTTACACTGTGCTAGTACTGTTTCAATACTGTTTCAGAATTTGCTAACACTTGCTCCAGTATATGCCAATACTGACCCAGCCTGAATAATGCTAACCCTGTCCTTTCCCAGACAGTGCTGTCTCAGTCTGTACAGCTGCTCACTACCAATACTCCCCAACTGTCCCCACCAGTGCCAGTCCTGTTCCAGTTCTACTGCTGTTCCAGACTCTGCCAGCCCACAGACTGTAAGTGTCGTCCAAATGTCAACAGTATCCCAACTGTGCTAGTGCAGTCCTAGTTGTGTATCACCACTATCCTGTATATATTGTCCCTGTGCTGTCAGACTAATCTAGTGCTTTCCACAGATATTGTTGGTACTGTTCCAGTGCTGCATCAGTACCTGCACTATACTTTATGATACTCATGGTAACAGTTTGAGAACAAAATAAATGGTTTTCATTTTTAAAATTTACAAATCAAACATTTATTGAAGTTTGTTCAACCTCATTGTCTGAATTCTGCAGCAGAATTCTTTTCGCATTTATTTTCTAATGCAGCGTTTGTTTCATTATTTTGCTATAAGCTGCTCCTGAATCTCTAGTCAGGTTCAACAAAAATTCAGCTGCCACTCAGAGATGTGAAAGTCCTTCATTTTTATCCTCTGATTTGGATTCTGTCCTACATTTTATAACGTTTAAAGCAACTTTATACTGAAGAGGTTGAGATCATGGAAATAAAGTGGCTATCTAGTCAGTACTGTGTCAGTTTCTTGCTCTATCTTGTCTGCAGTTACTTTCTTGTCAAGGATTCCTGCATTTTTTCTCAATTTTCAGAAGAAGTGCAAAATGAGGGGCCATAAATATAAGATAGTCCTAAGAAAATGTAGAATTCAAGGGAAAAATCTTTACTTAGAATGCTGAGAATGTGGAATATAAATAGAAAATGCTGTAATTATGAATGCAGGTTTGGCAGGACTTGTGGAGAAAGAAAACTGTTAACATGCCATTTCTGAAATAATAGGTTTTGAGAATTGCAAGTTAACAGGTGAAGTTGGAGTGAGGAGAAAGAAACAAAATCCAAAACAGTTACTGTGCGTGTTTGTGAATGCACAGAGCATAGTAAATACAACTGAAGAATTACAGGGGGAATTTACTATGTGGAAATATGATGCTATGGCAATAAGAAAGACCTGGCTCAAGGAAGGACAAGGTTGGGTGTTAAATATTCCTGGATGTAGGTTGTTCAGGAAAGATAGAAAATGGGAGGAAAGGAGGAGTAGCAATATTGGTAAAGGAGGGCATTGCAGTGTCGAAGAAAGAGGATGGTTCTTTAAGAACAGACTCAATTTGGCTGGAGCTATGGAATAAAAAGGGTACAATTACATTGCTTAGTGTAGTCAATAGACCATTAACTAGTGGAAATGGTGTACAGGAACAAATCTTTGGGGAAATTACAGAGAAATGCCAACATTATATATAGTTAATATGGGGAATTAAATTACACAAATATATATTAAAATATTTGTAGTGCAAGGGGCAGCGAGGAGTTAGTACTCCTAGAACGTGTTTAGGAGACTTTCCTACAGCAGAGTGTGTCCAAGAAAAGATGCATTGTTGGACCTGGTCATGGCAAATGAGGTGGTCCAAATGGTTAAAATGCCAGTTAGGACATTTAGGACACAGTAATTATTGTATCATAAGGTTCAGGGTGGTGGGGGAGAATAAAGTGCAACAATCCAAAGTAAGAAAAATCAATTGGCGGAGAGCTGACTTCATTAGGGCAAGAACAGAACTGGGCAGAATTGACTAAAACAAGAGATTGTCAGGAAAAACAATAAGCAAACAATGAGCCATCTTCAAAAGGAGACAGCTTAGGTGCAGTCAAAATATATTCCCTCTAATGGGAAAGGTAGGATGAATAAATCCAGAGTTCCCTACATGACAAAGGAAGTAGAAATTAATGTTATAAAATGTGCTTGTGACAGGTGTAAGGCAGAAAATACAAGACAACCAAGAATTACTAAGGTTTAGAGGAGAAGTGAAGAAGCAATAAAAAGAGAAACAAAGAAGAATTATGAGTAAAGACTAACAGTTAACTTAGAGGGGAATCCCAGCCCTCTATAGGAACATAAAGGGAGACTACGGATGATCAGTGATCAAAAAGGGATTTACGTGGAGAAGTGGGGGGCATGGCCGAGGTACTAGGTGAATGCTTTGCATTTATCTTTACATAAGAAAAAGGTGCTGCCCAAGTCACGTGATAGAAGAGGAAACACAACCACTAAAAGGGTTCAAGATTAATAAGGAAGAAGTCTCATATAGATAGTTGGTGACAAAATGTCTACAATCAAACACACCGGCTTGGCGAGCAAGTCTGCAACCTCATCCATGACCTGAGCTACAAATCTTCTCAAAAACTTTAAATTATGTACTTACTCCAGCTCTGAAGGTCTATGATGTCTGGCTGAAGAAGGTACTGCTCATTCGGAAAAGCATGCAGTTCAGGTGAAAGCATGGGCTTTTGTCTGCAAAGATATCATAGTTGGCTACAGGAATGGGATTGTATATGTCCCTGGCAAAATAAAATTCAATTGGAGAAACTTGCATCAAATCAGTACAAGAACTGAATATTTTAATAGTAGGGCTTCCAACAGCAGGTGGTGGTAGTGTGGACATGCTCATCAGTTCCTCATGGCCTCTTCCTGTAAGGGAAAATGTCTTTGGTAAGCTGGGGTTGCAAGAACGAGAGGCTGTGGAAAAGGGACAAAGAAGGAGCCAAAAGCTAGGGTTGCAGCAGGAAGCCTCTGATGCTAGCTAGCCAGAAAAGGTGAATTAGAGCAGGCATGCAATGGCTGGATATCTATCCAGAATGACTGGCAGCAGCCCGACACAGAATAGCTTCATAGATACAAGAGCAGGGGCTAGGTATCGGAACCGAGTTCTATTCTGGTGGGTCAGCACTGAAAAACCAGGCCCATGAATAGTTTGGATCTTAGCCAGAAAGCTGGGAAGTGGCAGTAGAGTTAGCTGACAGGGGCAGGAGACCATCTGGGAAAAATCTCTAAGTTTAATAGGCCACTGAATGAATTACCCAACTGATTAGAGGCCAAGAGTTCAGCTCTACAACAATATCTTAATGGATCTGCAACATCAGGCAAATATCCATTATAAGTAGTTTATTCTAAGCTACACTTTTCTATTACCACATATAAAGATTTGTTGCCAGTGGAATAAAGAATCCCTCTTTTGTCTTCCAGCAATATGACTATTTAAATTGCCTGTTAATGTCTTCAAAGGCAACATCTAACAAGTTAGTTTATTCTGAAAATATGTTTTCAAAGGCAACATCTAACAAGTTAGTTTATTCTGAAAACAATTGAAGTGTACATACACAAATATTCACAAGAGGGTGCAATTGAATAGTCATTCTTTCTAACTCTAGAATTCCTTATTTCCACCAGTGGGATGAGTGGCAGGTTTTCTGATGAAGGGTCTAGGCCCGAAACGTCAAGCTTTCCTGCTCCTATGATGCTGCTTGGCCTGCTGTGTTCATCCAGCCCCACACCTTGTTATCTCGGATTCTCCAGCATCTGCAGTACCTTTTATAACAAGCATGGGGCTGGATGAACACAGCAGGTCAAGCAGCATCATAGGAGCAGGAAAACTTGACGTTTCGGGCCTAAACCCTTCATCAGAAGTCCCCGAAACGTCAAGTTTTCCCGCTCCCATGATGCTGCTTGACCCGCCGTGCCCATCCAGCCCCACGCCCGCCACCTTGGACTCTCCAGCATCTGCAGTACCCCCCATCTCCACTATGTTAAGGATTTTGATTGTTACTCTGTGACCCGTCTGACAGAACAAGTTTGCTTAGAGATAAAAGGTACTGCAGACGCTGGAGAACCCGAGACAACAAGCATGGGTTAGGGTTAGGGTTAGGGTTAGGGTTAGGGTTAGTACCTTATATCTCAGGTTTTCCAAACTGCCTTCTTTATGTGATATGGAGTTAATATGGTGTTAATGCCATGAAGGCAGTTGCTAAATATACAGGAGTTTCTTTTGTATATCAGATACTTATTTGTGAACCCAGTTGCCTCAGTTCTACAAAAGCTTTTGCTTGCTCAGATATCGAGGGGAAATACCAAAACACACTTATGGAGTGAATAGAGTACTCTTCTTGAATACCTCAGTTAGCACTTTACTCCTTTGTGTCCATAGATCTAATTGTGTTTCATAGAGCTGCAGAATAATATGGTTTTTGTCTTCAAATATCATAAATTATTAAGCAGTAACAAAACAACAGCAGTAACACATTAGCTTGATGATAGCCCTTCAAGTATCTGCACCCACAGCTGTGTAACCAGAGCTCCTGCATTTGTGTAAGTATTAAGACACCACATTAGAACAGTTTTAGCAGCTTGGTCTCAAGATTTTCTTCAATGTCTCAACCAGGGTTAATTGAAAACTCAATGCCTGTCTTTATCCACAAGGTGACATCTCTAGACCAAATGACCAAAATAGTCAGAGATAAAAGGTACTGCAGACGCTGGAGAATCTGAGATAACAAGGTGTGGGGCTGGATGAACACAGCAGGCCAAGCAGCATCATAGGAACAGGAAAGCTTGACGTTTCGTCAAGGGGAGGGGAAGAGGGTTCTGAAATAAATAGGGAGAGAGGGGGAGGCAGATAGAGGATGGATAGAGGAGAGGATAGGTGGAGAGGCAGGACGTGGTCGAGCAGTTTCAAGGCCGAAGAGATTATGAGAGAGTTGCAGTGGGAGAGAGATTCTCTGAGATTTGTCCAGAGGGAGGAGGGTAACTTCTTCAGGGTAGGCATCCTTAGAAGAGGCTTCGCAAAATAGTCACATTGGTCACGAGCTAGTTATATTTTAATTGGATCTTCTATACTTCTGAAACCTCCAAACTTCTTTGAGTTCTCACAGACACCTTTAATGATTCTTTTGGCATTTTAGAAATTACAGTCGCTCATGTGATATTGGTGTTGCAGACTGGGCAAATATGTATTCCTCTCTAATTGTCCTTGAGGTGGTGGTGGTAATCTGCCTTCTTGAATTGCCGCAGTCTTTTGGGGTAGCGACACAGTGTTGTTAGTGACAGGATTCCAAGATTTTGGAATCTGGGACCTGACTTTTCCAGTATTACCATCAGCAGGGGTCATAATACTTGTTTGAAACAGCCATTGCTTGGAACTTGCATGGTTGGGATGTTATTTACCATTTACTGCATTTGAAGTAGACCACTTCTGTATCTGAGGAGTTACGAATAGCGCTGAATATTACGTCTGTTGATGACTGCATGCTCACTTCTGACCTTATGACAGAGGTTGGCTGAAGATGATTGGACCAAGGACACCACATAGAGGAACTCCTGCATGGATGTCCTGGGACTGAGATGATTTGTCCTTTAACAAAAATAATTATTTTCCTTTTCACTAGACAAGAGCCAGTGGAAAGTTTTCCAAATCCCACTGGCTCCAATTTTGCTAGGGCTCCTTAGTGCAGCACTCAACTCAAACTCTGTCTTAATGTCAAGTATAGTCACTCTCACTCACCTTTGGAGCTCAGCTGGTTTGTCCACGTTTAGATCAAGGTTCTAATGAGGTCAGGATCTGAGTTGCCTTGATAAAATCCAAACTGAACATCAGTGAGGTTATTGCTGAGCGTTGTTGACAGCATTCAAGCTTGCATCACTTTGCTGATGATCAAGAGTTGACTAATGTTTTATTAAGGGTAAATCATATTTGACTAATTTGCTAGAGAGTTCTTTGAAGATGTAACGAGCAATATGGCTAATGGAGGTCCTGCAGATTTTCATCTGGACTTCCAGAAGACATTCGATTAAGTGACACACAATAGGTTAATGCAAGACATTGACAAATATAGATTAGGTGAATGGGCCAAAATGTGGCAAAGTTTAATGTAGATAATTATGAGGTCTTCCAGGTTGGTCAGAGGAATAGAAAGGCAACCAATTATCTAAATGGAGGAAAACTTCAGGAAGCTTCAATACAGAAGGGTCTGGGGGTCCTTTTGCATGACTCGTGGAATAATAGTATGAAACAGCTAATAAGGAAGGCAAGTGGAATTTTGGCATTTATTGCCAAAGGAGTACAGTATACAAGTAGGGAAGTGTTGCTGCAACCGTACATTGCATTAGTGAGACGGCACCTGGAGTAATGTGTACAATTTTGGTCCCATTACTTGAACAGGGGTGTAGTTGTTATTGGGGCAGTTCAGAAGGAGATTCACTACATGGATTCTAGAATCAAAGAAGTTTGTTTTATTAAGAAATTGAGCAGTTTAGGCCTATATTGTTTGGAGTTTAGAAAAGTTAAGAGATGTTTGAAAGGATTGACAAAGTAGACATAGAACGGATGCCAGAGTTGTAACTGTACTGGGATAGCTTATTGTGATTGTGTAATCTGTCTCTTAAATGAGTTAGTGGTGATATAGTTATGTATTTCTGGGTACTGATTTTGATGACATCATTTTCGAGCAGAGTCAGGAGTTGCAGAATAAAGGAGTCATTAAAAAAGTAGAGAACCAAAAGCACATCAAAATGTTTGCAACTGTCCTTTTATTAATGTCACTTACGTTTTACCATGTAAGTATTTCCAGAAGTGAAATACAAATGTTTGATTTTGTACAAAATCTATAAATTATTCGCTCTTTAGAGCGCAGGCGATTGTACTGGAATTAAGGGTAAATGGAAAATCATTTAGACCAAGTGCTACAAGTATGAATATCTAACTGGCACAGATGTAATGGTGACTAGCAAATCAACATTATAAAGAAAGAAACAGTGCTAAAAAAACTCAGCAAGTCTAGCAGCATCTGTGGAGAGAGAAGCAATTAATATTTTGAGTCTGATATGACTGAACTGTACTTTTACTGTAATGGACCATTAAATACAAAGATGGATAAACTTTTGCAGAAGAATGTTATTTCTTTTAAAACATGGACATACCCATTCTTTCAGTTTACCCTTGGTTTATCAGCCTTCCCTATCTTTCCCTTTATAAGCTTGAAATAAAACTGGTTTAGGGTTCTTGAATAATCTCTCAATTCAATTTTGCAAACGTCTTGCACAATCTATTTGGGCATGCAAGAACATAATTTAAAATTATCCTGTATTCAGTTTTTGATCAATATAAACACCATGAGCAGAAAACAAATAAGAA
This sequence comes from Ginglymostoma cirratum, assembly GCA_024137785.1. NCBI lineage: Eukaryota > Metazoa > Chordata > Chondrichthyes > Orectolobiformes > Ginglymostomatidae > Ginglymostoma > Ginglymostoma cirratum. Next base: position 8,830,391 of record JAHRHZ010000111.1, on the reverse strand, counting down.
TGTACATTAACTTTAGGCTCTGGTTAGTCAAACTAATTTGCCCTGGTGAATGAATTACATTAATGTAGTTTCTTCAAAGCAACTATCTGTCTTATTAACAAGTCAGTTATTCTGGAATGTATCTTCATGTTTTCTGCCAGAGATTGGGGATCAATGGAAAGCCAACTGGATATTCTTCTCACTTCCACACACAATGACAACTATGCCAAAGTAGTACAAATACAGGATTGTCAGTGCATTAACTTCAGGTCACTTAAGTACAGATATGGTACATCAGATATTCATACTTAATAAAAGTTAGATTTCTTCATAAATGCAGTAAATGGCCATGGCACAGGTGGAATGAGTTCAAACATTTCCCGAAAGAATGCCTGCTTGCTTAGGAGCAACCAAAAACTACATATCCAATAAGCCACTCAAAATATTCATCTTGTGGTGATTTACTTATGTCTTGTCCAAATTAAACCATACTACCTAAATTCATTTATTTTGTCCAATCTGCACACACACTAAATAGAAGAATGTAGGTTTGGTGAGCCATCACATCAGGATTCCTGGAGAAAAATTACGGTTAAAAAGGACAAGATTGATTTAATTCAATTGATTTAAGTGCCAACAGTGGAAACCCACTGATGAAGTTTCTCCATTTGACAATATATACATTCAAATAATGGAGAAGAAATCAGACCTTTCTGGAAACAGGGTACAATTTCATTGCACCGTATGTTATCACACCTAATGAGATCAATAGCAATATCACAGCACATTTCTCCCCAACACAGGAATAGGGTTGGTGTCAGTCTAACCTAATCTTTCTCCACATTCAGAAAATCATTCTTATTTTACCATGACAGAATATTTACTGTAATTCAGACATTATTACCTCACATTACGGTTGTTCAAACTGAACCTCTTTTATTCAAATTTGACAGTGTACAATACTATAAAGTTGTGGTCTGTATGAAACAAAATTAGCATTTTAAGTGAATATAAAATCAATTAATCAGCTATTCTTGTGGTCAAACCAGTTGCTGCAGGATAACAGGCTTGATAAGGCCTAGTGATAATTTTGGAGCAGTGATGCAACAATTTAAAAGCTGCACAAGCATGGTGAGAATGTGTTCTATAGGTAAGTATTTAACTAATTATAAAACCAGAGTCTAGGGTCGAGTCATTGCTGTGTGGATTTCTTATCTTTAAATATAACGAGAAAATGAGGCGAGCAGATTGTCAATTTGCACACATGGCAGTAAGAATACTGCCAACAGTTCCAACTGCATCACGTAAGTGTGTGAGAAATGCAGGGGCATTGAATGCTTTTATTAGTAATATCTTGTTCATATTTTTCTGGCATTCTTACAGCTTTTGTACTTTACAGAGTAACTTCACAAATAATGAACTGAAGCTACAAAGATGAAGAAAGGAATGGATAAGCAAAATAAAGGACAAAAAAAGAGAATAAAGGAAATAAACAAAAATCAGAATAAGAATAGTATTAGGAAATTTCATCTTTCCATTTTACTCATTCTGTAGCATGCTGAAAGGAACTTAATGCACTTGAAGGAGTTTATTAGAAATTAATCCATTACAAACATGAGAAGCCCGTCAAATGCAATTAAAAATATAAATTCAAAGAATTCTGATTAATACTCACTTGCTTCATTTACTTCTAACTAGAATTAAATATTGAAGACAAAACAGAGTTGACTCAACTCAATGAGCTTGATAATTTAGTCCCTTGACTTATTCATTTAATGGGTATATTTGATGAAGCACTTGACAGTTATTACTTATGCTAGCTTCAGCATAAATCCAAATATTAACTTATGCTGGCAGGCATTTTTTTTTCCCCCGGGGACATTAAATAAACCAATTCAAAAAATGAACTTAGATAAATAAAGAAGATCAATGTTAGAATTAAACAGAATTCTTTGAACTGGTTTGATTTTGTTTTTAAAACACACAGATTCCAGTGGCAAGATTCTCCAACATCTTCACTTTGGTTTTTACAATACGCCTGTTTAAATAAAAACAATTCTAAAATGTCAGAGGTAAACAATTGACAGATGTATGGATTTTATAGCAAGTGACTTTTGAATAGGACATTGGAAGTATTCATTTTTGGCCTGTGATTTAGGAAGTCGATCTTGTCTTATCTGAGTGACCCCAATAATATTTAGCTAGTAATAACTAAAATTTCTTTCATTTGGATTAATATGAACCAAACTCTGCAATCCATTTCTCGTACTTCTCCAGGTCTGCAGCTGAAACAGACTTAGAAACTTTCTTCAGGGCCATTCCAAAATCGTCCATGGTTGTCGGCATCTGCAACTCATCCCTGGATATATTTCTTATTTCCTCAGGAGTTAGTCCTTGAATGCGACGTCGCATGGCCATCATGGAGGCATCCCTGCAGAAAATTAAAAATGGAATTCAGTTAGAGACAGCAAGAGTTATGGTATTCAGTTAGGCACTAGTCCCTCAAGCCTGTACTGCCATTTAATGTGATCATAAGACCATAAGATGTAGGAGCACAAAGAGGCCATTTAGCCCATTGAATGTCAGAGCAGACTCAATCATGGCTGATGTTTATTAACTCCATTTTCCTGCCTTCTCCCCATAGTCTTTGATCTCCTTACTGATCAAGAACCTATCTCTGATTTAAATACACTCAATGGCTTGGCCTCTACAGTCTCCTATAGCATTGAGTTCCACAGATTATCCACCATCTGGCTAAAGAAATTCCACCTTATTTCAGTTCTAAAGGATCATCCCTTCACTCTCAGGGTCCTAGTCTCTCCTACTAGTGAAAATATCATCTCGATGTCCACTTGACCCAGGCCTCTCAGTGTTCTCTTACTTTTAATCAGAGCCACCTACATTCCACCCCCTCCGTCCCAAGCATCCTTTTAAACACCAATGAACACCAACACCAAGTCCTCAACTGCTCCTCATCTGACAAACCCTTCCTCAGTAGGATCATTCTTGTAAGCCTCCTCTGGACCCGCTCCAAGGTCAGCGAATCCTTAGATATGGGGCCCAAAACTGCTCACAATATTCCAAATGTGGTCTGACCAGAGCTTTGTACAGCCTCAGCAGTACATCCACACTCTTGAAATGAATGCTAACATTGCATTTGCCTAAATGCCAAATGAACCTGCACGTTAACCTTAACAGAATCCTGAACGAGGACTCCTAAAGCCCTTTGTGCTTCAGACTTCCAAAGCCTTTCCCCATTTAGAAAACACAGTCTATACCTCTATTCTTACTAAGTGTATAATCTCACCATTTCCACATTGTATTCCAGCTGCACGCTTCTCTGCCCACTCCCCTAGCCTGTCCAAGCCCTTCTGCAGCCTCTCAACATTACCTGTTCCTCCACTTCTGGGTTATCTGCAAACTTAGCAACAATGCAGAGTTCCTTCGTCCAGTTTGTTAATGTATAACTGGAACATTTGTGATTGCGAAACTGACCGGTGAAGAACTCTCCTCATCACCTCATCTGAAAAAGACCCCTTTATCCCCTCTCTCAGCCTTCTACCAGTTAACCAATCCTCTACCCATGCCAGTACGTTGCTCCTAACGTCGTGGGCGCTTATCTTATTTAGGAGCCTTCTGTTCAGCACCTTGTCAAAGGGCTTCTGGAAATCCAAATGAATCATGGCTGACCTCATCTTGGCCTCAACTCCCTTTACCTGCCTCCTCCCCATAACCCTTTACTAATTAAAAATCTATCTCAAATTTATTTGGTGCCCTGGCATCCATTGCACTTTGTAATGGATTCCATAGATTCATGATCCTTTGACAGAAGTAATTCCTTACCTGTTTTAAATCTGCCAGCTCTTTGCCGAAATCTACGATCTCACTCATTCTAGATTGCTCCAAAAGGGAAACATCTCCTCTGGGCCTTCATTAGCATCTTACATTCGTCAATTTCATCTCCTTTTATTCTTCTAAACTCTAGTGGGTATAACCTAAATTGCTCAACCTCTCCTCATAAAACAAGACTTTAATACCATGTGAACCTTTTCTCAACTTCCTCCAAAGCAATTACATCCTTCCTCAACCAAGGATAGCCAAACTCCACACAGTACTCAAGATGTGTTTTCATCAATGCCTTTGCACAATTGCAACACACCCCGACGTTTATACACTATTCCTTGAGCAATAAGTGCCAAAATTCTATTTTGCCTCTGTTACTTGCTGCACTTCAGTACTAGCTTTTTGTAGTTCATGCATGAGGAACACTCCGATCCTTCTGCACCAAAACAAGTTGCCTTTTTAATTCTTTGACCAAAAGACATAACCTAACTTATCCACATTAAACTCCATCTGCCAAATTTTGGCCCATTCATTATCACAGAGACAGTCACATAGCATGGAAACAGACCCTTAGGTTCAACCAGTCCATGCTAAACATAATTCCAAACTCAACTAGTTTAGTTCCACCTACCAGCTCCTGGCCCATATCTCCAAACTTTTCCTATTAATGTACTTATCCAAATATCTTTTAAATATTGTAACGGTACCCACATCCTCAAGATGGTCATTCCACGTGTGAACCACATTAGGTGTAAAATCAAATTGCCACTCATATCTTTTTAAATCTCTCTCCTCTTACCTTAAAAGTTTGTCCCCAGCCTTGAAATTCTACAGGGAAGACAAATACCATATGCTCTATCTACACCCCTCATTATTTTATAAAGTTTTGTAAGGTCACCTCTCAACCTCCTATCTCCAGTGAATAAAGTCCCAGCTTATCCAGCCTTTCTTTATAACTCAAACCTTCCATTCCCAGTAACATCCTGGTGAATCTCATCTGAACCCTCTCCAGCTTAATATCCTTCCTATAACTAGGCAACCAGAATTGGACACCGTACTAAAGAAAAGGCCTCACCAATATCCTGTACAACCTCAACATGACTTCCCAACTCCTATACGCAAAGGACCTAAACGATCCATATCATTTGTAAACTTATTTCCTAATTGCAACTCACTTTCCCATCTATTTTAATATCATCTACAAATTTAAATACAGTAGTCTATCCCTGCATCCAATTCATTAATAAAGACTGTAAATAATTAGGGTCACTGCCAAGGACTGAATCCTGTGGCAAACTACTAATTGCAGCCCACGAACCAGAAAGGGAGGGCAAATTTTCCCCTGGCATGTGGGAGGCTTTTAAAGACCAATTGACTAAAGTGACAAAACTAAAGGATAGAAATGGCAGGATTCAGGAACCATGGATGACAAGGGAAAGTGTAAGGTTGGTCAAAAGAAAAAGGGGAGCATATGACAAGTTTAAGCAGCTACAAACTGACAAAGCCCTCGAGGAGTAGAGAGAAATTAAGCGGGAACTTAAATGCACAATTAGGAAGGCAAAAAGGGGCCATGAAATGTCTTTAGCAAACAGGGCCAAGGAGAATCCCAAGGCTTTTTATCCGTATCTAAGGTTTTGGAGTAGAGTTAACACGTTAGGAGAAAGAGGGTAAGTAGGGAAAGAGTAGGCCCTCTCAAGAACATAGGAGGGAAATTATATGTAGAGCCATAGGAAGTGGGGAAGATCCTGAATGAGCACTTTGTATCGGTTTTCACCAAGGAAAAGGGCATGACTAATGTTTAGGTCAGGGCTGTGTGTGTGAATACTCTAGATAATGTCAACATATTGAAAGAGGAAGTTTTGGGAATCTTAAATTGCATTAACATTGACAAGTCCCCAGGACCAGATGGGATCCTACCAAGGTTACTTAGAGAGGTAAGGGAGGAAACAGCTGGGGCATTGGCAGATATCTTCAAATCCTCATGGGCCACAAGTGAAGTTCCAGAGGACTGGAGATTAGTGAATGTTGTTCCCTTGGTTAAGGAAGAATGCAGGGATAATCCAGAAACTATAGGCCAGTGAACTTGACGTCTGTGATGGGGAAGATACTGAGGGACAAGATATATGCACATTTGGAGGAAAATGGACGAGTTAGTGACAAGCAGCATGGTTTTGTCCAGGGATGGTCATGTCTCACCAACCTGATTGAATTTTTTGAAGAGGTAACGAGGATAATTGATGAGGGAAGGGCTGTGGATGTAGTTTAAATGGACTATGGTAAGGCATTTGACAAAGTCCGACATGGCAGGTTGGTACAAAAACTAAAATCGCAAGTGATTTGGGGTGGCCTGGCTAGATGGATAGAAAATTGTCTTGGTCATAGGAGAGGGAGGGTAGTGGTGGAAGGATTTTTTCAGAATGGAGGCGGTAACTAGTGTTGTTTCACAGGGGTCAGTCTTCGGTCCTTTGTTGTTTGTTGTATATATAAATGATCTGGAGGAAAATGTCGGTGGTCTGATAAGCAAGTTTGCTGATGCATGAAGATTGGTGGAGTTGCTGATGGCGCCAACAACTGCGAAAGTACACAACAGGATATAAATAGATTGACGACTTGGGCACAGAAATGGCATATGGAGTTTAATCCAGACAAAAGAGGTGATGCATTTTGGAAGATCAAATTTAGGTGTGAACTATGTTGTAAATGGCAGAACCCTTAGGAACACTAACATTCAGATGGATCTGGGTGTGCAGGTCCACAGTTCTCTGAAAGTGGCAACACAGGTAACTAAGGTGATTAAGAAAGCATATGACATGCTTGCCTTCATTGCCCAGGGCATGGAGTACAAGAGTTGGCAAAACATGTTGCAGCTATACAAAATCCTTGTTAGGCCTCATTTGGAGCATTGTGTTTAGTTTTGGTCACCACACTACTAGAAGGATGTGGAAGCTTTGGAGAGAGTACAGCGAAAGTTCACCAGGATGTTGCCTGGTCTCCTGGGCATTGACTGAGGAAAGGTTAAAAAGAATAGGATTGTTTTCACTGGAAACACAGCGGCTGAGGAGACCTGATAGAGGTCCACAAAATTATGAGAGGCATGGATCGGGTGGATAGTCAGAGGCTTTTCCCCAGGGTTAAAGTTTCAATTACAAGGGGGCACAGGATCAAGGTCAGAGGGGAAAGTTTAAGGGAGATGTGCCAGGGAAGTTTTTCACACAGAGTGGCAGCAGCCTGGAATGCAGTACTTAAGAGGTGGTGGAAGCGGGGGCACACTGAAGACATTTAAGAGGCACCTAGATGGATACATGGATACGGAGTGAAGGGAGGGATACGGAGTGAAGGGAGGGATACGGAGTGAAAAATGGCAGGTTTGTTTTTAGATTAATTAGGGCATGATGGTTGGATCAGGCTTGGAGGGCCGAACGACCTGTTCCAGTGTTGTACTTTTTCATTTGTTCATTTAACCTCATTCTCTTCTTTCCGCTGTTTAGCCAATTCTCTATCTAGCATTCTACATTACCTTTAATCCCATGTGATCCTCCTGCGTATTAATCTTAGGTGCGGCACCTTATTAAATGTCTCATGAAAGTCATTTAGACCTACAAGACCATCATAATCCATTTTAATTGTTACACCTTCAAAAATCTCCAGCAAATTAGCCAAACACACATTTTACCCTACATAAACTACAATGACTCTGATGGATTGTGTTTTGACTTTTCACATGTCCCGTTACTAGATCTTCACTAATGCATTCCAGAAATTACTAGTTCTTCCTAATGCATTCCAGGCACTAAACTGACAGGTTTATAGTTTTGCAATTTCTGCCTTCCTTTTTGAAAAAGGACGTTAAGTTTGCATTTTCCATTCCACTGGAACCATTCTGGAATCCAAGGAATTTTTAACCAATGAATATGTTATCACTGCTGCTACTTTTAACACCGTGAATTTCTCCATTTATAAGCTTGAAACCATCCATGCACCTTTACAGATACTGCTTTTCTTCCTTTCTTACCCCGACTGCTCCTAGAAATTACAAAATCCTCAATATTCCAACCCCGATTCCCACAATCTCTAATATTTAGTTCCCTCTCCAACTATCTATGCAAATTACTCCATCATTTTCTTCCTCATGGTACTTGCTCTTTGCTTTCTTCCCAAATGCCATTTCTATCCAGTCCCCACCTAGTTAACAGTACCCAGGTTGCATTTCCATCTCTTCACAACAATGTCAATCTGGACTGCAAGAAAGTTACATTTTCGATCTTGATCCTATTGAAGTCACTTAATGTTTATTACTGAGTGTCATGGGTTCCTCCTCCAATCTACAGTTTTTTGTACAGTTACACTAACTGTTCGATAGAACCAATGTAGCCCTAGCATTACCTCCAGTAGCTCACCAACAAGATACTACCCTGGTTCTGTCATCTTCATTTACATTCTATTCTTTCACCACACTATCCAAAGGATCAGCTTCCACGTGAAAAATGACACTCAGCTCTAAATATCTATCACTAATAGACAGCATACATTCAAGAGGATGTCAGAGAAGTCTACAATGATGCAGATATCCTTAAGGCCTTGAGACACTCTTCTCCACTCAGTAGAATTAAAGAGGATTCCTTTTAAAAAAAAAGGAGGTTCTGATAGGAGAAAGGAATATTATTTCTATATACTATTTGGAAGGCAATGAACAATAACCAATTTGAAATTATCAGTAAGTAGGAAGAGGGATTTGATGTCTATTTCCTCATTTCTGAAATGTTTTAACATTTAGGAATGGGATCAGGATAAATAAATTAAGCATGAATGATATGTGAGTATATGAAAGGTGCGCAAGTAGACGACCAACAGTGCGTTTGTGTGTGGGTGCATACGGGTGGGCGTGGGGGCTAAGAAGCGAGAGAGAGCGCACAAAACAGAAAAGGAGGAAGAAAAGGACAAGGACTCAGTGCCAAGTAAATATCTGAGGCATGTTCGCGCAGAAGACACTTCTGTATCTTCATGCTATTCCAGTGCTGTTCAAAACTCCACAAAACAGGAAATGAAGGGTGACCTGTTAGGCTGTGTTTAACAGTCAGCTCCAGAGAACTCCTTTGTTTTTCTCCAAAATATAGGAAGTAAACATTAAACAGCTGAGGAAGGAAAAACTCTCTTCTCCCCCGCCACCAACATTGTTTTACATTTCAATTTTTCTTACTGTACAACTAAGGAATGTAAAGCCTCAAGATAGAAGGAATCAATAACTCGAGTGCGCTGAAACAAACCTGCACACATTGGTTATGTCTGCTCCAGAATATCCTTCCATTTGTTCAGCTATTTTTTTGACATCGACATCATCTGCCACCTCCAATTCTCGGAGGTTTATCCGCAGCAGCTCCTCTCTTCCCGTTGCTGAAATAAAAAAAAAATTGAGCTTGCATTAAATCTATTTTGACATTTGTCTCCAGACTCTCACATAAGAATACTGACACCAATTTGTGTCTTTATTCAGTCCTACAGCCAAGACTGAAAAATCCCCAACTTACTCTAGGAAAAATTTTCCTACTATTCCCTATCATATACGATTAGCGAAACATTATCAGTATAGTGATCAGTGTAACTCAGGATTCACCAATGACGTATTAAACAGGGGCAAAATTCAAGTTGTGGCATTCACTAACCAAATGTAACAAGCAATCTGTCACTCATCAGAATCGAAACTATTTTGGTTAAATTGTGATTCTTGCCCTATCCAAATTTTTAATACAATATTCAACAGTTGAGTTATAATCTAGACGACTATTGCACAAAACTGCTAAAGGAACAGAAATGATCAAAGTAGATTGCACATGTTTGACAAAGTAATTTGACAAGTTGTTTGTTACAGATGAGTCACAGCTTCTTCTAGTTCTAACTGAAGACTGGAAAACCTAAACTTACACTAGATAAGGTTTCAATCTTTGCATTATCTCATCAACTTATTGCGTTAATGCTTTTTTACAACTAAACTGTCATCAGTACCTGAAGGTAAAGGAATATAAATGCGCTTTTCTAGACGCCTTCTTAGGGCTTCATCAATATCCCATGGGAAATTAGTAGCTGCTAGAACCATAACCATCTTTGAAGGGTCGTCATTTTCCGATGCACCTCCAACACCTAATACAGGGAAGCAAACATATAAGCAAGCAACCCATTTTGCATAATGAGAAAATGGCATCAAATTGAAACTTTCCACTTAAATCTATAAAATTCTAAGAGGGAGGTCCAGAACAAGTTTCACAGTCTAAAGATAAGAGGCAGGCCTAATAGGACTGATGAGAAATTTCTTCACCCAGGGTGGTGAACCTGGGGAAATTTCTGCTACAGAGAGTGGCTGAGGCCAAAACACGAAATGTTTTCAAGAAGTTAGATATAGCTCTTAGGGCTAAACGTGATTAAAAGGTACAGGGAGAAAGTGGGAACAAGATACTGAGTTGAATGATCAACCACAATCATAATGAATGGTGGAGAAGACTCAAAAGGGCCAAATGCCCCACTCTCGCTCCTATTTTCTACATTTAATTTGGTTTCTGCTGCAGAGAACTGACAAAGAAAAAAATGAAAATGAGAATAAAAAGTTACAATAAAAAAAGTAAAAAGATAAAGAGAAACGAGAGAGAGGATGATAAATTTTTGTACTTCCAAGGCACCTTTCACAATCTCACGATATCCCAACGCACCTTCCAGTTAAAAAACCATATTTTGGAAGTGGCCACTGTTAGAAAATAAGGAACATTTAGTTAAGCCATAAACGTTTGATTGCTTGTCTCAGGTATTTTTTTTGTTGTCTAAATAAAGTTCAATTTCCAAATTGTGTACTCTTAACCCATCTGCCACCACATTTAATGATTGTGCTCTGCTCTTCTCACTGCATCCGCCATGAAACCACCAAACACATCTTTCAATGAACAAGAGGAACTGAGCCCTCTGAAATATATTCATCCATTCCTCATTGTTCCAACTCCCCTTTCCCAACAATGGGAAAGCAAAACCTGTCTTTTTGTCTCCACATTATCCAGGGTCACAAACACTCCTTCCAGGTAAACTTATTTACTTCAACTTTCAGTTGAGTGGACAGCACCTGTTGTTCTTTATGTAGTCTCATCTATAAATATAGATCAGGTTACCGCTTTGCAGAACATCTCCACTCAATCTACAAGTGTGATCCTGAGTTTCTGATCACCTGTCGTTTTAATTCTCAATCCAATGTCCAGTATGGCTTTTCTATTTTCAGCCTCCTACACTGTTCCATTTCAACTTAACATAAGCGAGAAGCAGCATCTCATGTTTTGATCAGGCATTTTACAGCCATCTGAAGTCAATAATGAATTCAACAATTTTTATCATAACCTCTGCCCCCATTTTATCAGATGATGGTTGTTGATGATGAATTTCTATTCTTACTTTATATCTCTTCTGGACCTAAGCTTTGTTTCTTTACTTCTCCAATTACATCCCCAATGACCAAGCACACTCAGCCCTTGTCTTTTAATCACACCTGCTTTCCATTCCATCTCCATTTCCTCCTTCCTTAGTTGTATTAAACTGATTAAATCTCTAACATTCTGCACTCTGACCTGAAATATTAATTGATTCACCTTCCTGAAAATGGTGAGTATTCCCAGCACTTTGTCTTATTAGCAAATTCCTGCCAAATTTCAGTTCTTAGTTAGGGAAGCAGTTCATGTACAAGAAACAGCTTCAGCCTTAAGCAACAAATAAAAAAAAATTAGCCAGATTGCTGCTCAGTAGGTAAGAGATAAAAGGTACTGCAGATGCTGGAGAATCCGAGATAACAAGGCATGGGGCTGGATGAACACAGCAGGCCAAGCAGCATCATAGGAGCAGGTAAACTTGACGTTTCGGACCTAGACCCGATGAAGCCTTGCTGCTCAGTAGGGAAGTGTTGGTTAAATGAATGATAAGCACGCACAAAAGTTGGCCGTGATGTTTTCCATAGTTTAATAGCCAGCTAACATTTGGACAAGGTCTTCCATTAAGCATAGAGGTGAAACAAAAAGGGGGCACTTACCATCCATCTGAACAAGGAGCTCTGCTTTCACTCGTCTGCTTGCCTCATGCTCCTCAGCAGTTCCTCTACGACTGCAAATGGAGTCAATTTCATCGATGAAAATGGTTGTTGGGGCATAAAATCTGGCCTCGAAAACAAGAAGCAGGAATGCACACCTCAGCATCATTCCCAATAATTTCACTTGAAATATATTTTGATCACTTCATTAAACAATGAAAAATCTTCATGGTAGTTTTAAAAGAGTAAAAGGATAAAGTTTAAGGAGTAGGCAAAGGCCAATAGATAATTTGAGAGAGATCACATCCATGCTACTTCTTGCCATGACTCTGAAGACATCCTTTCAGAAATATTTAAATGTCTTAGTCACTTCAACAACTGTGAAGTTGATGCAGTACATTCTGCTAACTTTTGGGCTTGTTAATGTATTGTTAGAAACTCGTTTGTGTATCTGGGGTTTGCCTGCCCTAAATGTTGAAGAAGCTTTTGAGTGCCTGGATAAGAATTGCAGTATGTCTCAGTTCATGTTAGGAGAAAAGAGACACTTTTAATTATTGAAGTGTCATCAGATTTTGCTCTAACAGCCACTGTCCACCTGAGACAGTTTATTGATATTCCACCCAAATCTTAGTCTAATGAAGGACACATTTAAACAAAAGTAAGAAGCCGTGATTTATTTTGTGTTGCACGTCTCTAGGTTTCTACTTGAGGGGTAAGCAACTTTTATTTTGATGTTGAAGAAAGCTGTTGTTCCACTCTGATTAACATGAGTCAGCTGGGAGTGTAGAATCTGTATTTGTCAGTTGTACAAAGGGACAAATATTTACATTATCTGACAAGATCTTAGTAGCAGCTCCATGCTCACTACAAAGATGTCAGGGGCCAGGACAGGAACCTATCATTTATGAAGGGAGATGAATGAATGCATAATTGGACCTTTTAGTTTAAAGAATTCTTTCAGTCTTTGCCTGTTAAGGCTGTATTTTACTTCACCAGCTACTGTCACATTTTGTGCAGGGTTTGGGGCACAGATTATTTTGAGGTTTAGGGTCTGGTTCATGAGCTACTTTTTCAAGTTGCAAGTTGAAAACTAATCAGTCATGAATTAGGCGTTATCCACAACTACTTGTACAAACACCTACCATTTCAAACAGAAGGCGGACAAGTTTCTCAGACTCTCCTCTATACTTGGAAGTAAGCGTTGATGAAGAAATATTGAAAAATGTTGTTCCACATTCAGTTGCTACAGCTTTAGCCAGCATTGTTTTTCCAGTTCCTGGGGGGCCAACCATCAGCACTCCCTGTATAAACAAGCATACATATTCTAAACCTCCATGGCAATAGTGCCTAGTTACTTAAAACTTCAGACCCAGCAACATTTACTCTCTCTAACTCTCATCTAGATTCAAGCAGCAAAACTCATTAAATCTTCTCATCGCAGAGGTGGAACACACTGCAGCTTTCTTTGCAGAAGTTCCCAATTGCAACCATAAAACTAGGAGATAACAAAGTGGCATTCAACAACAGACAGGAATTCCAAGACAGGAAAAGGTCACACCCAATACTCGAAAACTGCTTCAATAGATGCAGAGTGTTCTTGCACTTCTGATGTGTTTCGAGAAGGTGCAAGATAAATCAGGTATTTGATGAGCAAACCATTTGAATATCTCCAGACTTTACCTGTGTTCTCTTTTCATTGCATTATTTTTAAGACAATACAAGTTTCTCATTGATTCTCTGCATCTTTGTTTTTTTCCCCTCTAAATTCCAAATATGTCATCTTATATATTCTTCCTGCTCCTTGGATAATGAGGGTTAAGTCTAGATTTATGGAACCATGGAGTCAATATCGTACTTCCAGATCATATTGTGTATACATATTGATAAAGCGACAATCTTATCGTTTTAATTTGGGCCTCAAATGAGTACCAAGGTGACCAGCAGTCTCAACAATTTCAATAGCACGAAAAGCACCATCTTGGCACCATGAAAAGCAGCCGTGCCAATCTTATCGCAGCTCTACAGTGGAGATTAGACAGATAAATTTTCAGCTGTAAAAATAACCCATCAGCACAATTACTGCAAGTAAACCTGTGCTTAAAATCTCCAGTCTCTTGAAAACTTATGCACTTCTTCAGGCTAAAATCCATTCAGCAACAATTCATGTTTCAAACCGTACAACTTCCATTTTGCTCCATGAACATCATGTCTAATATATCAATAACAATGTTCACTTATCCATTCACAATTGTGACTATGAGTACTTTATGAGATCATGCATATTTCTAGATGACTAGTCCAAGAAAACCTTCACAAAACACATGACAGTCACTTAATAGGTAACAGAACAATTATTAAATACAACAAAAATGTTCACTTAATATATTTCTTATTTTACCTAGAAACTGCAAGACCACTTAATTCTTACTCGAGCTTTCCACAATATCCAGGTAAAGTAGGTGAGAGGGAATATCAGATGAAATTCAATATGAATCATCACAAACTGAAGCACATTTGCAAATGAAACACAAATAGTGATTGGCTTTTTAACTATACATGTGGAAAAGGTAAAAATAGACTTGCGATTCACAAATACTCATTAAAAGTACAAAGTCGATGAGAGGTTATTAAGAATGTTATTAGTACTGTAATGTATCTTGCATTACAAATTGTATTCCTTTATACTAATCCTGTTTAATTCATTTGCAATTCCACATATGGAATACGCAATTTCAGTTGTTTAATTTTCATACACACATTGATGACATCTGATGGCTTAAAAGGAATAACAGGCATACTTCTGGGACTGAGTTTGAAGTTTAAAAATAGTAATGTGAGGATTGACCTCATGGAGAAGTTTTACTTCATTATTTGCTATTGTTATTTGGCTCAATTAGATAAGTAAATGGGTGATAGCCCCCTAATGTGTGTATGCGTGGGGTAGTCCCCCAAAACAAGGATGATAGGCAAGAACCTACAAGTGAACAATATAGTTGTTGTATAATCGTATATAGTATAGAATGCTTATAACCTGCCAGATGGGCCTTGTAACTTTTTACTATTTCATAATCTAACCAGCGATGTTCGTCAATGGGTTACATACATACTAAAAAAAAAAACTATGGATAGCTTTTACCAGGATACGTTGAATATCATCTTACTTTCCAAGGTCGCCTGATTCCTTTAAAGAAATCTGGCATCCACATTGGCAAAACAACGGCTTCTTCCAGTAATTTTTTTGCTGATGCCAAGTCTGCTATATCATCCCTAAACACAACATAGATTAGGTTACTTGCTGATGTTTCACAATTATGTCATGCTTACTTAGCTTTAGGACTGGAAAACAAAATTGGTATCTGACAGACAAGATCAATAAAAGATAATCTCATAACTTGGACCATTATATAAAAATTGACACAGTTCATTATTTCAAAGTGAAATTGTTAAGTGCACAAACAGTCCCAATAGTTCTATAGTGTTTGATTCTTTTGAAACATTAATGATTTTACTCACCATCGAACATTTGGGTTTTGTGATATTATGTCTCGCTCCAAAGCTTCTACTAAATCTCGGTCATTCCCAGAACCATCAAACTTTTTTGGCTCACTTTCAGAGTTATCAATTGCTTTAATCTAGAGTGATTTAGATCAACATACTTAATCTTTATAACAGTCAAATTCTCATCCTTTTATGACATCCTACTGAAAAATTAATTTGGTAAAAAATATGGAGGAATACTTAATGTAAATTACTAAAGATATATTTTGACAGAAACTTGCATACAAATAAAAGTTTATAGTGAAGCAGAGGTGAATCCTATGGGGAAGTAATAAACTCTTTCTTTGATCTACATCTGAAATGACAAATATTTAACAAAAATATGCATGCGATAATATTTTGCACTTTGCAAATTATCAAGCAAAGTACAAGAGGATATGTGAAACTCAAGGCAAACTGAAAACATCTACAACAAACCAAATGCATTCTAAACTGCCAAAAGTGTGAGTTTAACTTACTGCTAGTAAGAACATTGTAAATTAAAACCCTACATGGGCTTGAACATATCATTTCGTTGTTAAATAATTCCAGTAAACTATATGAATTGGAAGAGGAATTTCTTCTTGTCAGAATTCCCAACACCACCTCTGCAACCTCCCAAAAATAGATTAACTTGTCATTCAGTTTATAGCCGTTTGTTTGTGTGGTTATGCTGACTACTATTTTTAATCACATAACAGTGACAGCACTTCAGATGAGTTCCAGGTTCCATTTTTTCTTTGATTTATAATCCTAATCAGATGTTGCATGGGTTGGGTAAATAAAAAATGTGTGCCAGCTAGTGAAAAATAAAGCATGCATAGTAATATAACATGACTTGCCTTTGTAGGCCATCTACCTGGTATCATTTGATTGTCCGTAAGTCACCAGTTCCCTTGCAATTCTAATAGATAAAACACCCTACAGAAAGCACTGGCAAGGTAAAGAATGTTAAGGACAATCAGGTTGCAGCACTTGTTACTCTGAGAAAAAACTGACAAAAATCTTCACTCAAGATATACAAATACCTCAAGATTTTCTTGCTCACCACAATTTATTTCTAGTACTTCCTTAAAACAAATAATTCTACCATGTAAAGTGAATTATTTTAAATTTTAAGATTAATAAAAACATACCTTGTCTTCCTTTCCTTTGTTTTGATTTTCTTTCTTGTCCTTTCCTTTGTTTGATCTCACTCTATCGTTGTTCCCTATTCGGGGTACAGAACGACTAGAACCTCTAACTGGAGCTCCAAGGCGGTCTTTCTGAGGAGCCCTAAGGTCATTGCAAGGAGTTGACTGTCGCTTTCTTGGATGTGGAGATGGTCTACTTTCAGGGAAATATATATTAGCCAGTATGGACAAACTCAGATAATGTTCTCTATGCAAATCAACTGCACATAATTACTCAAAACTATACACTATAAATGGTTTAGATTAGTGATGCTCAAATTATGGGCAATAGGCCACATACTGTCCACCGGAGCATTTCAAATGGCCTGACATTTGCTATTTCCTGACATTGTGAATCCTGACTTATGGTACCCAGCCATGATATTTTGTATCCTGCCTAGTCAGGGAGCAGCTGGAGTTGAGTTGCCCCCTTCGAAGAGGCCAGGCACACTAATTCCATGGCTGACTTCAAATTGCCAGTAAAAAGCTAACATATATTTACTACTTTTACAATAACGTGAATTTTTAAAAAAATTTATTATTGTGGCCGATATATGGGCAACATGTCTGGTCGACATGGTCCATCAATGCATGAAGATTTAGCACCCCTAGTTTAGATCTAAACATAACAGAAACATGGTAATAAGGTAAAGTTTGAGAAATAAATATTTCGGGTATACAATATATTGAAGAGGCAGGTAGAATGGAAGAGTAGAAGTGGTAGTCCTGATATTGAGCAATCCTGAAGAACAATAGTGAGAAAGGATTTGAGCTCAGAAAATTGGGCAGTAGAATAAATACAGGTGGAGATTAGGAATAGCAAAGGTCAGTAAAAGCTGGAGAGAGTAGTTGATAGGCCCCAAATACCACTGCACTCAGCATTAAATTATTGAAGTTTATTATAAACATATTAGCTTTATTCTTTATTCACATATAAAACTGGTAAAGGTTTCTGAACAATGGTTTTGTACAAGGATTTTGTGACTACTTCCCAGAGCAATACATTGTAGAACCAGTTAGTGATAAAACTATTTTGGTTCTGCCATTGTACAATGAGACGAGATTAATTAGTAATGTCGCAGTAAAATATCCAGCAGGAAGTAGTGATCATCATACAATTAACTTCCCATGTTACTTTTGAAAATAAAAGAATGAGAAAGAGGATGATCTTTGTCTCCTCAAGCTTGCCCCGCTATTCGATAAGATCATGGTTGATCTGCCCTGACCTCAATTTCTCTTTTGTGTCAGCTCTTCAAAGCTCTTAACTCCTTAATATTTCAGAATCTAAAACCTATTTAAAATACTTTGTGATCTAATCTTCATAATTCTCTGGTGTAGAGAATTCCATACATTTATTACCCTCTGGGAGAAGAAATTGCTTTGGGTCTAAGTTTTAAAGTTTCTGAAACTATGTTCCCTAATTTGAGATTTGCCCATTAGCAGAAA
The DNA here is from genome assembly GCA_024137785.1 of Ginglymostoma cirratum. Taxonomy (NCBI): domain Eukaryota; kingdom Metazoa; phylum Chordata; class Chondrichthyes; order Orectolobiformes; family Ginglymostomatidae; genus Ginglymostoma; species Ginglymostoma cirratum. The sequence continues at coordinate 8,812,367 of JAHRHZ010000111.1, read as the reverse complement.
CATTTTCTCAGCATCTACCCTATCAAGCCCCTCAAAATTTTGTATGTTTCAATAAGAACACCTCTCATTCTTCTAAACTGTAATGAATAAAGGCCCAAACTGTTTAGACTTTTCTGTCAAGACATTGCTACAGGATCCAATTCTTCACACTGAGGTACAAATAAAAACTTAACATAATAGGGGTGTCCGTATCATATCCTTTAACAGAAACAGCCAGTTAATGCAAGTGTGCATGCTAATGGTGATTTTTGGGTCTAATCGAAAATTATAACATCGTAGAATCCCTACAGTGCAGATAGAGGCCATCCAGCCCATCAAGTATGCAACAACCCCCCGAAGAGCATCCCACCCAGACCCACCTCCCACCCTATCCCTGTAACCCCACATTTCCAATTGCTAATCCACCTATTCTGCACATCTCTGGTCACTTTGGGCAATTTGACATGGCCAATCCACCGAACCAACACATCTTAGGATGGTGGGAGGAAACTGGAGCACTTAGTGGAAACCCCTGCACCTACAGGGAGAACAAGCAAACCCCACTCAGTCATTCAAGGCATTGTAATGCAGCTGTGCTAACCACTGAGCCAAGGTGTCGCTCCAAATCTTTGTTTGTCATGTAACATTGATAATCATGTTTCATGCCCGAGTTTTGCAAGTGGCAGAAGACAGGTGAAGACTAAAATTTAAATAATGTATATTTTGCTCAACATGGATTTATAATTATGAACACATAATTACGTGTGTTCCAACTGAAGGTTAAAGCTCTGGCAACCAAATAGAACACAAAATCCAGAATCCCAGGAGATGAGTAAGCATGGGTGGATAAAGTTCTGAGCACTATTCTCAACAAGTCATGATTAATTTTATTCGTAAGCATACATTTGCTGCAAAGTCATTATTTTTATGCTATAAACCTAATTTCTCTCCATTCAACAACTTAGTGTCCTATATTATGTCTACCATGAAGGGAGATCTAGATAGAGATTTGCTTTTTTAAAATGTGTCTAAGCAAATACAATTGCTATTTCAAACAATACTTTGCAGCTCACATAATTTAAATTGCAAAAGGTCCTTCATTGCAAGGCTTTAGAACACTGCGCACACAAGATATTACTTACTTGCGTTCTGCAGGCACAGGTAACGACCAGACTTCTGAATCATGTCCTTCATGTCGTACTGCCTGCAACGGAGAGCTGTCATGTTTAAAGCCATCCAATGTTGACATAATCTCTTTAACATGCTGACATTCTTCAGTTATCTCTTGCCATACCTGTTGAAATACGCAGTAAATGAAAGGTTCTGATTCAGTTAAGAGTTTGCACATACACACAAATCAGGGAGTTTGCTGCTACCCTGGCTAACAATCAGAAGTTTATCATTTATGTCATTTGCTGACTGTAGGGCATTGTTGCTGCGTTCAACACCAACAGTACTTTGAAAAGTAATTATAGTCATAGAATCGGAGATGCCCAGCATGGAAACACTCCCTTCGGTCCAACTCGTCCATGCTGACCAGATATCCTAAACTGATCTAGTCCCATTTGCCAGCATTGGGCCCATATCCTTAAATGTTGTAATTATACCAGCATCCACGACCTTCTCTGGCAGCTCATTCAATACATGCACCACCCACCGTGAAAAATTTGCCCCTTAGATCCCTTTTAAATCCTTCCCCTAACACCTTAAACCTAATCCCTCTAGTTTTGGACCCCCCTGCCCTTTGAAAAAACCGTGGCTATCTATGGCCCTCACATAGTTTATAAAATAAAAAGATTCCCCCCCCCCTCAGCTTCCACCACTCCAGAGAAAATAGCCCCAGCCTTTTTAGCCTTTCCCTATAGCTCAAAGTTTCCAACTCTGGCAACATCCTTCTAAATTCTTTTTGAACCCTTTCAGGTTTCACAACATCTTTCCTATAACAAGGAGACCGGAACTGAAAGCAATATTCCAGAAGTGGCCAAACCAATGTCCTGTGCAGCCGCAACATGACCTCCCAACTCTTATACTCAATGCACGGACTAATAAAGGCAAGCGTACCAAACACCTTCTTCACTACCCAGTCTACCTGTGACTCCACTTTCAAGGAACTATGAACCTGCACCCCAAGGTCTCTTGGCTTGGCAACACTCCCCAGGCCTGACCATTAAGTGTATAAGTCCTCCCCTGATTTGTCTTTTCAAAACACAGCACCTCACATTTATCTAAATTAAACTCCATCTGCCACTCCTCTGCCCCCTGGCCCATCTGAGCAAGGTGCTGTTGAACTCTAAGGTAACTTTCTTCCTTTCAATTTTGGTGTCATCTGCAAACTTAATAACCATACCCTCTACATTCACATCCTAATCTTTAATATAGATGACAAAAAACAGCACACCTAGCATCGATCTTTGCAGCACACCACTGGTCACAGGCCTCCACCAACAACATCTGTCTCCTCCCTTCAAGCCAATTTTGTTTCCAAATGGCTAGCTCTCCCTCCATTTCACGTGATCTAACTTTGCTAACCTGTCTATCATGCAGAACCTTTTCGAACACCTTGCTGAAGTCCACATAGACAACGTCTACCTCTCTGCCTTTAATCTTTGTCGCTTCTTCAAAAAAACCTCAATTAAGTTAGTGAGACACGATTTCCCGTGTACAAAGCCATATTGACTATCCTGAATTAACCTTTACCTTTCCAAATGCATGTAAATCCTATCCCTCAGAAACCCCTCCAACAATTCACCCACTACTGCTGTTAGATTCTCTGGTCTACTATTCCCTGGCTTTTCCTTACAGCCTTTTTAAAATAATGCCACCATGTTCGCCAACCTCTAGTCTTCCAGCATCTCACCTGTGGCTATCAATGATAGAAATATCTCAGCAAGGCACCTGGCAATTACTTCCCTAGCTTCCCACCAAGTTCTGAGGCACACCTGATCAGGTCCCAGGGATTCATCCACCTTTATGCATGTTAAGATGCCCAGCACCACTACCTCTGTAATTCAGACACTTTTCAAGATATCACTATATATTTCCCCACATTCTCTAGCTTCCATATCCTTCTCCACAGTAAACACGGATGCAAAATACTCATTTAGTATCTCACCCATCTTCTGCAGTTCTGCATATAAGCAACTTTGCTGATCGTTAAGAGGTCCTATTCTCTCCCTAATTAGTCTCCTTTCCTCAATGGATTTGTAGAATCTCTTTGGATTCTCCTTAGCTTTAGCAATTAGCATTATCTCATGACCCCTTTTCGCTCTCCTGATTTACCTCTTAAGTATACTCCTATTGCCCTTATACTCTTCTATGAATTCACTTGATCCCTGCTGTCTATACCTGACACATGCCTCCTTTATTTTCTTGACCAGAGCCTCAGTTTCTCTAGTCATCCAGCATTCCCTGCACCAACCAACCCTGCCCTTCATACTAACAGGAATATACTGTCTCTGGACTCTCATTATCTCATTTTTGAGAGTCTTTCAGTTAGGAATGTTGTGAGAACCATGATAAAACACTGGAGAGAGTAAACTCTTTGAATCTTCAAAAGACAGCCGTGCAGAAATCTATAGTTTGACATTAGTGAAATCCACAACACTAAACAATAGTTATTTTTCCAGAACATGAACTTTTAAAAATACAAAGCAAGATTTATAACAATATAAATATATTTAAAAGAAAATCCTGATAATGCACTTACTGATATAGTTCTCTTTTATATTTTCGTTTACCTTAACTTACAGTTTTGTTCAGTTGCATTAACCTCTGTTCAATGTCTAGATTTGGATGGGGTTGATGTCCATCTCTCAGCTGACAATCACTGACGTAGTTACTAATGAAACATTATGATTGCAATTCCAAGGATGTTGCAGAGCAAGCATGTGAAGTGTATAGAATATTACATAATTTAACATTTTTCTTACCAACCTGTTCAGAGATGTTATTATACACCTCTACACAGGTGGGTCTTGAACCCGGGCCTCATGTCCCAGGAGTAGGGACACTTCAACTACATCACAGGAGGTGCTTTATCAGTGGAACTGAAAGCATCTACCATATTTTGAACAGCTTCTGGTTTTCCAAATGGTTTGAAGATCTGCAGAATTAACCTTCCCTTCAGGTATATTTTATCAACTGTTTATTTTGTGGTTTGGATGGATAACGTGGTTGGGTGTAGGGCAGGGAGAGGAGGCTGGACTGGGAAAAGAGAGGGTGGGCAGAGTATTCGGAAAAAAGAGAAAAGGTGAGGGAGAAAGATAGCACAGGCAAGACAGAACAGCATATTTCCCACAAATTAAGTTTTAAAAGCTTACCAAGTAAAGGTTTTGCTTATTACTACTGCTCATATAGAGAACCTAGCACTATTCTTCACTTTCCACTCCACCAGCATCCATATCCCAAGGATCATAAGCCACCATTTCTACCATCTCCAGCGAGATGCCATTATCAGACACACATTCTCCTCCCTTACCTCATCAGCATGCGAGAGAGCATTCCTTCCAGACAGCCTGTTCCAGTCCTTCTTCATTCCCGATACCTCCATTTAAATGGCAGAAGGCGAACACCTGCCTGGTTATTTCCTTCTACCTCACTCTAAGGCTCGAGACACACCCTCCCAGTGAAGCAGAGATTTACTTGAGCTTCACTTAATCTGGTTTACATTGTGAGCAGCAAATACAGTAGTCTCCTCTACATCGAGGAGACAAAATACAGACTGGGCAATTACTTTGAGGAACACTTATGTTCTGCCCACAAAAATGACCCCTGAGTTTCCAGTTGCCTGACACTTCAGCACACCACCTGGCTAACATTTCTATTTCAGGCCTGCTATAGTGCTCCTATGAGGCTCAGGGCAAGATGGAAGAATAGCATCTTATTTTTCACTTGGGGACCTTGCAGCCTTCAGGACTCAATATCAAGTTCAATAATTTTAGGTTCTGAGCACCTTCCTCCATGTTCTTTACCCACCCGCACATCACAGGCCTTATCGTCACAGTCTATTTTCAGCACAGCCAACTCATTTTCCTCTTAAAGTCCTATTAGCAACTTTTTTCTCTTTCCCTGCCCAGCCATTATCTATCCCTTTGTCTGTCTAACTGTCTTTCGTTCCATCTATCGCATATTCCTTTAACCTTCTCCAGCCCCTGTCTTCAGCACATAAACTACCTTCTCCCAGCTACCACTAGCTCAAGGGTTACTGGAGCCACAACATTGCCACTGCTTTCTCTCCACAGATGCTATGAGACTTGTTGAGTTTCTCCAACAATTTCTGTTTTCATTGGAGAATTTGACACTTTTTTTAGTATCAACAACAGCATTTACCCAGTCACAAAACTGAGATTTTCTGTCACTAGCGCATCTCATTTAGCCAGTTCAGACTCAGCAAAACAGTGCCAGAAGCATGACCTAGAATCTGGCAGTCAAGAGACAATAGGTAAACTTCCCTGTCAACAACAGTGTCTGAAAAATTACATTTAAAGGTGACTGAGACAAAGGTTCCATTATAGGGAATTTTGATTCTGTGTCATTTGTGACTGAGATAAGGATCATAAAGATAAGTACATGTGAGGCAGACCTTATTGCCATATATTTAATCTTTCTATGGAAAACTCTCAGCAATTCACAGCAGTAAACTACTTAACTGACATTTTTCTGCTACTGTCTTGTCTGTACTGGAAACAAGTTATAATGGCTCAGGTCTTCCAATCAGAATTGAAAATATTGGAAAGGGTATTTCCAGTTCTGATCAGTATCACTTACCTTGCAGGGGAGTTCTCTCTGCAATCATTCGGGAGGGGTGTCTACTCACTAGTCCAGGCCAGGAATCTACACAGCCAGCAGTGAGGTGGATCAGTGTTGAAAGTACAGCAGGCCAGGCAGCAGAGGAGCAGGAAAGCTGACATTTCAGGTCTGGACCCTTCTTTAGAAATGGGGGAGGGGGAAGGGGGCTCTGAAATAAATAGAGACAGGAGGGGTGGGACTGGGGAAGGTAGGTGGGATGGTGATAAGTGAGTATAGGTAGGCAGCAGTAGGGATTGGTCAGTGAGGTGGGAGGGGTGGATAGGTGGGAGAGAAGACAGACAGGTCAAGGAGGTGGGGATGAGAGGGAGGGCTGGTCATGGGATGAGGCCAGGGGTGGGGAGATTTTGAAGCTAGTAAAGTCCACATTGAGACCATTGGGTTGTAGACTCCCAAGGCGGAATACGAGGTGCTGCTCCTCCAGTTTCTGGGTGGCGTCATTGTGACACTGGAGGAGGCCCAGGATGGACATGTTGTCCAGGGAGTGGGAGGAGGAGTTGAAGTGGTTCGCAACTGGAAGTTGTCATTGATCACCTCAGCCTTTCCACCCCTCTCACTCACTCCAACCTCTCCCCCACAGAACGTGGGCCCCTCTGCTCCAACCCTAACCTCACTATCAAACTCATGGATAAGGGAGGCGCAGTTGTGGTATGGCGCACTGACCTGTACATCGCCGAGGCCAGGCACCAACCCTGACACCTCCTCCTACCGCCCCTTTGATCATGACCCCATCCCTGACCACCAAAACATCATCTCCCAGACCATGCATATCATCACCACCTCAGGTGACATCCAGCCCACTGCCTCCAACCTCACCATTCCCCATCCCCACACCACCCGTTTCTGTCTCCTTCCCAAAATCACAAACCCGACTGCTCTGGTCGACCCATCGTCTTTACCTGCTCCTGCCCCACTAAACTTATCTCCGCTTATCTCAACTCTATTGTCTCTCCCCGGTCCAGGAACCTCCCCACCTACATCCACGACATCACCCACATCCTCCACCTCCTCCAAGACTTCCAATTCCCTGGCCCCCAACACCTCACGATGGATATCCAATCCCTATACACTTGCATTCCCCGCGCAAATGGCTTAAAAGCCCTGCTTCTTCCTGTCCCGCAGGCCCAATTAGACCCTTTCACCGACACCCTCATCCACTTAACTGAACACACCCTTACCCTTAACTTTTCCTTCAACTCCTTCCACTTCCTACAGACTAAGGGGGTGGCCACGGGAACCTGCAATAGGCCCAAGCTATGCCGGCTCTTCGTAGGATACATGGAACACTCTCTCTTCTGCAGCTACAGGCAGTATCCTCCACCTCTTCCTCTGCTACATCCGATAACTGTATCAGTGTGGCCTCATGCTCCCATGAGGAGCACTTCAACACCTTCCACCCCAACCTCAAGTTCACCTGGACCACCTCTGATACCTCTCTCTCTCCTTCCTGGACCCCTCTGTCTCCATCTCTGGTGACCACCTCAAAACTGATATCTACTTCAAGCCCACCAACTTCCACAGCTACCTAGACTACACCTCCTCTCACTCACCTTCCTGCAAGAATGCGATCACCTACTCCCAATTTCTCAGCCTCCCCCTCATCTGCTCCCTAGAGGAGGTGTTCCACTCTCGATCATCCCAGATGTCCTCATAATTCAAGGACCGCAACTTCCTCCCTTGAGTGGCTGACAACTCCCTCAACCGCATCTCTTGCGTTTTCCCGCACCTCTGCCCTCACACCCCCTCCCCACAGCAAAAACAAAGACAGTATCTCCCTTGTCCTCACATATCACCCCACTATCCTCCGGATTCAACGCATCATTCTCTGCCACTTCCGCCACCTGCAATCTGACCCCACTACGAAGGACATTTTTCCTTCCTCACCCCTATCTGCTTTCTTTAGAGACGGCGCTCTCAGAAACTCCTTCACCCAGTCCACACTTCCCACTCGCCCCACCACCCCCAGCAACCACATGAAGCGCTACACCTCCCCACTCAACTCCATCCAAGGACCCAAAAAACCTTCCACAGCAGACAGATGTTCACCTGCATATCCGCTAATGTGGTCTATTGCGTCCGCTGTTCCCGGTGTGGCCTCCTCCACATTGGTGAGACCAAGCGGAGGCTCGGAGACCACTTTGTAGAGCGCCTGCGCTCGGTTCACGACAAGCGTCAACACCTCCCAGTTGCAAACCACTTCAGCTCCCCCTCCCAATCCCTGGACGACATGTCCATCCTGGGCCTTCTCCAGTATCACAACGACGCCACCCAGAAACTGGAGGAGCAGCAACTCATATTCTGTCTTGGGAGCCTACAAACCAATGGTCTCAATGTGGACTTTACTAACTTCAAAATCTCCTCGTCCCCAGCCTCATCCCATGACCAACCCGCCCTCTCATCCCCACTTCCCAGACCTGGCCATCTTATCTCCCTCCTATCCACTCCTCCCACCTCACTGACCAATCCCCACCACTGCCTACCTACACTCACCTTTCACTATCCCACCTACCATCGCCAGCCCCACCCCCTCCTGTCTCTATTTATTTCAGAGCTCCCTTCCCCCTCCCCAATTTCTGAAGAAGCGTCCAGACCTGAAATGTCAGCTTTCCTGCTCCTCTGATGCTGCCTGGCCTGCTGTATTCCTCCAGCTCCACGCTGTGTTATCTCTGACTCCAGCATCAGCAGTTCTTATTATCTGTGTTGAAACCATGCTCCTTTTTCACAACAATTCCTACCATATACTAGATTTTAGTATCCCGAAGCCACTTACATGGGTACTGAGAGAAGTGTCTAGGTTAGGTGAGGGTGGGTGAAAGAAGTAAGGTCGGTGGACAAGGAGTTGAAGTTCAAGGGAAGTGAATTCACAGCAAATCTAGTTTAGCAATGGTGAGTGAAGGGCAGTGTCAGATTCGGGGAAGATCACATGGGGAGTTGTTGGGTTGAATCCGCTCAGGGCTGGGTCAGTGGTGGCAACGGGGGTCAGGTTAATAGTTACCCAAGGAGTTAGAGCAGGTTTTATCTGTCTAACATTTTCTGAATATCTATTAAACTAAGTCAGTCACAACTCTCCGAAGTCTCAATTTTTAATTAAAACAGGGTGACATTTTCAGTTGTTGGATTCAGGCCCAACAGAAGTTTCAACAACCAGGGCAATTTCTGGGGATTCAGCTGCACCAAACCTCTGTATTGTTTCAATACACTGCTGCTGCGACAACTATATTCCCAATGGAAGATCTGAACCAAATATATTCTTATGTATTTTAATGCGCTGTACATAGGTATCATGCACTTAAAAATGAGAACTGAGTTTGGGACAGAAAAATCAAATAATCACAATTATAATGCAAATAATTGCATGTGTGGAGAATGCACGAAAAGCAATCATGTAGCAATAGAAAGATGGAGGCGATTTTGTCCATGACCAAAAACATAGTAGATCTGCTATAATATTTAAATGCACAAGTTCATTTAAGAAGAGCAATAAATCATCTTAAACGTTAAAGTAAAATTTCCCTGGAGAAGGATAAGAACTTTCAGTTAATTGGTTGTGTTGTTGAGGTCCAATATTACCAGCTTCCAACTAAGAATGGCAAATGTGAGTACAGAATCTGAAATTATCTTATGCAGCATAAGCCACTATCCAGTCATGCAACAGAAGCATAAATAAGTGAGGCTCTGACCTGATTCCATTTCTGCTTGTATGAAGGATCTCTGACTGAAGACAAATACTTTTGAATCTGTTCAATTACTCCTTGGTAGTAAACTAATGCAGAATCATAATTTCCCAATAAGGCATATTCTCTGCCCAACTTCACATTTTCACTGATTTCGTGGAGACTCATTTTCATTGCATTCTATAAGGGAGAAAAAGAACACAAACTGCTTAAAACTTCAGTAAATGACCAGTTTTTAGAGGAGCATATAGAGTATATTTACAACAGTTTAGTTCAAAGCAATTTCACTGGATTTTAAATTACGAAGTGGATTTCCTATTGCTACTCACGCAGAAAACTTATTTTTCCCTAGGACACCATCAAAATTGAAATTCTCGTAAAGAAGTGAAAAACTGCATAGTGTAACTTTTTTCAGGGGAAAAACAAAGGTTTCTGAGATAGTAGGAACTGCCAATGCTGGAGGATCTGCGATAACAAGGTGTAGAGCTGAATGAACACAGCAGGCCAAGCAGCATCAGAGGAGCAGGAAAGCTGACATTTCAGGTCTGGACCCTTCTTCAGAAATGGGGGAGGGGAAGGGGATTCTGAAATAAATTGGGGGGGGGGGGGGAGACAGATAGAAGATGGATAAAGGAGCATATAGGTGGAGAGGAGACAGGCAGGTCAAGGAGGTGGGGATGGAGCCACTAAAGGTGAATGTAGGTGGGGAGTTAGGATGGGGGTTGGTCAGTTCAGGGAAGACTGACAGGTCAAGGAGACAGGGAGGAGGCTGAGGAGGGAGGAGTGGATAGGTGGGAGAAAGAACAGACAGGTTAGAGAGGTGGGTACGAGCTGGGCTGCTTTTGGGATGCGGTCGGGGAAGGGGAGATTTTGAAGCTTCTGAAGTCCACACTAATACCATTGGGCTGCAGGGTTCCCAAGTGAAATATGAGGTGCTGATCCTGCAACCTTTGGGTGGCATCATTGTGGCACTGGAGGAGGCCCAGGATAGACATGTCGTCCAAAGAGTGGGAGGGGAGTTGAAATGGCTCGTAACTGGGAGGTGCAGTCGTTTGTCGCGAACCGAGCAGAGGTGTTCCACAAAGCGGTCTCCAAGGGGGCGAGGTGTAAGGGCAGGTGTAGCACTTCCTGCGGGTGCAGGGAAAAGTGCCAGGGCTGATGGGGAGTGTGGAGCAGACAAGGGAGTCACGGAGAGAGTGGTCCCTCCGGAAGGCAGATAAAGGTGGGGAGGGAAAAGGTCTTTGATAGTGGGGTCAGACTGCAGGTGGCAGAAGTGCCGGAGGATGATGGGGTAGTGAGTGAGGACTAGGGGGACTCTGTTTTGGTTGTTATTGCGGGGAGGGGGCATGAGGGATGAGTTGCGGGAAACACGAGAGATGCGGTTGAGGGCGTTTTCAACCACTGTGGAGGGGAAGTTGCAGTCCTTGAACTATGGTTTCTATCAGCTAAGCCAAGTTGAGTAGTGATCCTAAGACAGCACTCCATTATCTGGCTAACATTCTTCCCTCAATGAACACCAAAGAGAGATGAATTGGTTATTCAGCTCTCTGTTGTGGCTATATCTGGGCCTGGATGTTCTTGGAACATAGAACAGTACCGCACAGGAACGGGCCCTTCGGCCCATGATGTTGTGCCTAAGGTGATGCCAAAATTAAACTAATTCCTTCTGCCTGGCCTTGGTCCATATCCCTCCATTCCTTGCATATCTCAAAGTCTCTTCAATGCCCCTATCATAACTGTCTCCATTACTACTCCTGGCAGCATGTTCCAAACTCCTACCACTTAACTACGTTAAAAAAAAGTGCCCCTCACATCACCTGTGAATTCACACACCCCACCCTCTCACCTTAAATGCATGCCCCTAGCTTTAGAGATTTCAACTCTGGGGAGCAAGATTCTGACCGTCAACCCTATCTATGCATTTCTTAATTTTATAGACTTCTACCAAGTCTCCCCTCAGCTTGCACCACTCCAGAGAAAACAACCCGGAATTTTCCAGCCTCTCCTTATAGCTCATACCCTCTAATCCAGGCAGCATCTTGGTAAACTACTTCTGCACCCTCTCCAAAGCCTCCACATCCTTCCTTCCAGAACTGAGCATAAGACTCTTAAGTGTGGCTAACCAAAGTCTTATAAAGCTGCAACATAACATCTGACTCTCGCAATCAATTCCCTAACCAATAAAAGCAAGCATGCTATACGCCTTCTATATCATGCTCTCTACTTGTGGGGCCACTTCTAGGGAGCTATAGGCTTGTCACCCATGATCCCTCTGTACAATGCTGTTCAGGGACCTGCCATTAACCGTTTCTTTTCCTTAACACTTGACTCCCAAAGTGCAACACCTTATGCTTACCTGGATTAAACTCCATATGCTATTTCTCCGCCCATGTCTGCAACTGACCTATATCTTCCTGTATCCTTTGACAACCTTCTACGCTATCCACAACTCCAGTAATCTTTGTGTCATCTGCAAACTTACTAACCCACCCTCTACATTTTCATCCAAGTCATTTATATATGTCACAAACTGTAGAGGTCCTAGGACAGATCCCTACGGACCACCAGTCATTGACTTCCAGCCATAAAAACACCCTTCCACCACTACCCTCTGCCTTGTATGGGTAAGCCAATTCTGAATCCAAACGGCCAAGTCACCATGGGTCCCATGCATCTTAATCTTCTGCATGAGCCTACCATGAGGGACCTTATCAAAAGCTTTACTAAAATCCATGTAAACAACATCCACTGCTCTACCCTCATCGATCACCTTCATCACCTCCTCAAAAAATTCATATCGACTAAGACATGACCTGACCCACAGAGTCATGCTGACTATCCCTAATTAGGCTATGATCTTCCAAATGCTCATTAATCCTATCCTTGAGAATTCTCCCCAATAGCTTCCCAACCACCATTGTAAGACCCATGATCTATAGTTTCCTAGATTATCCCTATTCCCTCAAGAACAGGAACAACATTACCTACTTGCCAGTCCTCAAGAACCTCTCCAGTGACTAGTGAAGATACAAAGATCTTGGTCAAGGCCCCAGCAATCTCTTGCCTATCACAATAATCTGGAATAGATACATCGGGCCCTGAGGACTTCTCGTTATCCTCCATTTCCTTCTCTTGGGTTAATACCGAGGCAAAGTACTCATTTAGGATCTCACCCTCATATGCTCTGGCTCCAAGCACAAGCTCCCTCCTTTATGTTCAAGTGGTCCTACCTTCTCCTTAGTTATCTGCTTGTTTTCAATGTATAAATAGAATGCCTTAGGATTCTCTCTAACCCTACTTGCCAAGGTCATTCATAGCCCCTTCTTGCTCTTAATTTTCTGCTCGAGATCTTTCCTGCTTTCTTTATATCCCTCACGTGCCCTGTCTGATTTTAGCTTCCTAATCTTTCTCACTTGCTTCTTTTTTGCCTTTTCCTGGAGAGGGAGCATATGATGTCCACTAACAAACCAGTATTGGGGGGGGATTGTTTAGAGTGAAATTCTGAGGAGCAGTAGATGGTCTCCACCTAAGCAGTCTAGTTTCTGTTATGCTTCATAGACTTGGAGGTCCCCTAACAGAGAGGGCATCGTCAAGGTCAAACTGGAATTTTTCCCACAATCCTATACCAAACAGCAAAATCAACTCCATGGATATGAGGATTGCTGTTGCACCTTCCATTGAAAAGGAAAAGTTATCTACCAACATTTTTCCCCTCAGTTGCCCTTTCCAGGAACGTGGGTCTCACTGAGGTCACACGTCAAATGGAGAACTGATAGCTCACATGGTACCGCTGCAGTTCTTCGTTCTGGACAGTCACCCTTGAGGTTATTCACGAGCATTCTAAAATTTCAGTTTGTAAAGCTTGCATGTTTTCTCCTTGACCACAGAATGGTGATCCCACAAGTTGCTGTTCTCCAGAGAGGGGACAATGGGGCAGCACTTTTTAGGGCAGCTTTTCCACAGCCCTCCTTATATGTAGTAGGCAGGGTTATCTTGAAGAGGTCTGCTGAGTAACAGAGATAAAAGGTACTGCAGATGCTGGAGAATCCGAGATAACAAGCATGGGGCTGGATGAACACAGCAGGTCAAGCAGCATCATAGGAGCAGGAAAACTTGACGTTTCG
>JAHRHZ010000111.1:8735701-8783785 GCA_024137785.1 Ginglymostoma cirratum | reverse complement strand
ACTTGACATTTCGGGTCTAGGCCCGAAACGTCAAGTTTTCCTGCTCCTATGATGCTGCTTGGCCTGCTGTGTTCATCCAGCCCTACGCCTTGTTATCTTGGATTCTCCAGCATCTGCAGTACCTTTTATCTCTGATATCATAGATGGTAATGATTGTTGGTTTGGAAGGTGCTTTTGAAGATTTGCAGTGTATCTTGTAGATGCTGCTACTGAGCATCAATGGTGAAGGGAGTGAGTGTTTGTGGATATGGTGCTAATCAAGTAGGCTGCTTTGTCCTGGATTGTGTTAACCTTTTTGAGCATAGTTGGAGGTACACTCATCCAGGTGAGAAGGTAGTATTCCATCACACTTTTGACTTGTGCTTTGACGAGTCAGGAGGTGAGTTACTTGCTGCAGAGCCTCTGGCCTCCCTTGAAGCCACAGTATTTATATAGCTAGTTCAGTTCAGTGTCTGGTCAATGGTAATTCCCCAGAGGTGTTGATATTTGGGGGTTCAGCAATGACAATAAGGGACTTGTTTGGTGCAAGTGTTGTTTTGATGCAGAGATGCTGGTGTTGTGCTAGGGGAGACAAAGTTTTCGGGACATAGCCCCTTTGTCAGGTGCAGTGACAGAGAACAGCACACAAACACATTGCATGGAGTGTCAGCTAATTCTTTGCAGGTGACGAAGAGTGTTATGCAGTGAGTAAAGTGTCAACAGGTGAATAACCAGTGAAGGGATGACTTATAATCCAATTAAATGAGGCAGAGAGATAATGACAAAAAATTAAAACTGTGTCTATGTGCTCTTCTGTGTCACTGCACCTGACAAAGGGGCTGCGCTCTAAAAGCTTGTGATTTCAAATAAACCTGTTGGACTGTAACCTGGTGTCATGTGATTTCTGACATGTTGTTTGCCATTTGTCAGCCCAAATCTGGATAATACAACTAAGTTTGGACAATAATTGCTGACCCACCCTGTAATGCCCACATCCCATGAATAAAATCAAATGCTAATGTGCTGTATTATCTGGTTCTCTCTACTCTTTTGATATTAAATATTGCTGTATTTGGAGGTGAACTGCTTATAATTTTAGTGAAGCCCAAATGGATTTGTGAACTGTGGTGAGTGTGCCAAATATTTATGGAATATTCACTTGAACAGTGGAGAACACTTAAGATTCCACAGATTTAGATTTTCTTTGTCCATGGTCAGTAACAGCTAAGCCCTCCTTCACGTCTTGGTCACCTACCCTTCCTCACCTCGTACCGTCCGCTCCCTCTCCTACCTCACCAGTCCCCGCCTTTTCCAGCTACTTCAACACAACCCAACCCATTCCATCCTGTCCCCTCCCACCTGCCCCATGCCCACTCGTTATATCCCAAACACCCCCCCACCGACCTGCTCCATGTCGTCCACTCCATTCCATTTCCTCCAGCCTGTCCCTACCCATCCACTCCCACCTATTACAGCTCAGTCCCCCCACTTCCAGCCCATCTCACCACCTGACCAGTCTAGCCCATCCCCCTCCTGCCCATTGCTCCCACCCATTCCACCCTGACCCTCTCCTGCTGGTTCCACCCTGTCCCCTACTACCCATTCTGCCCACCCTTCTGTCCCATTTGATCTGAACCCTGTCCCTCCCAACCCCACCCACCATCCCCTCTCTGTTTCATGCCCCTCTCTGTTTCATGCCCCTCTCACACTTCCCTTCTCCGTACCCCAATTTGATAGGTGAAAATTAATACAAGAATTAAAACTTCAGTGCCTGTGTACACGTCTGGTCATTTGTCATTTATTCAATTCTAATGTGTTTTGTAACAGAGGGACTTTATTATACAGACCGGTGATCCAACTGGCAGTGGTCGTGGAGGAGAATCCATTTTCTGGTTGGTGCATTTCAGATATTTTAATGAAGCCAATAGCTGAACCATATTTCAGATTCTAACCAGACTCCTGCTAAATGATACCATTAGCATTTCCTGCTGTTGATATCCAGTAAAGTTTCAGAAGCTGAGTTTGTAAACTTAAGTGAGGATTACAGCTGGGCTACAGGTAGCATTATTGCGACTGATTATAGGTTCAAGTGAATCTCTGAGTACGTAATCTTGCCAGACAGTCCAGTGCAGTATTAAGGAAGAATACCATTTGTTGGAGATATTATTTTTCAAGTGACAAGTTAATTTCTGACAAAAAGCTGCCATGTCACTATTGGAAGACCAGTCAAGTTCTTTTGGTTTCCTGCCCAACACTCATCTGTCAGACAACATCAAAATGTGTTTATTGCTTCTTTACCATAATGCCCCAAGAGTTTCACAAGAGTACGAGCATAAAATCAAGTTGTCAATGTCGCTGGAATTTATGGGACCTGCACAAATTGGCTAGCACATAACCGTACTGACTACACTTCAACAGTGGACTACCAGTGAATAAAAATTCTAAGTGGGAAGTGTGACTGAGGTTGCTTTGTTTGCTACCCTGACTTCAGTAAACCCTTTAAAATGGAGGTTGATGTTAGTAGAGATAGTAGGAACTGCACATGCTGGAGAATCTGAGATAACAAGGTGTAGAGCTGGATGACCCCAGCAGGCCAAGCAGCATCAGAGGAGCAGGAAGGCTGACGTTTCGGGCCTAGACGCTTCGTTAGAAATGGGGGAGGGGAAGGGGTTTCTGAAATAAATAGGGAGAGAGGGGGAGGCGGATAGAAGATAGGTGGCGAGGAGACAGACAGGTCAAAGAGGCAGGGATGGAGCCAGTAAAGGTGAGTGTAGGTGGGGAGTTGGGGAGGAGATGGGTCAGTCCAGGGAGGACAGACAGGTCAAGGGGGCAGGATGAAGTTAGTAGGTAGGAGATGGGCGTGGGGCTTGAGGTGGGAGGAAGGACAGGTTAGGGAGGCGGGGACAAGCTGGGCTGGTTTTGGGATGCGGATGTTAGTACTTGGTGGGGGTGGTGTTGTTGCAAGATGATGAATTGGTCTTGGAGAAATTTTGCATGTTCAAGAATGCACAAAAACTGATTTCCAATTTTCTCTGCTTTTCTCTCCCCATATGCCTTGTCACTTTATCAGTTACATCAAGTTATCACAATCATTTACCCTCGTACAAAGGATGTCTTTCTGTCCAGTGAATGTTATGTCAGATCTGAGGGCCATGCAGGTAGCTGGTGCCTTTTTCGCCAGGATTCAAGGCTGAACATTGACTGCTTGGATTTATATAGTGCTAGAGAAGCAGATTGCTTGGATTATGTTTGATATGTTGACCAAATGCTGCCTTGATTGGATGAAGTCATCATAACACTGAGGGTTATTAGCTTCAGCTTCTTTGTTGGCTGGTCGTGCTAACTTGCCTAACTCCAGACCAGCTAGTTGAGCTTCAGTTAAAGACTTTAGTGAATCATCACCATCTTTAAAGAAAGTTTGGATACGTTAATACCTGCATGTGGTGTTTCATTGGCCCTGGTCATGGACTTTGGACATTTTTTCTCTATTCATTTGTGGGATGTGGGTGTTACTGGCTAGCCAGCATTTCTTGCCCATGTCTACTTGCCCTTAAGAAGCTGGTGGTGAGCTGCCTTCTTAAACCATTGCAGTCCTCCCGCTGTGGGTTGACCCACAATGCTATTAGGGAGGGAATTCCAGGATTTTGACCCAGCGGCAATATATTTCCAAGTCAGGATGGTGAGTGACTTGGAGGGGAACTTGGGGGTGGTGGTATTCCCATATGTCTGACGCCCTTGACCTTCTAGATGGAAGTGGTCATAGGTTTGGAAGGTGCTGTCTAAGGATCTTTGGTGAATTTCTGCAGTGCACCTTGGAGATAGTACAAACTGCTGCTGCTGAGCGTCAGTGATGGAGGGAGTGAATGCTTGTGGATGTAGTGCTAATCAAGTGGGCTGCATTCTCCTGGATGGTGTCAAGCTTCTTGAGTGTTGTTGGGGCTGCACTCATCCAGGTAAGTGGGAAGTATTCCATCACGCTCCTGATGTGTGCCTAGACGGTGGACAGGCTTTGAGGAGTCAGGAGGTGAGTTACTCACTGCAGTATTCCTACCTTCTGGCCTTCTCTTGTAGCCACTGTGTTTATGTGGTGAGTCCAGTTGAGGTTCTGGCCAATGGTAACCCCCAGAATGTTGATAGTGGGGGATTCAGTGATGATAACACCATTGAATGCCAAGGGATGGTGGTTAGATTGTCTCTTATGGGCATTTGTGTGGCACGAATGTCACTTGCCGCTTGTCAGCCCAAGCCTGGATATTGTCCAGATCTTGTTGCATGTGAACATGGACTGCTTCAGTATCTGAGGAGTCACGAATGGTGCTGAACATTGTGCAATCATCGGCGAACATCCCCACTTCTGACCTTATGATGGAGGGAAGGTCATTGACGAAGCAGCTGAAGATAGTTGGGCCCACGACACGACCCTGAGGAACTCCTGCAGAGATGTCCTGGAGCTGAGATGATTGACCACCAACAACCACAACCATCTTCCTATGTGACAGGTATGACTCATGACACATTCGTGACTCCAACCACTGGAGAGTTTGCTCCCTGATACCCATTGATTCCAGTTTTGCTAGGGCTCCATAATGCCACACTCGGTCGAATGTAGCCTTGCTATTAAGGGCTGTCACTCTCCCCTCACCTCTGGAATTCAGCTCTTTTGTCCATGTTTGAACCAAGACTATAATGAGGTCAGGAGCTGAGTGGCCCTGGTGGAACCCACACTGGGTGTCTTTGAGCAGGTGCTGCTTGATAGCACTGTTGATGACAACTTCCATCACTTCACTGATGATTGAGAGTACACTGATGAGACAGTAATTGGCTGGGTTGGATTTGTCCTGCTTTTTGTGTACAGGACTTATTTGGGCAATTTTCCATATTTTCAGGTAGATACCAGTGTTGTAACTGTACCGGAACAGCTTGGCTAGGGGAGTGGCACGTTCAGGAGCACAAGTCTTCAGTATTGGTGCTGCTTCTGGCATGCCCTCCTGCACTCTCCATTGAACCAGGGTTGATCCCCAGGCTTGATGGTAGTGGTTGAGCGGGGCATATGCCGGGCTATGCTTAGACGTTGTTCTGGTCACATGAAGGAAATGTACCTGAGACTTGCAAACTGTTCTGTCTCTTTAAGTTCACTTAGACTTTGTGTTTATCAGAGTAGCTCCAACTTTTGCTGCTCCCGCATTATTATGTTGGAGTAAATTGATCCTAGCTACAGGTCATTTCTGAACAGTCCTTGTCATTGTTTTGGACATTAAGTTACACTCTAAGTGGATTCTGCAAAGGAACAGATGTATACTCTTCATTAATTCTATTTGTAAAAATTTGGCTTTCAGTGCACTCTGGAGGCAAATTTGTCTTTCCTAATAGCCTTGGGCGACTGTCTGTGCAGAGTTTGCACATTCTCCTTGTGGGTTTTCTCCCATGGCCCATAGATGTGAAGGTCAGATAGACTGGCCATGCTAAATTGTCCATAGCATCCAGGGATAAAGAACAAACAAAGAACAAAGAAAACTTACAGCCCAGGAACAGGCCCTTCGGCCCTCCAAGCCTGTGCCGATCCAAATCCACTGTCTAAACCTATCGCCCAATTCCTAAGGATCTGTATCCCTCTGCTCCCCACCTACTCGTGCATCTGTCCAGATGCACCTTAAATGAATCTACCGTGCCTGCCTCTACTACCTCTGCTGGCAACGCGTTCCAGGCACCTACCACCCTCTGTGTAAAGTACTTTCCACGTGTATCCCCCTTAAACTTTTCTCCTCTCACCTTGAACGCGTGACCCCTCGTTATTGAATCCCTCACCCTGGGAAAAAGCTTATCTCTATCAACCCTGTCTATACCCTTCATGATTTTGAAGACCTCAATCAGGTCCCCCCTCAATCTCCTTTTCTCTAATGAAAACAATCCTAACCTACTCAACCTCTCTTCATAGCAAGCACCTTCCATACCAGGCAACATCCTCGTAAACCTTCTCTGTACCCTCTCCAAAGCTTCCACATCCTTTTGGTAATGTGGCGACCAGAACTGTACACAGGATGTTCAGGCTGGGTGGATTAGCTATGGAAAATGCAGGGTTACAGGGTTGGGGTGGGTCAAGTTGGGATGCTCTTTGGAGGGTCGGTGTGGACTTGATGGGCTGAATAATCTGCTTCCACACTGTAGGGATTCTATGAAGTCAGGGTTGAGATTAATGGGCCTTTGTTAGATAGGAAAGACTAGCGAAATGCCAGTAGGATCAATATTAATGATTTGAAGGAGGGGCCAGGTTGTAATGTATCTAAATATGCTGATACAAAAAGAGGTGCGAGGGCATGTTGAGACGGGGGCATAAGGAATCTGAAAGGGGATATAGATAGTTTGAGTGAGTGGGCAAAAACATGGCAGATGGAGTTTAATGCAGGAAAGTGAGAAGTAGGAATATTCGACTTTAGTTGGAAGAATCAAAAGGTAGACTAATTAAATATAACAAAACTCCACAAAAAGTGCAGCATAGAGGGATCTGGATGTTCTTGTGCACGAAACACAAACATTAGCATGCAAGAACAGCATGTAACTAAGACAAATTGCATTTTGGCCTTTTGCTAGGGGATGGAGTTTAATGGAAGTGAAGTCTTGTTACAATTATACAAGATATTGCTGAAGCTGTTGTGTACTGTTTCAGTTCCTATATTTAAGAAATATACTGGCATGAGAGGCATTTACTTCTAATGCCCATATCTATCCGTCAAAATGACTCTGCTTTACCATTTCAAATTCAGTGCCAGTTATTTCCTTCTGGTTCAAAATGTTTGCCTGTACACATCACGAATAGTCATTCTTTACTGCCAAATAATCCATATAAATTTCTTCTGGGAGTGATGCATACATCTCATGAGTTCTACCTGCTCACCTGCATGAGCAGTGTTGAGTGTTCCTTTGGTCACTTTGTTTGGCTACTTCCTCAAATGAATGAAGAATGCCTCCACCCCCTTTCTCTTCAATTTTTAAGATGGCACATTCAAATTTAAACTTCTACTTTCTGGACTTTAGGTTGGGTTCAGGTTTTTCCTCCTCATAATCCTCTTCTTCATTTGAGATTTTTAAAAAATCTGTAGCCTTGAAAGCTAGTATTATCTTTTCCTGTAATAGAAACATAGAAAATAGTAGAAGATTGGACCATTCAGGTCATCAAGACCGCTCTGCCATTCAACATGAGATCAAGGTTGATCTCTGCCATAGTCCCAATCTTTCCCCGCATCCTTTGACTCTTTTGGCCTCTAGAAGTCTGCTTCCACAACATTCTGTTGGAAAGAATTCCACAGTTTCACCACTCTGAGTGAAGTAATTTCTCGTCATCTCAGTCTGAAATGGCCTACCCTATATCTTGAGATGTTATTCTTGAGCTCTGGCCAGGCGAATCATCACTCTTTTGTCCAGTCTGTTGAGTCCTGTGAGAATTTTATACGTTTAATGAGACCCCCTCCAATTCTTTTAAACTCCACTGAATCCAGACCCAGTTGACCCAATTTCACCAAATCGGCCAACCTAGGAATTGGTCTTGTAAAACTTTGCACCTCCTGCAGTAGCAGTTATTTTTCTTAGGTCAAGAAACCAAAACTGCACACTGTACTTAAGGTATGGTCTCATAAAGGCCCTGTACTCAAACCGTATTAGAATGAAGGCCAATGTACCATTTGCCTTCATACCTGTTTGCTGCACCTATATGCTTGCTTTCAGTGACCAGTGTGCAAGGATGCCCAGTTCCCTTTGTACATCAATATTTCACAATCCCGCACAATTTAAATAGTATTCTGCCAAGTGTTTTTCCTACCAAAGCGAACGGCTTCACTCTTATCAACTTAGATCTCCTTTCTCTTGCATAAAACATACTTGCTGTTTGCTCAAGTTCCATCAATGTTATTTTATATTGCTTTGTTTCTTTTTCATGTTTGACCTGCTTTAACTAGTTTTGAATTCTGCTAAGTTGGTTGATTCATGCCTTGATGTCCTGGATTCCTCTGGTTTTTCCCAAATGCGGTGCTATTATCTCAATTATCTCTGCATTCTTGGCTTTTATGGAAAATTCTAGCTTTATTCCTTTGCCAATTCTGTTATCCTGTAAATCTGTCAAGGATACTTCTTCCACCTGTAAGAAAGTTGTACTGACTTCTAGTAACATTTTGGTTTTATAATATGAGAAACCCTGGATCTCCCTTTTTATTCTTTACCAACTTTTGTTATTGCATGTCCAGTTTCCCATTACCTGTATCAAATACCCCAAAACCAATACCAAACTCTAAGCAAGATCCACACTTCAGGACCAGTGGAAATGAATGCAGTTACAGCTGTTCTTTAGTAATAATCTCCAGTGTGTCCTTCATACACACTAAAAACTGAATGCAATTGGATTACAGGGGCCATTACATTTTTTAAAAATCATAAATTGTGCATTCAGCAGATACATTTTATTAATTTAAAATGTAATCACAATCCACAGTCCCCTGAAAAATTTATGTGTTTGACTAAATGTTAAAGGAGTTTTCTGGCCACATTGGTAGGACCCTGGCTCTGAGCCGGAAGCCTGATTCGAGCACTTTATCCAAGAGTTTGTTAATAGCCAAAGAATGTGCTTTCATAATGTGGCCAAACAGGTTGAGTATGACCTTGCAAAACCCACCAACATATTGCTAGTGTCAGGCAGTTAAAAAGAGAGAGAATGCGGACTAGTACTCAACAGAAAGAAATCACGTCTCCACCATCACTGTCCACAGCTCCAGGCAACAATTTGGATCTGAAAGTGTGCGTTATCTCAGTAATTCAGATTTAATCTATCTTCATAGGAAAAGCATTGGCAAGGACACAGTGAAAACCTATGTTCTCTTATTCAAAATAGTTCTTCTATGTCCACCGGAAAGGGGTGACCAGAAGACATCTTTGTTTCACCAGAGTTAAATTAACGCTTCTATTGTAAACCTTTGACCTCTTTAAATCCAGAAATGAGAATGATTTTATATAATTGGTCATGTTGGCAGTTTAGCCTCATTTGCTTGATGCTGCACTTTATCTGATCATTATCTATTCTGCTGTGGGTCATTTTAACTTGACTTTCAATCTCATGTTGTTCTGAGCCTTTTATTCACCCTTTTCTGCTTTCTGCCTCTTTCCGGGTTTAATATTACTAGCAGTAGTATTGTTCATCCTACATCTCCCTAATTCAGTTTTCTAATTGGTGGGTCGAAAATTGAATTTTCCTGGACCAAATGTGTCTTTGCCAGAGAAGCTCATAGGTTGCACTGCTTATTTTCCTTGTGGTTTATCATTGCTTGAGAAAAACATATGATTCAATGACTGCTGGAGTCATCCAGTCATAGAGGTAGCAGAGAGACAGACCCTTTGGTCCAACTCGTCCACGCTGACGAGATGTCCCAATCTGACCTATATCCCTCTAAAACCCTTCCTATTGATATACCAATCCAGATGCCTTTTAAATGTTGTGATTTTACCCACTTGCACCACCACCTCTGGCAGCTTGTTCCATAGATGCTCCGCTTCTGCGTGGAAACAGTTACACCTGCAGTCCTTCTTAAGTCTTTCCTTCTCATCTTAAACCTATGCCCTCTAGTTTTGGACTCCCCCACTCTAGGAAAAAGACCTTGGTTATTCACCCTATCCATGTCCCTTGTGATTTTATAAACCTCTATACTGTCAGTCTTTAGCCTCTGAAGCTGCAGGGGAAAAAAGCCTCAGCTTTTTCAGCCTCTCCCTATAACTGGAATCCTCCAGTCCTGGCAACATCCTACTAAATCTTTTTTGCACCCTCTCAAATTTGACAACATCTTTCCCATAGAACAGCAACCAGAATTGTATGCAGTATTCTAAAACTGGCCCCACCAATGTCCTGTACAGTCACAACTCATGTACTCATTGTTCTGATCAATGAAGGCAAGCATGCCAAGCATCCTAGGGATGTACCCTTTTTGTCTGTTCCATGGTGAAGTACAGCCGATTTTGAGGTTGTTCTGCCAGTTGTGATGAACATTTTGTTTTCCTTTTCCCACAGTAAGCTCTATGGAGATCAGGCAAGATTTTTTGAGGCAGAAAAAGTACCCCGAATTAAACATAAGAGAAAAGGAACTGTATCCATGGTGAATAATGGCAATGATCAACATGCATCTCAGGTTGGTTGACACTCACCACCTGTGTTTTTGATGTGCACATGTTTACGGGTATGTATGTGTCTAATATTATAGTCACTCATTTTCAAGGAATAATTTCACCATGTTTACAAATTGGATAAGTCAAGGAAATATTATTTATTATGGCAATACTTTATCAGTGAAGTCCTCTCATTGTAATGTTCCCTTTTTGGTGAATTTTAGTCTAACCACAAACTATTTAAGAAACGAGAAGGCCATAAATATGATGCACGCATATGCTGTAAATGTCCCTTGTTACCTTAAGACCTGATCTCTAAGCTTCCTGTCCACTTAACTGTGCCGATGGTCAGTATAGAAAGTGATTGGTGACTCATCAAATTCAATTCAGACTCTGATTCAGTCTTGTTTGTTGAGTAAGTTTTTAACACAAGCTGGTAACACAATACCTTTATGAACAAATGACCAAGAGAAGAAAGCACTTCCCATGCATTCTTGATTAAAATTGAAGTGTCAGTAACAAGGGATATTGGCATGGAGCCTATGATCTTAAGTTCTAAATATGTAATTGCCCAAATTTATACATATACTTAATTTGTTATGTTTGTATTTTCTTTCTGTCACTGATACAGCCGTGCATCATCCAAACCGCACAGGCACACAACTATATGTCGTTAAACTGCATTATGATTACTGGGGAGAAGATAAAAATACCTTAACTTTGGCCCAAACTTACAACTAGATTGTGGTGATATTTTGTTTGTTACAAAGAGAAAGAAATGGGTCCTTCTGTACACGAACACACTTTTACTTTGATTATTTTTAATGATATGAGCTTTTATCAAGTTTAAAAATAATTTGGCTAAATTAGTAATTGTCATACAATGAAGTGAAAGGTTGAAATGTTTAAAAATGTATAGCTAGTGTAAAGAATTAGAATCAAAGCTGAATTTTGTTCAAAAAATTCTTCATGCTCCCAAATTCCCAATGATTTTCACATTTTCTTTAGTTTTCATGACTTCATTCAATCTTACGTTTTTCATTCTGGTGTCAGACCCATCTGCGCGTGAGCTTGCCATAACAATTTGGTTTTTGGGTTTGGTTGAGGTGTTAGGTCTACTGTGGCATGTCCCCATTCCCCAGTCAACTGATTGACTCTCCAGCCTAAATCTCCAAATGCTTGACAGAACCGGCACAGCAGGTCACTGACATTTTGTTTTGTTGCACCTAAATTGAATGGTACAGAGTGATGCCAGAAAGTGCTATTTTACTCCTGAAATAATTAGTTTAGGGTACAGTGAGGTTGCCAAGAAACTTGCATTTTGTTCATTTAGAGTCGTAGAGGTATACAGCACGGAAACAGGTCCTTTGGCTGAAATCATCCATCCCAACCAGGTTTCCCGGTGTTTTGCCCATATCCATTTAAGCCTTCCCTATCCATGTACCTGTCCAAATGTGGTATATGTAGCTGCCTCTACCACTTCCTCTGGCAGTTTGTTCCGTAGACGCACCATCCTTTGTGTGGAAAAGTTGCCCCTCATGTCCCTTGTCAATCTTTCCTGTCTCCCGTTAAACCTGTGCCCTCTTTGAACCACCCCACCCCGCCTTGCTGGCCTCCAGTGCTCAAGAGCAAAGAGTCCCAGCCTATCCAGGCTCTCCTTATAACTCAAACCTTCCAGTCTCAGCAACATCCTTGTA
Source organism: Ginglymostoma cirratum (assembly GCA_024137785.1). Taxonomy (NCBI): domain Eukaryota; kingdom Metazoa; phylum Chordata; class Chondrichthyes; order Orectolobiformes; family Ginglymostomatidae; genus Ginglymostoma; species Ginglymostoma cirratum. The sequence continues at coordinate 8,771,972 of JAHRHZ010000111.1, read as the reverse complement.
AATCTTTTAATAGTTTAATAATGTCCTTCCTATAGCAGGTAAACCAGAATTGTATACATATTCCAAATGTGGTCTTACCAATGTCTTGTAACATGACATCCCAACTCCTGTACGCAGTGCTGTGGTCAAAGAAGACAAGCCTGCCAAATGCCTTCGTCACCAACCTGTCTACCTCTGATGCCACCGTTAACTATGTAAATCCTGCCCTGATCTGTCTTACCAAAAACAAATATCTCGTATTTATCTCTATTAAACCCCATCTGCTGTTCCTTGGCACGCTACCCAGTTCATCAACATCCCGTTGTACTCTTAAACTTTTTCATTGTCCGCTGTACCACTAATTCTAGTGTCATCAGCAAAGTCATTAACCATGCCTCCTATATTCTCATTCAAATTGTTTACATAAATGACAAACCATAGTGGACCCAGTACCAAACTTTGCGGCACGTCACTAGTCACAGTGGATCAGTTTTATAAGGTCACTTTATAAAGATACAATTTACCTGCATCATTTTTATCCATTTCCTTTTGTTGAGAAGTTGGAAAAGAAATATGGGAGTAACACATTTCTTTTCCAACTTCTCAACATAAGGGAATGAATAAAATTGATTTGGGTAGTTGCGTTATTTCTGTTCTGTAGGGTTAATATTTCTGAGACAGTATTGGGCTGGTGATGTTAGCAAAGTTTAAACAGCACCCTCACTTCTTAAGTCATACTGCACTCCAGGACTTGAGCACATAATTTAACCTGACATCAGTAAAACTCTGAGAAGCTATATTGTAGGAAGCTTCTACACTCCAGATAAGATAGTAAACCAGTAATTTGTCTGCCTATTGTCACATTTTTGTTGTTTATGGGACTTTGCCTCACTTATGAGTCTTAAATTAAGGCTAAGGTTGTTTTGGTTTTGATTAGCATCCATTTAGACTCTTTAAGTGTAACCCTCAAGTATCCATATGTATTCAAACTACCTATAAATTCAAAACGCATGGCAATCCAAACCTAAAAACAACTGAAGTTGCAAGAATTGACAGGGTGTTCTCTGTAGTCACATGTTTGAGTCCTTCAATCTATCTGTTTATTTCTCTGTAGGTTGCTGTTGCCCCATTGTTTCAGATATTGAATCAGTTCAGGAATCCCCCGCTCAGCATATTTCCAAATAGGATCTGCATTTTTTTTCCTAATATTTTGGGGATTGTGTTCTGTGATTGTTTTCCTCTGACTATAACACGCATCTCTTCTGCACTTCCTATCTCATAGCTCACAGTATAAAGCCTTTGTCCCATGTCAGTTTGAGACCCATCTCAGAGTAGATAATGCAAGAAAAGTGGTGTAAAGCACACTTAGCGTGTTTCATTAACTATTTGAAACTATAGTCAGTCTTGATCATTGGTTATTACAATGTTTTCAAACAGCTGCTTCCTGGCTTTCTGTTGACAGTATCTATAAGAAAGCAGTGTGAAGTGTTCACAATTAATTTAGTAGACCTTATATTTTGCTGCTGCATCTTTGTTTAAAACCTTTCTGGTAGTATGGTTTGGAGCTCTTAATTTTATAGCTGTCTTCTTTCAAATTCATTCTCAGCGTTCTTGGATTCAAGTCTGAAAAGGTTAATACCGAGAGTGCCATAAGCACCGGGCACTGTGATGTCATGAGGAACTGGATAAGAATAACTAAGGGTTCTGAAGAAGTCATACTTAAAACCAAGTTCTCCTGAAAGTATCTGTAATAACGTATACCATGTCCTTGTAACATATAAATAGTTGCAAAGATAACATTATATCATGTTTACAAAGGATTCTTTTAGTTAGACGTATAAATCAGATGGCTATCCTCATCCATACTAGACCATGTGAACTCTTGACAAACGCACAATATGTGAGAAGGACATGAATGATGAAGAAAGGTTACATGTTTTATAGGATCTTCAGAATTCAGAAAGCACAATTTAGGCTCCCTCCATTTGCTGGAGTCCACCACCTAGTTTGTTTAGTTTGCTTATATGGTTTAAGGTGGTGATAACAGATATTAGTTTGAGGGTGTAAATTGTTTTTGTGATGTAGGTCCTCGGCAGGAAACACATGCCACAATCCAACCTGGCATTGTGATAGTAATCCGAGTGTGTGATCAGCACGTAGTTTTTCTAGAACCAGTTCAATGTGGCTTTTGTGTCCATGGTGTATAACGGGGAGAATGAAGACAAGTAAAGTCATCTAACTTTTCAAATTCACTTATTTTTATTTTTGTTTTTCTTATTCCCCGCCCTGACTCCATTCAGTTTTTGATCACTGTAGGAGAAAACGTGGATTACCTTGATGGTGTACACACTGTATTTGGTGAGGTGACTGAAGGCATGGATGTCCTGGTGAAGATCAATGAGGCCTTTGTTGACAAGGATTTCTGTCCATATCAAGATATCAGGTCTGTGCTTCTGAATTATATAGATAAAAAATGTGTAACAAATAACACATTGACAATATCTAGTTTTTAATTTACAAAGAACGATATGTTGTACCTTTTAGCTATTAAATAAAACACTTGAATTAATGCAAGGTGAACAGTATGAATGGTATAGTATTAATTTTATCATTTGGAAACTTGGCTTCCAAAGAAGACAGAACCACGTGTAGCTTTAATTTTGATTTGTGTATTGTGGGTTACAGGAAAAAACATAATTTTAGTTTCATTTTAATTTTTACTTCACCTCTTGCGAATGTCTGGTGACTGACTACCAATATCCATCACCATTCCAAGAAGCACTGGGTAGTTTCATGACACATTATCATTGAATTATGCTGTGTTCAACAACCTGTTATTTGTTTTTAAAATGAGCACATAATTACTGTTACTTGAACAGTTTCTATCATTTGAGGTTTTGTTCTAAAATATGAAGCTGTAATGATTAACTGATGTGATGTCCACTTATACTGTTATATAAGAAATATGATTCCTGTTCTGTGAAGTCAGTCTTTTGAGTTTTTATGTTTTTTAAAGTAAATGTTTCTTTAATATTAGGATAACTCATACAGTAATACTGGAGGATCCATTTGATGATCCCCCAGGTTTGCAAATCCCAGATCGCTCACCAGACCCCACCAAAGAACAGCTTGATGTGAGTATTTACTGAAACATATTCTGCATCCATTGACATTGGAAAAAATACATTTATGCATCCTTTTCAACTGACCTATGTTCTATGTGGCCTCAATATTTGAGCATACACGTATAATAGACATTGATGTCACATGGCAAAGAAAATGCAGATCACGTGGTGCTCAGATGAGGTTCAAAGGTGTAGGATGATTGAATCAGGACACCAACAACCCTTTTAATATCCTTAATTTTGTATTTTTATAATAAATCCACCTTTTCTATATTTGCGAGGCTGCATTTATAAAATTGCCAAACTTTTTATTTCCTTTTCTTTCCAGACCAGCATTTATTGCCTTTGCTAGGCTATACCAGGCAAGGACAACAGACTTTCTTCTTTGAAGGACATTAGTGAATCAGATAGTCTTTAAAAAATTATCAGTGGTTGATTTCTGGTCATTCTTACTGAGACTGGCTTTCAATTCTAGAATTATTAATTATTAATTGAATTCAAAGTCTTCCACCTGCTGTGGTGGGACTAGTACCTATATCCATATAGCATAAGTTGGATACCTTGATTACTACTCCAGTGACATTACCACGACCCTAACTTTCAGTGGTACTCAGTGCTTGTTCTAGTTAACAAGATTTAAGTGATATATTTACACAGACATTTTCCATTATAACAATGGACATAATTTAATTCTATGTGCATGTAGATAATTTTCAGTAAGTTACTGTTACTTCTGAGAGCACGACTGTGTTTTCAATAGTTTTTGAGTATTTTGGTTTTTTTTAAAATTCTTTGAAAGCTAAACTTCCAAAAGTCTTAAAAACAAGATTACAAATTAGAATAACTTCCATTTAATATGTGTGTGTACATTTATATCTAATGTTACAAACTGCCCTGGGTTGGCTCAGTTGCTCTGACCTTTGCAAATCATCAAAAGTAATGTACTCGTTTTATTGTAGAGTTATTTGCAAATGGGAAGAGGTTGCGATGAAGCAGTCCAAGATGCTGTATGATACTTTTTTCTAATTTATGGAAGCATTACATAGAGGAAGAATTGCTATATCAAAAAGAAAAATGCTCATCTAGTTTGTGTTTTATCACATAATGCATGAAGAATGGAGTTGTTGACTAATTATAGCAATCAATTAGTCTAAAGCAGACTTGAATGGAAGATGATTCACCCAATGGTGAAGAGCTTTGAAAGCCATCAAAGGTCACTGTTCCTCCCAAGTGCGCACACTTACCGTGTCATATGTCAAAAATTCTGAAATCTTCTGGAAGAAAAGTTTTGAAATTTACATTTAAATTAATGAATGCTAACTAGTTGACTAAGGGCCCTGTTCTATAGTTTGAACAATTGCTTGCTAAAATAAGGTTTCCACAGATTACCTTTGAATTGACTCCATTCAAGCAGACCCAATGTTCTCGGTTGTACTGTTCCGGACAAAGTGAAATAGTTTGTCATGGTTGATAGTATCCAGTCCCTTTAAAATCCTAAAAGCAAACAAATCGTCTTTTGGCCTTTCTTCTTCCCATTGAACGTGTTCCATTTTTACACAACAGTAATCTGAAATTTTTTACTTGACACCTTAGTCAGTGTTGATACTAACTTCACCAGTTATTGGAATTCTGTTACCTTTGTAGCACAAACTATATTATTGGAATCATTTTAATTTAAAGGAAAACTCCAAACAGAAGTGTTCTAAAGATATGCAGGGAAGGACCTTTGTTTGATTTGAGATTCATGGAGGAGAAGTAACCTTAAACTGACCTGATGAGAATGATTAATGCATCTCGGCAAATGGATTTTGCCCATATCAAGATCATTCTGAGAAGCACGGCAAGGCTTCTAGTGCTACAGGCCTGATGAGGTGGGGTAGTGAAGATTACCTAATCACCTTTTACTGAATCATAAAATCCTTAGTGTGGAAAAAGGCCATTCGGCCCAACAAGTTCACACCAACCCTCCGAAGAGCATCCCACCCAGACCTATCCCCCTTCCCTGTAACCCTGCATTTCCCATGACTAATGCACTGAACCTACACATTCCTGAATTCTGTGGGTAATTTAGCAAGGCCATAGTGAATGTTTATATTGGAGCTTCTGGAAGAATTTTGAGCATTGTTCATTTGGTTAGAGTATGTAATTTTCTCTGTTCTTAATCCATTTCATTGCCTCAGAAACAATACACATTGATTACATTTAAAGATAATGCTAAAGCTGGAAGAAGGAGGTAAGAAAAAGGATGAAAATGAAATCAAATGGTCTACATTTCTAATTTGTAGGTCTGTATGAATTGCAGTTGAGTTGTGTTGAATTGCAGTGCAGACACAAATATGAAGTAAACGTACTAGAAGCAAAAATGAGCATGATTTATGGATAAAACATGTTAAACATATATGGAACATCATGAACAAAGTGGCAAACAACATTTTTAAATGGCACATTACTGAAAGTGCTTGGGTTAGATCGTGTCCTAATGTTGGAGCTAAAACTGCCTGGTATAGAGAAAAGTGTGTATTCTTGCATGCGTTCAGTATTCTTCAGAGTACTCTAACAATACTCTTGATTAAATTTTTTTTAATACAATTTTGTTTAGAGTGGCAGAATAGGAGCTGATGAAGAAATAGATGATACCAAAGGAAAAACTGCAGAGGAACTTGAAGAGGTGCTAGCAGAGAAAGAAGCAAAAACCAAAGCAATATTGCTGGAAATGGTAAAGAAACTAATCACAAACTTTTTAAAGAGCTTTAATTTGTTTTGGGAAGTACAGGCAATGCATTTCAAACTATTCAATGCTTTCTAACCAACAGATGTGAGGACAAATATTTATTCTCCCCATTGTTAATCACGTACCAGAATTGACTAGAGAAGTATTTTGTTTTGGCAGCAGTGTGATGTTGCTGTGACAGCATCTGAGAACACTGAAGGTCACGTGAACCAAAAGATGCGTAGGAAAATTGAGATCAATTATGCAGTTGATAGATGGATAATATGTGATATTTAATACTCATAAATGTGAAATTCAGATTGAAAAATATAGATGGTCTAAGCATATAGCAAATAGAAACAAGACCTGTAGTTATGTGGTGCCTTTCACACAAACCTAGGATGTTTTAAAGTGCTTTACAGTCAATGAACAAAGGGTATTCGTTGTTGAAGTGTAGAAAATTTCCACACTGGTAGAACCCATAAAAAGCAAAGTTACTGGCCATATAATCTGTGTTAATTGTATTGCTGGAGGATAATTCTTGGTCAGGATACTGAAGAAAATGCTTTTCTAATTTTTCAAAATGGAACCATTGAATCCTTTACTCAGGGAGGCATCTGTAAATGGAAGGTGATACTATTGACAGTGTAAAAAGAACCAGCAAACTAGGGTCAGAGAAATTATTGGAAATTCATTAAACTTAAGTTTGGAACAGATAGCAAGAAGTAGCTTTCTCCCCCGCTTAGAGTGAATACTTTAGTTTGGAATATACTGCCAAACTACTTGACAGAGACACTAATATTGGCCTTAGACAATACAGAATATGTGAAAGTCATGTGATAGATGAGTATTGCCATGTTTTCACTTAAGCCCTACTTGACACTCAATATTCTGGTGGGATTTATTAGCCCGAGAAGGTGCAGTGAACATTCAGCAGAATGATGGCGGGGTTTAGAGTGTTAACATAGCCTTTCTTCCGTTTATGCAGATTAACGAGTCATCTAATCCAAGTGTTCAAAGTGACTAAATGATTTGATTGGGTAGAAACTCCTTTCTTTTCTGGGACAGGAAAGAACCAAGGACATAACCTTAAAGTTAGAGTTGGACCATTCATGTTGAAGCCAGCAAATAAGGGCTTTTCACAAAGATATTAGAAATCTGGAATATTTCCCCAGAATAGCTGTTAAAATTAATACGTTTTTGTCTGGCAAATATTCTAAGGATTACAAAAACAAGATAGTTAAAGGTAGACAAGAAACTAGGTACCTAGGTACATGTGACAATAATAAATCAAATTTAAAAAAAGTGGGATCATAGAACTACAGTACAGCACAGGAACAGGCACTTCAGCCAACAATGTCTCTGTCAGTCAAGATGCCATTCTAAACTAATCCCATCTGCCTGTTCGTGGTCCATATTCCTTGTTCCCTGCCTATTTGTGTATGTTGAAATTCCTCTTAAACATTGATGTCCTTTCTGCTGGCAGCTTGATCCAGGCATCTACCATCCTCTGTGTAGAAGAAAATTTGCCTCACACATCTCCTTTTAAACTTTTCTCTTCTCACCTTAAACATATGCCCCCCTAGTATTTGACATTTCCATCCTGGGAGAAAGACTTTGATTGTCTGCCCTATCCGTACGTGTCATAATTTTATACACTTTATCAGGTCACCCATCAGCCTCCAACGCTCTGGTGAAAACGATCTAAGTTTGTCCAATCTCTCTTTATAAGCTAATACATTCCAATCCAGGCAACATTCTGGTAAACGTCTTTTGGACCACCTCCAGATTGTCCACTACCTTCTAAATGTGGTGAAGAGAACTGTACACAGTACTCCAAACATGGCCTAACTAAAGTCTTACACAGCTGCAACACGATGACAACTTTTATACTCAGTGCCCCGAGCGATGAAGGCAAGTGTGCTATACGCCACTTCTACCACTTTATCCATTGTGTTGCCATTTTCAGGGAGCTGTGGACTTATCCCCAAGATTTGCGCTGTATATAAATGCTCCTAAGGGTCCTGTAGTTTACTGTGTATTTTCATCTCGCATTTGACATCCCAAAATTCATCACCTCACACTTGTCCAGATTAAGCTCCATCTGCAATTTCTCTGCCCATTTTTCCAATCTATATCCTGCTGTATCTTTTGACAATCTTCCTCACTATCCACAACTCCACCAAATTTTGTGCTGTCTGCAAACTTACTAATCAGACCACCTACATTTTTATCCAAATCATTTGTGTGTCTTACAAACAACAGAGGTCCCAACACTGATCCCCGTGGAACACCAATGGTCACAGACCTCCAATCACAAAACACTACTCTCTATCTTCAAAGTCCAATCCAATTTTGTATGCAACTTACCAGCTCACTTGGTCCCATGTGATGTAAACTTCTGGACCAGGCTATCATGAGGAACCTTGTAAAATGCTCAAATACATGTAAACAACATCTGCTGCCCTTCATTCACCGATCATCTTCATAGTCTCGCTGCGTCATTCAGTAAGATAATGGCTGAATTTCTACATCATCTCCTCCTTCCCAAGCTATTGTCTTACCCCTCATCTCTCTTGTTGACTAAAGTCTATCAAACTCGTACATGTTAATGGTCGCATAATTGCAGAATAAACTAGAGGAACTGAATGGTCTGTCAGTGGCTTTTATGTTCATAGTTATACACATGAATGGAAATGGTCAAACTTCTGTAGACATCTTTTTTTAAACTGGAAGAATTTTTCCATGCTACTTCACTGTATTTTCTAAAAGATCGTTTATGTGGATATTATTTTTGCTTTGTTACTATACTCAATTTTGAGAATGTTGCTTAAAATAAGTTACACATGACTATCAGCTAAAAGTGTGTAAAATATTTTAAAGCTGCACTATTAAGGCTATTAAGCAAATTTCCTGTATGTAAGCTGTTTACGTTTGACAAACGAACACAAGATGCAAGCCAGGCATGTATTTATTGATCTTTAAAATAGAATTTAATTAATGTATATTAAATATGGGGAATAGTCTTAGAAAATGTGAAGATCTTGTTCCTGTAGAAGGCACTGAACATATATTCATCAGAAGGACATATGAAAAACATGTACAAACAAGAATGAAATCAAAACATCCAGGTTAGTGCCTTTATATATATATACCAGGGTGCCTGTGGATGCTGACCAAGGAAGGAAATGTTAGGAGGGGGTGATTGAAAGATTAGTCACAAATTGAGTTTTAACAATGATCTTGACGGAAAAAGGGGAATGTCATGAGATACGAAATTCACCATGTTGTACCATATGTTACATTAAAAAGTTTGATTTATGTTAAGTCACTAGAAGAGGTAGAACATGGAACATTACAGCACAGTACAGGCCCTTCGGCCCTCGATGTTGCGCCGACCCGTGAAACCAATCTGAAGCCCATCTAACCTGCACTATTCCATTATCATCCATATATTTATCCAACGACCATTTAAATGCCCTTAAAGTTGGTGAGTCTACAACTGCTGCAGGCAAGGCATTCCATGCCCTGACTACTCTGAGTAAAGGATCTACCTCTGACATCTGTCCTATATCTATCACCCCTCAATTTAAAGCTATGTCCCCTCGTGCTAGCCGTCACCATCCGAGGAAAAAGGTTCTCACTGTCCACCCTATCTAATCCTCTGATCATCTTGTATGTCTGTATTAAGTCACCTCTTAACCTTCTTCTCTCTAACGAAAACAGCCTCAAGTCCCTCAGCCTTTCCTCATAAGACCTTCCCTCCATACCAGGCAACATCCTGGTAAATCTCCTCTACACCCTTTCCAATGCTTCCACATCCTTCCTATAATGCGGCAACCACAACTGTACGCAATACTCCAGGTGCGGCCACACCAGAGTTTTGTACAGCTGCAACATGACCTCATGGCTCCGAAACTCAATCCCTCTACCAATAAAACCTAACACACCGTACGCCTTCTTAACAACCCTATCACCCTGGGTGGCAACTTTCAGGGATCTATGCACATGGACACCGAGATCTCTCTGCTCGTCCACACCACCAAGAATCTTACCATTAGCCCAGTACTCTGTATTCCAGTTACTCCTTCCAAAGTGAATCACCTGACTCTTTTCCGCATTAAACTCCATTTGCCACCTCTCAGCCCAGCTCTGTAGCTTATCTCTGTCCCTCTGTAACCTGCAACATCCTTCCGCACTATCCACAACTGCACCGACTTTAGTGTCATCCGCAAATTTACTAACCCATCCTTCTACGCCCTCATCCAGGTCATTTATAAAAATGACAAACAGCAGTGGCCCCAAAACAGATCCTTGCGGTATACCACCAGTAACTGAACTCCAGGATGAACATTTCCCATCAACCACCATCCTCTGTCTTGTTACAGCTAGCCAATTTCTGGTCCAAACCGCTAAATCACCCTCAATCCCATGCCTCTGAATTTTCTGCAATAGCCTACCGTGGGGAACCTTATCAAACGCTTTACTGAAATCCACATACACCACATCAACCGCTTTACCCTCATCCACCTGTTTAGTCACCTTCTCAAAGAACTCAATAAGGTTTGTGAGGCACGACCTACCCTTCACAAAACTGTGTTGACTATCCCTAATCAAATTATTCCTTTCTAGATGATTATAAATCCTCTCTCTTATAATCCTCTCCAGTAAGGTAGATGAGAATGATATTGCTTTGAAAAAACCCCACCGATTAATCTATTTATCGCTATAAGATCAATTTAACCATGCTGTTGAGATATTATGGATATGTTATTTTTCCAGAATAACTGCTTATGAAACACCAGTCTTTATTTTTATAGGTTGGAGATCTACCAGATGCAGAAATAAAGCCTCCTGAAAACGTGCTGTTCGTTTGTAAACTCAATCCAGTCACCACAGATGAAGACTTGGAGGTCATTTTCTCAAGATTTGGACCAATCAAGAGGTAGTTCTTTTGTGAATAAACAGGTGCCTTTTGTGTGAATCTGTTGATTATACTATTTTATGACATGAACTAGCTAGTATTTTAAATGGGACTTAAAATGTTGATAATCAGTTGACTCTTAACTATCTCCTTAAGTGGTTCAGTAAACTGATCAGTCCATTAAATGAATAGCAAAATATGACAAGGATTAAACTGTACAGGCCACTAAGTAGTGACCTATGTATCAAATCAGGACATGTCAAAGACCCACCCAGCCTAGTCATCCTGGCAAAATATCAAGTGGGATGACGAGTTCTGACTCAAATATTTTTTTAAAATATCATGTGGGTCTATATAAAAATACCTTGGAACTTTTTCAAAAAGGTCATTAAGGAAAAGGTGGATACAACACAACAATGTTGTACCAGAGAGGAATATAGAGGTTGGATGAAATAATTCAGTCTGGAGAACCTGAGAGGGATCACAGTTTAGTTTGTGGGTGAAATAAGACTGCCTTTTTAAACTCGGTGAAAGAGAATTTGACCCTTTCAAAGAGCAACAGCTCAGTGCTTGCAATTCCTGTAAACAAGGTGTGGTGAACTGAAAATCCATCAAAGTCATCTTTACTACTTATGGAGGAGTCCAATTTGTTGTAATCTACCTCACTCTCTCCAGCAAAGGGAATTCTGCTGGCTACAAGTTTTCCAGGAAGACACCTTAGTGCCAGCAACCTGTGTATGGACAGTAACTTTAGGCACTCAGGTAGTTCTAAAGAGTGGCTATGTCTTATCATTTTTCATGGGTTTAACTCTTACTTGGCCAAAGTACTACTTAAGTAATATTGTGCAGAGTTTTCATTTTCTTTGTTTCTCCTCAGACTTCAGTGTTTGTGTTTTTTAAAAGATAGAAACACATGTATCTTTTCAAAATCCAAACCGTTTGCCAGTAACCTTTGGAACTTTGCTGATTTATTTTTAAGACTGAACCTGATCAGTGAGAGACTTACACAATTGGCCATATCACCAACTCACTTAAATACACCAATAAAGCAAAGTAACAGAAAATGTTAGATAACAAGGTGTGGAGCTGGATGAACACAGCAGCCCGAGCAGGAAATCTCATTTTTCTGATGAAGGGTCTAGGCCCGAAACGTCAAGCTTTCCTGCTCCTATGATGCTGCTTGGCCTGCTGTGTTCATCCAGCTCCACACCTTGTTATCTCAGATTCTCTAGCATCTGCAATTCCTATTATCTCTAACAGAAAATGTTGTCAATATTATCACAGGACATACATTCCGCTCCATTGCAACCTTGTCTAAACATTCTACAAGTTGAATTTCATATTTAAATTTTAAATGACTGCCCTTGAACAAATTAAGTCAATTTATTAAGGTTCCTTGATGCCCTATTTAAGTCGTGGGAATCTGGGGGGAGACTCTCCAGAAACTGAAGTCATGTCTCATAAAGGGGAAGATGGTTATGGTTGAAGGTGGTCAGTTGTATAAACCCGACACCATTACTGCTGGTGTTTCTTAGAGTATTACCTTGGGCCCAGTTATATTCAAGTTTCATCAATGACCTTTCTACCACAAGTTCAGAAGTGGGAACTTTTGCTTATGTGCTTAACTCCAATCACAAAAGCTTAGATTATGAAGCAGTCATATAGCATGTGTGCTAGGCATTGATAATCAACGAGAAAGTTTGGTTTAGTGTCATAGCCCTTACTAAATCCTATGTTATGTCCTGAAGTGCCTGGGGACAGTTCCCAATGTAACACCCACTTAAATATTGTGGCTGAGAGAGAGAAAGTCAAGTTGGATATTCTGTAGCAAATGCAGTAAATGTCATCAGTGTGATGGATCATTTGTATGTTTACATTATTAAAAAATAGCACTAATATAGCATGTTGCACAATCATAGTTTGCCCTAAATTGCTTTATAGTGAAAGACCTGCTGCCTATCCCTAATAATCCTTGACAGAAGTGGCTTGCTAATCCACTTCAGAGCAGAGCTCACCATCAGTGTGGGTCAAGAGTTACTTTTAGTCAAAGAAAATAGATTGATGGGAGGAGGAGATCTGATGATAAACTCCCCTCTGAAATGGCTGAGCAGCCTTTTGGTTTCCTGCAGTTTGCCCTTGATGAACGTGTGGCAGGATGAGAAAGTGACTCGGTTCATAAGCAAGGTAAAAGTGGTAAATACAAGCATAAAACTGTCTTTTGTTAAACGTTTTCTTAGTGAAGTGAATTGTACCAATATCTGTTCAACAGTTGTGAAATAATTAGAGACTGGAAGACTGGAGAATCTCTCTGCTATGCCTTCATTGAGTTTGAGAAGGTAAGACTACAAGAAATTAGAACAGGAGTAGGCTGTTTGACACCCTGAGCCTGTTCCATAATTCACTAGGATTGTGGCTGATCCAACACTCATCAAGTCCACTTTCCTGCCTTTCCCCCATAACCTTTGATTCCAACTGATCAAGTATCAACTTATCTCATCCTTAAATGTACACAAGGAATTTGTCCCCTCATCCCTCTGTGGCAAGGAGTTCAAAAGAAACTCAACCCTCAGAAGAAATTCCTGCTAATCTCAATGTTAAATTGGTACCCCTTAATTCTGAGACTATGAATCATGGTCCTCAACACTCTGACAAGGGGGAAACATCCTCTCAGCATTTACCCTACCAAGCCCCTTAAGAATCCTATAAGATTTTGTAAAATCACCTCTCATTCTTCTGAAAACTTGTTAAATAGCAGTTTATATTCTATGCATTCCTTAAATATAACTTTACAGTCATACAAATTTTTAGTATTTAGTGTTTAGATTTACATTTCACTACAAATGAATTTTTATGTTTACCTAATTTATGTTCTGAATCAGCTGACAATTCACCCAATAGCTGTGACAGGTTGGCGTGACTGGCCAGTACAACCTCAGTGAAAAACAGGCAGTCACGGAAAAGCTCCCTAAGTAATTCCGACCCTGTGTTTCCATGGTGGCAGTCAAAATGTAATATATAAGCAAGAGTAAATTCAAGTATCATTCAATACCAGAAAGGAGATGGCCAAACATCTGAATTTCATTAAAATAAATGAGAATTTCCAACTAAGTGATGTTATTCTTTGTGTAAATACAAAGAACAGTGAAACCTGTATAAATGGTCATTGCTCAAAAACGGACATTTGAGAGACCCAAATAATTTGCATAGTTGTCATTTTGCGTATAGAAAATAATTTCAATAAATTGGACTTTTCTTATAGCTAGCATTCATAGTGACAGTAAAATGCTTTTATCTCCATGGAGATGGATAGTTTCTCTGCCACTCTGACTGTGTAGTTGTCAAAAATTCCATCCTTTTAGAGAAGCTGTTAATTCCATTTATGTGGAAGTAAAAGACCTAAAAGCACTGCTTGAAGTAGAGGCAGCAGTTCCTCCTCCACTGAGTTTTGCCACATCACAAATACAAGATTCACTCGTTTCACTTAGCTGATTGTGTGGCCTTGTTCTGCATAACTTGGCTGCTATGTTTACTTCCATAACAATAGTGACTGTTCATCAGTGTTATTAATTCACTGTAAAGTCCACACCAGGAATCCTCATATTAATAAAAGGGCCAGTGAAACTTCTGTCCAATGGGAAAATGATTCTGTGAGCCTACTTTCATTTCAGAATGTTTCTAGGCACTCATTTAAAAATTACAAGTCAGTTGCAAAATTTAGTAATTTCTCTGAAGTGTTTGGTGACCTTGCACAGGTCACATTCTCCAGTCATGCTTGATGTTTCTGTTATAAGACTTTTCAGCACATGCTCAAAATTAAATTTCAGTCTGGTTTACTGCACAAGTTCTTTACCATCGGCTGACACCAGTGTCCAGTGAAAGACTTACTCTTATGCTGGACTATGATGTATAAACTCATTATATCCAAGTGGTGGACAAGTTTGCTCTTCATCCTTTCCATTTTTTTCAAAAATCTTTGTGGTTTCAAACTTGGACTGTCTGAATCATTCCCCAAAATATGAAGGAGCAGGTCCCTGTCTTATTAAATTGAGGGACTCCAAACAAAGTTGCGCTGGCAGACAATAAAAGAATCAGTCATTTTATGGAACATAGAGATGGGCAAACCATTTGTGACAAAAATGACTTTTGTGAAACGGTGAGTTCTTTAGCCAGAGAAACACTTGTCTTTGTGATTGCTTGCCTGCCTCCGTTCCAGTGCTAAGAGCTCAATGTACTACATGTATGAAAGTGGGATTCTTTACTGGGAATGTCAAGATTGATGATTGCGGTATTACAATTTACCACATATACCAAGTCCACTGGCTTGGAGCAAAACCATAAAGAAATATCATTTTCTGAAGACCATAATTCAAGGACAACACAGTTGCAAGGGAACCGTGGTATTGTCGTTCAGTCCACAAAGCTACAAGTTCAGTGAATTATCGCTATTTGCGCAACAAGTCAGAAGGGCAGTCAAGCATTATTGTCAAGACATTACATTATTGTCTGTTAAGTGAGCTACTGTTTCAGGGCAACAAGTTGCAGGAATTGTGAGATATCACTGATGCAGCAACATATGGGCAATAGTCTGTCCCATTATGAAGGCGATCAGCTGGAGAGACAATGAACTATCATTATTTGCTAACAAGCCATAGTGATAATGAGGTGGTGGTACCTCATTGCTATCAGTGTAGAAAAACTCCTGTGTTTTAGTGAGCAGTAGCTCATGCTATTGAATCAGTGAGATATCACTCAGCAGCCTTGAGTTTTTGCTACTGTGAGTAAGCTGTCACTGTTGGGGCCCTGAGTCATCATAATTGTTTAATTATTCTTGCAAACTTGTGCGCTGTATTTTTGTCAGGATTGGTTTGTAAGGGAAGGCACTACCATCCTGAAAAACTCTGCTTCAGCTGCTGCATTATGTATTTTTTCACAGCAGGAGCATTGTGAAAATGCTTACTTTAAGATGGATAATGTGCTGATAGATGACAGAAGGATACACGTGGACTTCAGCCAATCTGTAGCAAAGGTTCAGTGGAAAGGGAAAGGTAGGTTCTCAAGTTACATTTTATATTCATCTGCTTCACAAGTGCAAACCTAGAAGGTCACCCATCTATACAGAAGTTGCTAACTTTCTGTCACTGTCTGGTTGTAACAGGTTCAGTTGTGAGTTTCAAATAAATTGGATTTTTAAAAAAATGCCAGGCTGTGTATGTGCGTGTGGGTTTAGTTTGGGGACTAGAACTAGAGGAGTTGTCCTTGCATTGACAATGGCCATATTCTCTGCTGTAACTATTCTGTGATTCTATGTTCTAGAAACATTCTCGTTCACCTTTTTTTTTTAAGAAGTTCCTCTTTCACCTTTCTTCTCACAGGTGCAAAATACACCAAAGATGATTTCAAAGAGTATGAGAAGGACCTTAGCAAACATTCCAACATTACCTTGAAGAGTAAAGTTCAACCTAAACAGGAGTATCCTTTAACTTGTTCAGCAACCTAAACATGTTAAAGTTGGGCTCAGTTGGTGTATTGTGGATATTTTTGGAAACACACGCTTTAGAAAGGATACAGAAGGGGCTGGTTAGGAGGTTACCAGGAATGTGGGATGTCGGTAAAGAACATGTTGATTATTTTGTCTGTTCCACAAAGAATAAAGGGTGATGTAATAGATTAAATAGAGAAGATCTGTTCCTTCTAGTGACCGGCCATACCTGAAGACCACAGTTTTAAAATCTTTGGCAAAAGATCCAGAGGGGAACTGAGTTAAGAGTCAGCCACATGGCTGTGGGTATGGAGTCATATCTAGGCCATAACAATGGAAGTTTCCTTCCCTAAAGGCTGACAAATTGACACTGGATTCATGGTCATCATCGGACTTAATTCCAGATCAGTATTGAATACAAGTTCCGCCATCTGCTGTGGTGAGATTCGTACCCTGGGTCTCTGGATTAACAGTTCAGTGGCAATACCACTAGACTGTGTAAGTTCTCAGACTTTTAAAGAGGCCAGTTAAGTAATTATTTGAACTGGAAAGTTACAGATGGCAAGAAAGGGGTGAGAAATAGAATTAATGCATGGCTTAATATCTTTGTGATGTTTTTGCCAATGATATAAAATGAAATCTTGAATAATATAACTTCAACAATGGACTTAATTGAAGAACTATTGCAAAATTTCTTGGATTCAAAACTCCCCACTCTAGCAAATTGATAAGATCAATCATCGACATGCCTCACCATGCCAGGGAACCGGACTCGATTCAAGCTTTGGGCGACTGTCTGCACGGTTTTGTTCCCACAGTCCAAAGATGTGCAGATTAGGTGGATTAGCTACAGCAAATGCAGGGTTGCAGGGATAGGGGAGGTGGAGGATTTGGGTGGGATGTTCTCGAGGGTCTTTGTGGACTCCATGAGCCAAGGGGCCTGCTTCTATGCTGTAGGGATTCTATAATCATAAACACCACCAGATAAAACTGTGTTCTCAGTGTCTTGCAGGTCATTTAGAAGGGACGCCTGTACTTAAAAACAAAGCACGTGTAGGAATGAAAAGACACTTAGGTAATTTCCCCCATCAGTACATTAGCCTGACATTAGCTAGCTATTGTCCCTTAATTTAAAATTATCCCCAAATATGAACTATTACTGGATGAGGCTGAGACCAGTGGAAGTCACCAGCATTCGAAGAAACACCACAAGGAGAAACGGCCTCGTCGACATTTGGAAGAGGAAGAAGGTGATAGATGGAAAGCGGCCAACTGTAAGGTAGCAAACACTGATTACCAAGAATAAATATTTAAGCCTATAGTTATGGCTTTATTGTACATCTGAATATTAGTTAGTTTGCTTCTGCCTGTATTTAGCTAGCAGCCTCCCAAAGAGTACATGGTGGTTTGTGGGACGATGCACTATTGGGTCAGTTTCAAGAACATGACACTTACTTGGAGCATCGAGTGCTAATAATAATATAGAAAAGACAGCACAGAAATGGGCCATTGGTTCAACATGTCTATTCCAGCTTTTATAAGCTCCTAGTATTGAATTATTCCAGAAGTGGAAACATCATCCCTATACAGGCATTTGACAGAGTAGATATGATCTTAAAATACCTCTATTAGTCACCCTTTGGCTCCTTTTCTGAGGGAGAACAAAGTTGAGGGTCTGTTGGAACGGCTTTAACCCCTCAGTTCTGGTCTCGTTTTCTCCACACCATCCATGGTCCCTCATTATCTTCGTTATATTATTATGGAGACCAGAACTGTGCACAGTACTTTAAGCACATGAGGGGAAATTCCAGGGACCCGCTTGTTATTTTCTAGTCAATGAGCACAACTTTTATTAATTCTCAATTTACTTACCTCCATGCCAGTGCATTTGTTAATTAAGGACCTTGTTATGTTTAGCCCTCTCAGGCTTTGATTGTACTTCTGGCCTGCTGTTAGCTTTGTTCTCAAAATTCCATTATTGCTGGCTGTTGCTGAACAAAAAGTGAAATGAAGCAATCAGGACGGGGATTTATAGCAAGGCAAAAGGCAGGGACTACACAGTCTAAATAGCAACCACGGGATGGGTTTATGTTGAAACACATTAGGCAGATTAAAAGAGAGACAGATGATGAAGTAAAGGGATACTGAGCAGTTGTGTGTAGCAAAGCTATGCACGGAATTGTAATAAAACTGGGGAATGAGCAAATTAGGTAGCCTTAATAGGAAATTAGCTTCAGCTGTGGTGTGACTATCCGGTGAAACGAAATGTAAATAAATGTAGGGCGGTGGACCTGTTAGCTGAGGGTGCCACCATTGATCTGAAATAACCTTGTCCTTAACTAAGTTAAAATAAACATTCAATGAGCTATAATGAAAAAGATATTGAGAATAAAATTTGTAAGCAGTGAGTTCTTTTTGAAAAGGAACACATTTTCTGAAAATTTATATACATGTACTTTTTCTGCATATAAATTTAAAATTGACAGATTAACTTGTGATATCAATGCATTAGTTACTGTAGGATCTTCTGAAAAATTATTTTTGACTTGATAGGCAACAACTGACAAAGAAACTAAACAGCATAGAAACATTTCTCCCATTGATGAATATGGCAGAGAAAAAGACAGAGGTCAGAAAAAGCGGAACCGATATCGCAGCTGCAGCGGGAGTGAATCCCAAGAGAAAGATCACCATAAGCGAAATCGGAGTAAGAAGTCAAGACATCGAGAAAGAGCAGAAGAAAGAACGAACAGAAGTCCCAAAAAATCCAAATAGGGAGAGGAGTGAGTGGGTAAAGTAGAAGCTGGAACCAGATATTGCACTTGAAATGGTTTATGTAACTGAAATGCTTTTTATTTTTAAAATTGTAATAAATCATACACCCAAAATGTTCTCATTCACTGCTTTTCTACAACTTTGGGGATTGCACTCATTATGCACTTTACACCACCTCTGGTGAGTGGGTCACGACTGAGCTTTTAATAAGATGCTGAGGACAGGATATGCACTGAATATCTGTTTCACTTTGTTTTGTAGCCGTTTACTGGACACTGCGAGGGAAGGAATGTTGGTTAGATCACTAGGTGACAGTTCAAATAAATCCCACTTAATAATATCTGAGGAAGGGAGTACGAATACAGGAAAGTTGTGGAGATTGGTGTTAGTGGTTTGTGAGTCAAAATGTCCCATTGCAGGGACTTGAGCACAATTTAGACTGACAACCCAATGCTGTGCTGGGGTGTCATTTTAGTTTATGATCTGAAGGCCTATTACTGGCTAAACCTGTTTTGAGTACTTCAGAAGGACTACAGATTAATGTGTTAATGTGTCAATATGACAATATGACAGACTAAGTAGAACACTTCAGCAGGCCATGCTGCAGCCAGAAGTTTAAAAATCTCACCAGCCCTGTGAGGTGAATTCTCGTGCAGTGGTAGATACCGCTTACCATAAAATATAAGGCAATCATACCTATCTTTTAAATCTTGAAGAAGCAATTTTATTTGATGACCTTACTTATATGTTATCGGCAAATCCGTGATGTACTTCCCATTCCTAATTCTCCTTCAGAAGGTATGGCCACAGTGCTGTTAAGAAGGGAATTGCAGGTGGTGGTGCAAGATTGATAACAGATTGCAAAACAATTAACTTTGAAAATGATCTTAGATTTAATGTCATTGGAAGTCAAATTAGATGTTTATACATGTATAATTTATAAATAAATTCAATGCATAAATTAAAAAATAGAAAGCTAATAACCTGTGTTCTACACACTTCTAAAAGAAAATTATTTTCATATAAAGTATGTCAAACTAATTTCTTCATATTTGGTCAAAGCTAAGCAGGATGTTTTAAGGCACAGCATATAAGACCATTTTGTAGGCTTCAGATACATATGTTCACAACACCCCAGGGACAACTTGATTGGAAAGGAGCATGAGCCACAGAATGGGCCCTGTTGTGTTAAGTAACCTCTCTCAACGAGTGTATAGAATGGGGCATAGTGGTACTGTCCCTACCTCTGAGCCAATAGGCCTGGGTTCAAGTCCCATCTGCTCTGGAGGTGTGTAATAACATCACTGAATAGGCTGACTAGAAATTTTTCTAAAATAGGCCCTGTAGTATTATAAGCCTACCCTCACTCAGAAAAATGCACATCCCAGAATGGGCCCTGTAGTGTTAAAGCCCTAAATTCACTCCAGTTTGCAGTCTTGTTAAATAGAAACAGATTTAGCCCTGTATTATTGAATCTCTATCCTCACTTTCAACATACAGCATTACTGTTTCAAAGTGCAGGTTATAGAGGCAGCCACTTCATTGCATTCCTACCTTGGGCTGTATTCTCTTCAAGCAAGGTTCTCTGCTGGGTTTGGAGCCTCGCAAAATGACTCCTTTAAACTTTTGATGAAAAAAGGCACCTACTGTGCACTCACCTACGTAAAGCTCTCCAAGAACATCATAGCAGTTAAGGTAATCATAAAGACACAGTGTAAGTGAAGAAGAAAGTCAATTACAATTTTGCTGATTGACTACTGATCACATGATGAAACTGATTTCAACTCTAGTGTTAGGTGCTCAAACCAGCATTCTATTAACTCAAGTGTAACTGCTACAGGCTTCAAATTACAATGTAGAAATAAATTAATACTTACAAAATATACCTTTCTGTAAGCTCTTAAGCTAAAATTGAAAGCATGAATAAAAATTAAAATCTGTCCCTGGGAATTAAACGAGGGGCATTTGCTTTAAGAAAAAGTAATGATTTTCGCTTCATACGTAAACCAGCTCTCTATTTTGGCTCCCTTTCCCCGTTGCAATGTTTTCCCTGTTATTTTCTTCTTGATATTCAAGTGTTTCTGGATTGAGATAATCACACTGCAATGGCTTAGGGTAGCTGTAAGGGTAACCATTATCATCAAAAAACCTCCGGAATGTGAACTCGTAGAATGCGTGTTCTGGGTGCTTCCCATTCTGGTACCAGCCATTCAGTGTGTCATTGACACTTTCTCCATTGCTACTATCGCTCCACAATTTGTCAGGATCCACAGGATCAAAATTGGACGTATCTGTTGGGTGCGTAATCTTCGGCATGTACGGAGCAGATTGGTGCCGGATGTCACTGGAGAAATCAATGAGTCTGAAAAATGGATGGGCTTTTATTTCATCTGTGCCATTCTTCCCAAGCCTATCTTCTGGACCTCGACAAAGCTTGATGATGAGATCGGATGCCTCTGGGCTAAGTTTAGCCTGGGGTGGGATGTGAAGAGTTGTCTGCCAGTTTATGACCTTTGTAAGAATGGGCAATAATTCAAATCAGAAATCTTAACATTCAATAATTGAGATTATCGCTGAACTACTGGATTTTTAAAAAATATCTACAATTTTGTTTAAAGACTAAACGGTCTTCCATCCTGGTGCCATCTAATTACATTACCGGTGATCATTTTATTATAAACCTGTTAACCAGGTTTGTCAGGCGGCGCAGCTCTATGGGGATGATACAGTTAGAAGAATAGCCATTTTCTGCTGTGCTTGGAGGACAGTATTACCCTATTGCATACATGTCTCTTTAAAAAAATGTAATTAGTACCTCTAAATTGACTCAAAGTAGTAAAGAAACAGACATCACAACAAATAAGACAAGTGAGATCAACACAATTAATTCATTACCTTGATCTGTGTTTCCAGCGGAGTTTGTGCCAGGAAAGGAGGCTGTCCTACTAACATTTCATAAAGAATAACACCAACACTCCACCAGTCACACAGCTGGGTGTAACCTATGAGGTACAAATGATTTTACTCATTATACCCAGAAGTCAAAATCCAAAGTCTTATTTTTTATTCAGACTTTTGTTAAAGACCTGTGGAATTTTGTTTTCATGTTAGAACATTTTTACAGTTATAACAAGACAATCATTATGATTTTTAGACCTGTAACAGGATATAATTATAAATAACTTCCAGGATATACTCTGAAGATCAAGATGGTCACAAAGGATTCCATTTACTCCTGAAATCATATTTTGCTGATCAGGTCTGTTTTTCGATATTAGGTTTATTATTTAGAGGCATGGTAGATTTTGATAACCAGGTTTGTTTTGGTCAAAAATATAATGTGGTTTGGTAATTGGGAATGCATGCTTTAATCCTCTTAGGGATTTAATTACTACCATTTGCTGCATGACTGGGTTTCACTGTTCTGCTTGTCGTTCTTTGGAGACATTACAGAGTTTTTAAATTTGGTATGAAATTAGGAACACAGGAATAGTTGGCTATTCACTCCCTCAAGTAGACAAGTATAAGAGGAAAAACAAATAGGAGATATTACTAGAGTTAGGTGCAGTAAGGAGGAAGCTCATGTGAAGCATGAACACCAGCAAAAATCAGTTTTATTGAATGACTATTTAATCTACTGTAAACAATATCATTGAACACTCTGGTAATAACCTAGCTTCGTTTTATAGATTAGGAGTTTTCCGTTACCTTGGATATTGCAATAGACAAAGGGAATGTTTGAAGGTTTGTTTCAGAAATAGGGAGAATTAACTGCTTCAAGCAGCAAAGGAGACATTTCTGAAGCAAACTACAGATAATGATATGGTGGTAGAAGGAACAGATGATTTCTACTTGCCTTTAACATAGCAAAACATCCCAATAAATTTGTATCCGAGCCACATGGGAAGATATGAAGATGGTGACAAGATGTTCGGCCAGAAGCGGGTTTTAACATGATCAACCTTACCTGTACGGAGCAACACCTCTGGTGCAATATAATTTGGTGTGCCCACTAGGGAATGTGCCAGACAACGTTGATGTTGTCGAGCTGCCCTGCGCTCCAATGGTTTTAGTCTCTCTGCACACTTACAGCTCTTGGGATCACCCCATTCATTACTGAAATCCATGCTGTCCTGTCGAGGATGGTCACCTGGGTGCAAAGGGTAAACACATCAACAATCAGCCAAGTAGTGTTTTTGAAGATAGCAATACAGTTTATTTTGTCTTTGTTCTGTATGTTTCTCCAGTATTACTTGTAACCTCTCCCTACAGGAGACTTGGGTCAACCTATGGAGGACAGTGCAGCAAGCAGTCATCAGGCTGGTAGGAACACATTTGGATGATACAAGTAACTCTTTTGATCTGGATACAATTGTGACTTTCCTGCTTTGCACTCTGAAGGGTACTGATAATCAAGGCTGGATACACTAGAGCCCATGGACTTATCTATATGAAACTGGGGTGCCATATCATGGGGAAAATTATCAGGACAGGACTGAATAAGTGGGAAAATCAAAAGTAGCAAAGCAGGGGTTAACATTCAGTGAATGAATTTCTGTGTTAAGTATTCACAGCTAGCTCAGATTGGACCTACTAATAAACTCACCAAGCTGTGGAAAACTGCAGCTCTGGAAAGGTTTCAGCTACCTATTGATTTCATGTTCTCAGTAAAAACGCCTGGTTTTGCCAGAAAATAGTACAGTTAACGAGAGAAAAATTAGGCGGCTATAATGGGAAATGTTCTGCAAGTGTAAAAGAGGTCTGCCTTTTCACAGAATAATGGTAAGAGGTTTTAATCCCCTTACCTAAAGAGTTCAGCGGAGGTTCACCAGACTAATTATGGGATGGTGGGACTGTCCAATTAGGAGAGATTGAAGAAACAGAGCCTGTTTTCCCTGGTTTAGGAGAATGAAAGGAAATCTTATGAAGTTCTTAAAGGGACAGAACAGAGTAGATGCAGAAAGGATGTTCCCCCTGGCTGTAGGTCTAGAACAAGAGTCACAGTTTCTACATAAAAGATAAGCCATTTAAGACCCACACACGGAAGAGCTTCTTCACTCAAGAGTGTGGTGAATCTTTAGAATTATCTATCCTGGAAGGCTGTAGAAGCTCAGTCATTAAATTGAAGGTGGAGATTGATGCATTTCTAGTTGTGAATGATATCAAAAGATTGCAGAATATTACAGCATTAACATAGATGATCTGCAATGTCACAGCAGGCTCAAGGAGCTGAATGGACTGCATTTTAATGGAAGTGGTCAATGTTGAACTAGAAACCTCATGCCACCACTTTCCTCCCTGCAGTCATTCTTTCCCAGATACCTATTCCATTCTAGCTTAATCTGGAATTTAGTTTCACACCACACAAACGTTGCCTCATCAAAACAGTCTATTTCCAAGTACGAAATGTTGAATCATAACCTCTCCCCAGTGACTAAGACGCTCTTTGCCATACTCCAGTTTCCATCACCTCCTAAATTCACTCATCAATCTTTTCTCTCAAACATCTCACTTGCCATCACCCTGCTCTTGGTGGACTAGTACATTCTCAGTGCATGGATTTTCATTCTCATTTATCCTCAAATCCCTGTGCCCCTACCTAGCACTATAAACTTCTTCCTTCCACATCCCTGCCTCAATCTTCCACTCTTCTCCTGTATCCTCCATTTCCATGCTATCATTAGCAGCAGTTTTGCAATCTGTCTTTGCCTGCTATGTTGTTTTTGCCCTTTTCAGTTTGAGGGGTGCAATTTTGGTTGATGCAAGTAGAATTCAGAAAATTAGAATTTTTTTCTCCCCAAGCGTTCTTGTGTGAGATTGAGAATAGGATTGAGCAGAGTCTGACGAAAGTTTTTTATTTATTCAGCTGTAGGATGTGGGTGTCACTGACTGGCCAGCATTTATTGCCCACTCCTCGGTGCCCTTGAACGAATAGTTTGCTAGGCCGTTTCAGAGACTAGTTTAGAGTCAACAACATCGCTGTGGGTCTACAGTCACCTGTGGCCAAACCAGGTGATGGCAGCAGATTTCCTTCCCTGAAAGACATTAGTGAGCCAGTTGAACAATCGACAATGGTTTGAAGGTCATCATTCTACTCTAATTCCAGATTTGTTGTCTTCATTTAATTCAAATTCCATCATCATCCATGGCAGGATTCGAACCTGGGTCCTTGGAACATCAGCTGACTTTCTGGATTAATAGTCTAGCTATTATACTGCGAGGCCATTGCCTTCCCAGTTGTGAGGTACATTTACACCATCCCACATGAGTTACAGTCTACAGACCAGGGAACATCTTAAGAAATCAACTTCTGCAAGTTCTACTGCATTAGACTGGCCCAACAAAGCACTTCAAATTTTTCTAATTCGTTACTGGTCACGTGCATCAGATTTGCCATCACCAACTCCTTCAAAAATCTTTATATAGAAAATCTGGCAGAATTAATTGTCTTTACCTTTAATCTGTGCAGAGCAAAAGCCTGACTGTCATTTCATAAAATCTTGTTTTAAATTGATTTAACACCACTAAACTAAAATGATATTAATATACAATAACTCTTCAAATCTTTTTACAACAGGAATATTTTCAGCAGACTTCTACAGCTAATGACATTCACACCCACAATATATTTTCACTGGATCTTTGTTTGGTACTAGTTAAGTTTAGAAGATGTGAGAAAAGTTTCCACTACCATATGAACATATACCACACTATTACACAGGTGAAAAAGTATGGTGATGCATTATCTACCTAAACAACCATCAAGTAAAAGATCTAGAAAATAACTTCACATGGTTTACAAAATGACTTGCAGAAAATGACGCAAGATGGAATACTTTCTCTAGTTTGAATTGCAAATTCTCAAGTATATGAGTATTAACAGACGCAAAACACAAAGTTATACTCTTGAAAATCAGGGCAAATCCAACCTACTGCCCTATCAGTCTACACATATGTCAAAGTCAAAGATAATGCTATCAAGTGACATTTGCAAATAATTAATCTACTCGATGACACTCGGGGTGGGTTCTGCCATTGCTGCTTGGCTCCTGATGTCATTACGTCCCTGGTCCAAATATAGGCAAATATCTCCAGAGGTAAGGTGACTGCCTTTGATTTCAAGATAGCATTTGATGGGGTCTTCCTTCAAAGGGCCCTAGCAAAACTAGTCAGTGAAATTCGGGGGAGAATTCTCTACTTGCTGGCAGTCATACCTAACATTAAGGAAGATGTTGATATGCTCCAGGACGTCCTCAGGGTAGTGTCCTAGGTCCAAACATCTTCAGCATTTTTTTTATTTGTTCACAGGATGTGGGTGTTGCTGGCTAGGCCAACATTTATTGCCCATCTCTAATTACCCAAAACGGTTTTTCTGACAATTGACAATGATTTCATTGCCATCAATTCCACTATATGCCATAATGGGATTTGAACCTGGGTCCACAGCACATTATAGTCTAGTGATAATATCTCCAAGCCACCGCCTGCTCCATCAATAACTAGCCCTTTGGCATAAGATCAGAAGTGGGATGTTTGCTGATGACTGCAATGTTCAGCACCATTTGGGTCACCTTACGTGCTGGGGCAGCATGATTTGGATGACATTCAGGTTTGGCCTGATGTGGCAAAGCAACATTTGTGCCCCATGTGGGGGAGGCAATGGCTTCGTGGCTATTAATCAGAGATCTAGGTTAACAGACTGGGGACCTGGGTTGGAATCTTGCCATGGCAGACACTAGAATTTGAATTCAATAAAAAGTCTGGAATTAAACGTCTAAAGATGACCATGAAACCATTGTTGATTGTCAGGAAAATCCCATCTGGTTCACTAATGTTCTTTGGGGAAGGAAACCACATCCTCACCTGGTGTGGCCTACAATGTGACTCTAGAGCCACTGCAGTATGGTTGACTCTCAACTGTCCTCAGGGCAATTAGGGGTGGGTAATGAATGCTAGCCCAGCCAGTGATGCCTACATCCTGCGAGTGAATTAAAACAAACTGCCGGGTAATGATCATTTCCAACAACAGAAAATCTAACCACTGCCTCTTCTGATGTTCAACGGCAGTACCATAACTTAATCACCCAACCAACAATATCCCAGGGGTGACCAACGACCAGAAACTGAACTGAACCAGCCTTTTAAGTACTGTGGCTACTGGTTAGACATTAGGAGTTCTGCGGCAACTAACTCACCTCCTATCTATCCAATTTCTTACCTACCACCTACAGGACACAAGAACGCTCTTGACTTGCCTAGATGAGTGCACCTCCAATAAGCTCAAGAAGGTTGATATAATCTAGGATAAAGGGGGCTGAAGTACAAGAGCAGAGACAACTTACTGCAACTTTACAAGTTCTGGTGAGACCACATCTAGGAGTTTTGTGAGCAGTTTTGACTGTCTTATTTAAAGAAAGAGGTCATTTCATTGGAGGCTGTTCAGGGAAGGCTCACCAGGATGATCCCTGATATAGAGGGATGTCTTATCAGCACAAGCTAAACAGGTTGGGACTTCTACTCAGTGTGATTTAGAAAAATGAGAGGCAATCTTATTGAAACGTACAAGATTCTCATGGGACTTGATGCGGTAAATACTGAAGAAATGTTTCTCCTCATGGGAGAGTCTAGGACCACAGGGCATAGTCTCAGAATTAAGGTGTGCCAATTTAAGATGGAGATGATAAGAAATTTCTTCTCTTAGAGGGTTGAGTGTTTTTGGAACTTCTTACCACAGAGAGATATAGGGACAGAATCCTTGTGCATATTTAAGGTTGTAACGGATAGATTCTTGCTCAGTAGGGGAATCAAGGATTACAGGAAAAGAGCAGGAAAGTGGATGCGAGGAATGTTGGATCAACCACGGTCCCACTGAATGAAGGCGCAGACTTGAGGGGTCGAGCAGCACACTCCTGTTCCTACTTCTTATGGTCTACAAAGCAGCCCATTTGATTGATACTCTTTTCACCTCCCTTCACAACTGAGGCACAGTAGCTGCAGTTCACACCATCTTACAGACGTAATGCAACAAATCACCCAGGCTCCTGTGATAGCACCTTCCAAATTCTCAACCTCTACCATAAGTGCTGAATGACTCCATTTTGTGCTTTCAGTGGTGTCTGTTGAGAAATAAGTATCGGCCAGGACACTAGGAAAATGCCATGTTCTTCCTCAAAGCAATGTTATAGGTTCTTTATGTTTACCCAGGGCCTCAATCTGACATCTTGTTTGAAAGATGACACTTCAAGAAGTGCAACACTGGAACATCAACTTTATATCTATGCTCAGAATCCTGAAGTGGGACTTGAATTCACAATGTGAATCTGAGACAACTGAGCCTATCAACCAAGCCATGATTGACCTGATTTCAGAAGGTGAATACGGGTGCCCCGTACACCAGTTGCTCAAAGTAAGTAGGCAGGTGTAGCAGGTGGTGAAGAAGGTAAATGGTATGCTGGCCTTCATAGTGAGAGAATTCGAGTACAGGAGCAGGGATGTCTTGCTGCAATTGTACAGGGTATTGATGAGCTCACACCTGAAGAAATGTGTGCAGTTTTGGTCGCCTTATCTGAGGAAGGGTGTTCTTGCCAAACAAAGAGTGCAATGAAGGTTTACCAGACTGATTTCTGGGATAGCAGGATTGAAATATGGAGAGAGACTGGATTGAATAGGATATATTTAATGGAATTTAGAAGAGTTAGGGGGATCTTGTGGAAATGTATAATATTCTGACAGGACTATACAGTGTACAGGTAGTATTTTCCTGAAACTAGGGTCATAGTCTAAGAATATGGGATAGGCCATTTAGGACTGAGATGGGCAGAAATTTCTTCACCCAGAAGGTGGCAATCTGTGCCACAGGAAGTGGTTAAAGCCAAAACATCAACTGTTTTCAAGAACAAGGTGAGACATAGTTCTCAGGTCTAAAGGAATCAGAGGCTATAGGGTAAAAGCAGGAACAGGGCAATGAGTTGGATGATCATGCTGAATGATGGAACAGGCTTGAAGGGCCAAATGGCCTAATGCTCCTATTTTCTGTGAATTAAGCATCAGTGCTACAATGGATTATGACTGCATTCTAGTAAAGACGACAGAGATTGAGCAAAGAACCAAACATCCAGAAGAGAACTCCAAAAAGAACAGGTTTAGGAGGCATTGGAAGAGGAATAGGTGCCCAAGCCACAGCTCTGAATTAAAGTGTACAGCTGATGGTGAACTGAAATTAGTGTGTGTGTTTAACAGATAATAAAACTGGAACAAGACTAGGTAGATGTTAACAGACAGGTGGAGGAATAGTAAGAGAGTACTGAAGGATATTGGAGCAATGACAAGAAATCATCATTTCAAAGTCCTACCTCTACTTAAAAGTTTGCATTAGTCTAATTTTAACAGTGGACTAGGGACATTACAGTGCTGTCAAAACCAATCTTTTAATGCATAATTTATGCTATTACCTTAGGGTGCTTCATACATAATAAGAAGTTAACTATAGAGAAACAACTGAGAGAGAGAAAGAACTGGAAAGACAAACCATAACCAGAGATTTTATTCAACACTGGATGCCATCAGTTGGTTCATCATATCTGTGGTAACCTTGGGAGAACTGTCCAAAATTACACTGGCCCATCACTGTTCGATGACCTATATCTTCTCCTGATTCAAATATTTAGAGACAGGAGTGTAAGACAGAAGAAAGTGAAAATGAATCAAAAGCAATGAGAAACAGACATGCAAGATAGCAAGAATAATGAAAATTGGAATTTACCAAAGTTGATAGCATCCCTCACTTGTGCAGAAGTTTCAAGACGTTTTGAGGTAGACCCCAACTAAAATTAAACATTTCAGAACAATGGAGTACACTTTCCAATAGTCACAGATAAAAATACTGAGGCAAACAGTTTGTGAGATGTAAAAATACACTGAACACTGCCTTGTGCATCCAGGTGTTACAAATTCTAGTTGGGGGAAGCACGCTAGCCTTTCTGCATAACCCCATGATGTCCTGATACTCTACCTAGTAAATACAGTCACAGAGCAAGACAGCACGGAAACAGACCCTTCGGCCCAACTTGTCCATGCTGACCAGGTTTCCCAAACTAAATTAGTCCCATTTGACAGAATTTGGCCCATGTCCCTCTAAACCTTTTCTATTCATGTATTTGTCCAAATATGTTTTAAATGTGGTAACTGTACCTGCATCTACCACTTCCTCTGGCAATGCACTCCACATACGAACCACCCTGTGTGATGATCCTCGGGTCCCTTTTTAAATCTTTCTCTTCTCACCTTAAAATTATGCCCTCAGGTTTTAGATTCCCCCTACCCTAGGGAAAAGGCCTTTGGTATTCACCTTATCTATGCCCCTTATGATTTTATAAAACCTCTCTAAGGTGACTCCTCAAGCTCCTACACTCTAAGGAAAAAAGTCTCAGCCTCTCCTTATAACTCAGACCTTCCAGTCCCAGTAACATCCTTGTAAATCTTTTCTGCAATTTAACTATATCCTTCCCATAGCAGGGTGACCAGGACTGCACAGTATTCCAAAAGTGGCCTCAGCAACGTCCTGTACAATCTGAACATGACGTCCCAACTCCTATGTTCAATACATGAGGTGCAAGGAAAAGATGGCATGGGTGCCACAATGGATTTAACAGAACTAGAACGACAGCAAGGAATCACTATCCAAATAGCAGCTACATGCACTGTATGGAATAAAAGGAATATCAATATAATTATAACATTCTAATGATTTAAAGTTCTAAATTAGAGGAAGGCCAATTTTGACGGTATTAGACAAGAACTTTCAAAAGTTGATTGGGAAAGGCTGTTTGTAGGTAAAGGGACAGCTAGAAAGTGGGAAGCCTTCAAAAATAACACAAGAGTCCAGAGACAGTATGTTCCTGTTGGATTGAAGGGCAAGGCTGGTAGGTGTAGGGAATGCTGGATGACTATAGACATTGAGGTCTTGGTCAAGAATAAGGAAGAGGCATATGTCAGATATAGACAGCAGGGATCAAGTGAATCCGTAGAAGCATATAAATGCAGTAGGAGTATGCTAAGGGGGAAATCAGGAGGGCAAAAAGGGGACATAAGACAGCTTTGGCAAATAAGGTTAAGGAGAATCCAAAGGGATTATACAAATGCATTAAGGACGAAAGACTTACAAGGGAGAGAACAGGGCCCCTTAATGATCAGCAAGGGCGCCTATGCGTGTAACCACAGGAGACGGGCAAAGATACTAAACAAGTATTTTGCATCAGTGTTTACTGTGGAAATGGATATGGAAGATAGAGAACGTGAGGAAATAAATAATGACATCTTGAAAATGTCCATGTTACAAGGAGGTGGTGCTAGACATCTTAAAAAACAGAAAGGTGGATAAATCCCCGGGACCTGATCAGGTGTACCCGAGAACCCTATGGGAATCTGTGGAAGTGATTGCTGGGCCCCTTGCTGAGATTTTTTTTATCATCAATAGCTACAGGTGAGCTGCTGAAGACTGGAGGTTGGACAATGTGGTGCCACGATTTAAGAAAGGTGGAAAGGAAAAGCCAGGCAACTATAGACCAGTGAGCCTGATGTCAGTGGTGGGCAAGTTGTTGGAGGGAATCCTGAGGTACATGATTTACAAGTATTTAGAACGGTAAGAACTGATTAGGGGTAATGGACATGGCCTTATGCATGTGAAATTGTCTCTCACTAACTTGATTGAGTTTTTTGAAGAAGCAACGAAGAGGACTGATGAGGGCATAGCAGTAGACGTGATCTATATGGACTTCAGTGAGGCGTTCAACAAGGTTCCTCATAGTAAACTGGTTAACAAGGTTAGATGAAATGGAAAACAATGAGAACCAGCCATCCGACTACAGAACTGGATTGAAGGTAGAAGACAGAGTGCAGTATGGAGGGCTGCTTTTCAGACTGGAGACCTGTGACCAGCAGTGCCCCACAAGGATCGGTGCTGGGTCCATTGCTTTTCGTCAGATATATAAAAACTTTGATGTGAACATGGGAGATATAGTTAGTAAGTTTACAGGTGATACCAAAATTGGAAGTGTAGTGGACAAAGGAGGAGGCTACCTCAGAGGACAACAGGACCTTGATCAGATGGGCCAATGAGCTGAGGAGTAACAAGTGGAATTTAATTTAGATAAATGTGAGGTGCTGCATTTTGAAAGGGCAAACTATGGCAGGACTCATACACTTAATGGTAAGGTCCTGGGGCGTGTCACTGAACAAAGAGAACTTGAAGCGCAGGTTCATAGTTCCATGAAAGCACAGTGGCAGATAGACAGGATTTTGAAAGAG
Organism: Ginglymostoma cirratum; assembly: GCA_024137785.1. Classification (NCBI taxonomy): domain Eukaryota; kingdom Metazoa; phylum Chordata; class Chondrichthyes; order Orectolobiformes; family Ginglymostomatidae; genus Ginglymostoma; species Ginglymostoma cirratum. The sequence continues at coordinate 8,739,675 of JAHRHZ010000111.1, read as the reverse complement.
GCATTTGGTATGCTTGTCTTTATTGGTCACTGCTTAAGTATAGGAGTTGGGAGGTCATGTTGGGACTGTACAGGACACTGGTTAGGCCACTTTTGGAATTCTGCACCCAGTTGTGGTCTCCCTGATATAGGAAGGATGTTATGAAACTTGAAAGGGTTCAGAAAATGATTTACAAGGAGGTTGCCAGGGTTGGAAGGTTTGAGCTAAAGGGAGATGCTGAATAGGCTGGGGCTATTTTCTGTGGAACATCAGAGGCTGAGGGATGACCTTATAGTGGTTTATAAAACGATGAGGGGCATAGACAGGGAGAATAGCAACCGTCTTTTCACTGGGGTGGGGGAGTCCAAAACTAGAGGACAGAGGTTTAAGGTGACAGGGGAAAGATTTAAAAGGGACCTGGGAGCAACTTTTTCATGCACAGGGTGGTGCACGTATGGAATGCGCTACTCAGAAGTGTTGGAGGCTGGTACAATTACAATATCTAAAAGGCATCTGGATGGGTATATGAATAGGAAGGGTTTAGAGGGATATGGGCCAAATGCTGGCAAATGGCACTAGATTAATTCAAGATATGGATGAGTTATCATGAAACTGAGCTTATAGACATAAGTGGCCCAAAGTACCCAGTCCGCACAAGGACTTGGTAAAGGACAGAATCTTTGTCTACAGGAATGCAGGAAACCACCTGAAATCACTTCCAATGGCTGTGAGGGTTAGACTATTATTTCAAATATCTAAAATCAGTAAATTAATGATTGAACACAGCAACTAATAATATTTGTGGCAGAGATGGTAGGAACTGCCAATGCTGCAGAATCTGAGACAACAAGGTGTAGAGTTGGATGAACACAGCAGACCGAGCAGCATCAGAGGAGCAGGAAGGCTGACGTTTTGGGTTAGAAATGGGGGAGGGGAAAGGGATTCTGAAATAAAAAGAGAGAAAGGGGGAGGCAGATAGAAGATGGATAAAAGAGAAGATACGTGGAGAGGAGACAGACAGGTCAAGGAGGCGCGGCTGGAGTCAGTAAAGGTGAGTGTAGGTGGGGAGTTAGGGAGGGGTCAGTCCAGGGAGGACAGACAGGTCAAGGAGGCAGGATGAGGCTAGTAGGTAGGAGATGGGGGTGGGGCTTGAGGTGGGAGGAGTGGATAAATGGGAGGACAGGTTAGGGAGGTGGGTAAGAGTTGGGCTGGTTTTTTTTTGGGGGGGGGTGGGCGGAGGGGAGATTTTGAAGCTTGTGAAGTCCACATTGATACCACTGGGCTGCAGGGTTCCCAAGCAAAATATGAGATGCTGTTCCTACAACCTTTGGGTGGCATTATTGTGGCACTGCGGGAGGACCAGGATGGACATGTCATCCAAGGAGTGGGAAGGGGAGTTGAAATGGTTCGCGACTGGGAGGTGCAGTTATTTGTTGCGAACCAAGCACAGGTGTTGCACAAAGTGGTCCCCAAGCTTCCGCTTGGTTTCCTTGATGCAGAGGAGGCCACAACGGGAACAGCAGATACAGAATTATCATCAGCAGATGTGAACACCTGTTTGATGTGGCAGGTGTTCTTGGGGCCTGGGACGGGGGGTGAGGTGTAGGGGCAGGTGTAGCACTACCTGCGGTTGCAGGGAAAAGTGCCGGGATGGTGGGCTGGTGGGGAGTGTGGGTTGGACAAGGGAGTCATGGAGAGAGTGGTCCCTCCGGAAAGCAGATAAGGGTGGGGAGGGAGAATGTCTTTGGTAGTGGGGTCGGATTGCAGATGGCGGAAGTGTCGGAGGATGATGCGTTGCATCCGGAGGTTGGTGGGGTGGTACGTGAGGACGAGGGGGATTCTGTTTTGCTTGTTATTGTGGGGAGGGAGTGTGAAAGAGGAGTTGCGGGAAATGCGAGAGACATGGTCGAGAGAGTTTTCGACCACTGTGGAAGGGAAATTGCGGTCCTTGAAAAACGAGGACATCTGGGATGTCCGGGAGTGGAATGCCTCATCTCAGGAGCAGATCTCGGAGGCGAAGGAATTGGGAATAGGGGATAGCCTATATTTAATTTAATTAAATAATATTTGTGTACAGCAAAATTCCCATACCAATGGTGTTAATAAATATTACTTACCACTTTGGTAATATTTGGAATCGTGGGTCCATCGAAAACCAGTACACAGCCCAAAGTCAGTTAGTTTTATGTGCCCATCTCGGTCTATCAGAATGTTATCTGGTTTAATATCCCTATGAATGAAGCCCATTTTGTGAACACTTTCCACAGCACAGGTCAGTTCAGCAATATAGAATTGTGCCAGAGGTTCTGGAAAGATGCCCATTCTGATTAGGAGACTCATCATGTCCCCTCCTGGAATGTAATCCATCACAAAATAAAGGTTGTCTCGGTCCTGGAATGAATAATAGAGTCGAACTACCCACTCATTGTCAGCTTCTGCCAAGATATCCCGTTCAGCTTTGACATGAGCAACTTGATTTCGCAGCAACACATCTTTCTTCCTCAGTGTTTTCATAGCATATAATGCGTTGGTATCTACTTTCCGAGCTAGGCAGACTTCCCCAAATGCACCTATTCCCAGAGTCTTGATCTTCACAAACATGGACTTATCCATCTTTGCCCTCTTTAGGCGGATATAATTGGACTCTTTTTGGCACAACATTTTGCGCATCTGATCCTGGGCATCTTTTGACAATCCAACCTACAAGTAAACAAGTTAAAATTTTCAAACTGAAATTCATTCAAGAACAGATGGAAAATAGTCTTTAAACAATTTCCTGAATGTTGTACATGGGGTGTTCAGATAACGGTTGTCTTCAGATGAAGCAGGTTGCCAGTGCTTATTGACAGTTCAGTGCTCACTTTACGATACATTTATTTTTATATTTCTTAATTCTATATTTCCATTATAAATTCCTATGTCTATATAAAATGAAACTACCCATGTAAACTTGTCATTACTTCATGTTGTGGCCAATAAAAACAGCAATCAACGTTGCAAATCCTGATTTTCGGAAGCAAACTAGCCCTTCTCTCCAACTCTATTATACCTTGATAATGTAAATGTTTGAAAGACTTTAAATTCAACATAACAAGTGCTGAAACTTACAGACAAAGGAGATCAATTACTTAATAAATACTGTCCCTAGAAGCAGAGAAATATGTGAATTTCTCTTCACTGAACACTTGCTGGGCCTCAGACTCCAGATTAATGAGACATTATAGTTACATTACAACAAGTTTACATATATAGTTCTCTAAGTGTGGACAAATTTTTTTTTGGAAATGTTGATAGGAAAGGCACAGGGACATTAGATTTGAACAAATTACAGATAGAATTTGCTAAACAATTATTGTGCTGGCAATTTTAATAAAATTCCACAAACTGAAAATATCATGACGTTCAGTGCATTAATGCTGTTAAGGCTATGTAATTATGAGGATGAATGAGTTATATATGCCTCTGTCTAAAGCTTGCAAGAGTTAACAAGAATTGGGCATTTTGGGTCCAAAATTCCCCAACTTGATTTTTTTGACGTCCTCTAATTATCAACTAAATCCAATGACAGAAACAAATGACTTCTCAGAATCTGTTTTTAAGTGTCAGTGCAATTACTAGAAGAAAACAGCCTTCCTGTTTCTTCCTCTCATGGATTTCACTACTACTTCTGAGGCACCTTAGGAACTGGAAGTGGAGAGCAAAGATTAGGTCACAACTTAGTACTTCATCAATTCATCAAACTACTAGTAATGGAAATATCAACTGACTTCAGGAATTCCCATCTATTGAGGGAAGACCATCAATAAAATTAAATTCAAAATTATTAAAATTATGAGATAACAAGGTGTAGAGCTGGATGAACACAGCAGGCCAAGCAGCATCAGAGGAGCAGGAAAGCTGACTTTTCGGGCCTAGACCCTCCTTCAGAAGATTTTCTGAATCTGAATCGCATTCGCGATTTTTAACCTATTTTGAAATGAGCTCAGGACTCTCAG
>JAHRHZ010000111.1:8653234-8735691 GCA_024137785.1 Ginglymostoma cirratum | reverse complement strand
GACTGTGGGAGGAAACCGGAGCACCCAGCAGAAACCCACGCAAACTTTGCTCGAACTTTAAACCTAATGCCCTGAACCCTTCTCTGCTTCAAATACTTCTTTCAGTTTTCCATTGAAAGGTACATTAGTATTGGACGGTCTTATATTTAACTAACCCATGATGGTAGTGCTCAATTAACCCACAGAATTCAAAATACTCATTAATTTTATCTTAAATTATTCAAATATTTGTCAAAATGGAGAGTAGATCATAACTTTATTCTTTCTCCATCAAGAAAAAAAAGGCATTATATTAGTTGTCCTTAGTCCAATGGCACAAATTACAATTACAGGATTGAATACTGTAGCCATCATTAATCAAAATTATGTTAATGGGCTAGGATGTATTTCCTCAAGACCTGGTGACCTTATAGCCACTTCAAGTCTACTAATTTCTTTCCAGCATTCCCTTTACTACATTTACCTTCAATAACTGATCCACCTCCAACACTGCATGTTTAACATCTAATAACCTTTATATCTCTAGTTTCAATTTTCACATTCGTGATTTTCTTTAGTCTCGCTGATCCTCATTTGATCATATGCTTTCATTTTAGGTTTCAGCTTAGTTTGCCCAAATAGCTTTACTCTTCACTCTTTTCTCCCTTCTAATTTTGCACTGCATCTAATTTCTCACTGACTATTCAGCTTTTCTCATTCTCCCTTAAGGCAAGACCAAAGGTGTCTCTATATATTTCAGTGCTGACAGATTGCCACTCTTCCTAAGAAGAATGAATTGAATTCCTAGAGCATCTTTCACAATCTCATGATGTTCCTCAGTGCTTTACAGCCAATTAAGTAATTCTGAAAAGTAGTTTCTCTCGTAAATAAAAAGTCTAACAGAAGTTCTATAAATCGTAATTCTATTATGATCAGATAAACCATTTTTCAGATAAAAATAATGACCTACACTTGAAGCAGAATTTCCCTGCTTTTTTTGAATAGTGCTAGGGCTTTTGTCTATCCAATGGAGACTGAACTGAGCCTTGGTTGAAAATCTGATCTGAAATGAAGTGCAGCACTGCACTAAGGTGGCAGCTGAGTTTTATGTACCCAAACTTCCAAGATGGCATTTAATTCGGCAAAAAACTGAACAGGCATGAGTGCTATCTCTGAGGAGATGCTAATGTCATGGATCAACATAGAACAAAAATTCCTAAAGTTATCCTTTAATTTTCTTTTCCTTGTATACCTGGATGCTTACCCAAATGATCAGCTTTACAGGCCTGAAGCTGTTTATCTGTCAATACTGTGTTTTAGCAACAGGAGGTATGCTTCACACAAAGCAAGAAGGAAAAGTGTAAAAATGTGACCAACCTCATCATTTCTTTCTTCATGGCTACTCATAACAAAGGCAAACAAAAGGAGTAGGTAGGAGCCTAACGGAAAAATGTTCAATATGGATGAAGTGCCTTACGAAGAGAAGCTTACCCTTGACATTTCATTCTCTAGCTGTTTTTTGCGATGCAATCTCTGCTGATGAGACTTCAGCACATTCTCCACGTGCTGCTCCATGAAGAATTTGAAGGCTTGTGAGGAGTATATCTGAATTCGTGACTCTCTACGTTCCTCATCTTTTTTGTTTTTCCGTAATGGGACAGGTGATGTTGTAATTTGTTTTTTCTCCTTCTCTGTAGCATCAAACCGTTCACCATATTCGGTAGCCTTATCATGTTCATCCTCTTCTGCGCTCTGAGCCACCTGTAATATGCACTGTTTTGCTGTGTGCTCATCTTTGTTGACCTTGGCTACAGTATCATACAGCGATGCAGACTGGTTTTGCTGAAGCAAATGCTTGGGGTATGGTGGAGGTGGAGGCTGATAACTTGGAGCTTCGGTTAGAGTGGGACACTCAGGCACAGGCCCTGTCTGCTGCATCCAGGGAGGGTGAGTAGGTGCAAGTGCTGTCTGAAGCTCAGGTTTCTGTACACGGATGCTCTTCACAGGCTGCAGAATGGGGGCAGGTGTAATGGCAGTCACTGTGGTGACAGATGGCTGGGAGTTGGAATGAGGCTGCCGGCTGGACAGAAGGTGATTGTTGAAGGAATTGGATCGTACAGGTGCATTCAGATTTTGAGAAGGATGCCAGTTAGACATCTCCTGTCCACCAGCTGAAGACTGGGGCTGAGGTGGTGGCGGCTGTGGCCATGAAGATGTAATAGTAGGTGCACTGATGTTGTAAAGATCCATGTTCTGGCTGTTTCGATTTGACACCATGACAGACTGTGAAACGTTTCCATTCAGATTACTACTGTAATTGGAAGCAGCAGCCCCACCAGCTTGCATTTGGAGGGCACTGGGGCTTAACCTGCTAGACTGAGAGTGAGGGTACGGAGGTGGCTGGCGACTCACCGCACTTCCTCCCATAACAGTTGAATGTGGCACAAAGTGTCCACCTACAGAGCCTTCAGGTGGTGCCGATCCATTCTGGTGGCCTGTTCGGCCTGCTGTGTAGTTGTATTTGTTACATGTGGCATTTTGCATGATAATAGGTTGCCTACCGAGTGGAATAGGACTGATTCCTCTTTGGCCTTGAGGTGGTGCATTCATTATAGAGGCTGCATTGAGGTTGGCTGGTGGGAACCCATCCTGCCAGGCTCCTTGCGGCACAGGTGATATTCGTGTAATCATGTATTCCATGTTGCCAGAGAACCGTTTTGGCTGCTGGCTCCCCTCCCAGGAGGGTGGAGGAGGAGTGGTGCCACGTGGGGGAGGAGTCTGTCCTCTGGGTGGAGGTGGTGGTGGAGTTACACTCCTCACTGGGAGTGATGGTTGGGTGTTCGCTCTCTGAGTGTTCACTGCTCCCAAAGGCACCTGTCCATTACCCGGATGGCTCTGTGTATACGCAGTTATTCCTGAACTTGATGACAATGGCCGACCCATTTCTACCTGGGGGATGGGGCTGTCTGCTCGATATCCCACACCCTCCATCAATGACGGACCATGTCGCTGTGCAGCTAAAGATTCTTTTGAACCCTTCCAGCTTGGCCTCCGGTTAATCGTTTGCTGAACCGTGCTGGGCGCTGTTTAAGAAGATGAGAAAAATAAAATGATGCTAGCATAAAGTAATATCAGTAATGCAGACAAGATAAAGTTTCGTTAGATTAGATGACATTTTATGTATTACTACAAATGCACGTATTATTTGATCTTCCTACAGTAAACTCTCAAGTTAACGTCACAATATTGTAACATATTGTTCACCTAAATTTTCCAGTAAATTGCAGATCACTCACCATGGAGAATCATAACTGGATAATATTAAATTCAGATATTCCACAGTGATACACAGCACAGCCAGCTGTAAAACTATCTATCTAAAACATTTTATGTTTGATTTAAATTGCTCCATGGCCTCAATCTTCCCATTTCTGTAATTTTTAATTGGACAATCCTCAAAATTTCTGTATTCCTCCATTTCTGGCTGAGACTACACCCAATTTCCATTGCCCTACCACTAATGTTAAAACCCTTAACTTGGAAATTCCACACCCAAGCTTCTCCGGGACACCCTAGTCCATTCCTCTACCACCAACACCACCCCACAATCACACAACTGCAGACGGTGTAAATTCTGCCCCTTCACTTCCTCCCTGCTCACCATCCAAGGCCCTAAATAATCTTTCTAGGTGAAGCAGCATTTCACCTGCACCTCCTTGAATCTTGTGTATTGTATTTGTTACACCCAATGGGGCCTACTCTACATTGGAGAAACCAAGCCAGACTGAGTGACCACTTTGCAGAACACCTCCAGTCCATGCGCAAACATGAACCTAATCTTTGCGCAGCTGGTCATTTTAACACAGCGTCTTACTTGCGCGCCCACTTGTCTGTCCTCAGCATGCTGCAATGCTCCAGCAAATCACAGCACAAACTGGAGGAGCAACATTTCATCTTCAAACTAGACAGTTTACAACCTTCTGGGCTCAACATTGAATTCAACATCTTTAAACTGTGAACGCATTCCTTCCCTTTCTTTTAGCTTTGCTTGCTACTTTCTCTCCCTCTCTCCCCTACCCTGACTCCAGTCAGACCGTCCGCTCTTCAGTCTGACAGTTAGACACATCATTGTTCTGTCATTCTCACATTCTGATCACTTAATTTGAACTATCAAGAATCCTTTCTCCCCCAGCACTCCAACACCATCACTACCGCGCTCTGCGCCCCCCCCCAACACAAACACACACTTGCACACATGCTGCCCCCTCCACACTTCACTTCAATGCTGAAGAAGAATGATCTAGACTTGAAACATTAGCTTGCTTTTTCTCCATGGATGCTGCCTGACCTGCTGTAATCTCCAGCATTTTATATTTTTAGTTCAGATTCCAGCATCTGCAATAATTTGCTCCTTCTCTCCTCCTCCTTAGGAGGTAGTTCTTTGAGAAAGCTTTTGTTTTGCCTGTCCTGACACTTCCTTTTTTCAGTTCGATAATGTTTCCACGAACTACCTTTACTCCATTAAAAAGGTGCTATACAGATACAAACTATACTAACTTCCTACAGCATACCTCAATCTTACACCATTGTTTAATAGGTTCAATTTATCACAGTAGATACTGTCTGTAAAAAATTGCTAATTATATGTTAGCTTGGTAAAACCTGAATATTTTGGAATGTTTAAAAGCAGCTGGTTGTGCTTATTCCTAAAGTATTGGTAAACTATTTACCGTAATGGCCTGGGAACAACCTAGCTCCCACCCTCAGCTTTTCCACAGTTCAGAAGGGAAACTAAGTGGCACTTATAAATTTTTGATGTGAATAAAGTTTTTTAAAAAGGCAAATGCTGGAAATATTCATTGAAAACAAGATATTGGGAATGCAGAGCAGATTATTTGAAATTTCAAAACTAGGATTGATAGCCAAAGGTATGAAAGTTACAGAACTACAACTGTTGGAATAAATTAAGATACAGATAAACACAAAAGCATAATGGCTCACTCATGGCGTTAAGGTCTGTTTACCGATCAAACCATTTTCTCTGCAGATACAACATTCCTAACTCCACCCAACCTATGCTGATCATCAGCAGTTTAGTATGGTGGCTGTGTGCCCAACAGGGAACAGATTTTGAACTTAACAACATACAGCATCTATGCTGAGCTACCAGAGGTGTAAGCAAAGGCGAAGCCCTCAGGCATGAGGTAAAACTGAAACAATTAAACCAGGTAATGCAATTGCACTTGCCGATTTCACTACTTAATATCCTGATGAATATGCTTAAAAATATATTTTGAAATAAATACCTTCTCAAAACAAGCAGCTGGAGTGAAGTCATTTGGACTAAAGGATGAAGTTCATCTTGTTAAATAGATATACCTGCAAACCCTCTACACAACATCTGAGTGCTCTCCTGCACGGCTCAACCACCTTCAGGTACAAGCAAATTTTGTACCAATACAGGATGTACATTTGCTCCATGGAAAGAAACAACTGACCACGACTATTTCCGATATGCTTAGTCCTACCCAACCCTAGCAGGGTTTGAGCAAATGTATACAACAGAAGGGGAAAGCGGGAAGGTGAACAAAGATTTCACAACAGTAGAATACATCTTTGCTTTCAAGTGCTGGATTGAATCATCTTAGATCACAGTCAACATACATTTGGACATTTTACACGTTCAGTCCCACTCCTCTACAGAAAACTTGTGAACATTGTCTACATAATCCAGATCAACTAGTTAGAAATAAAGTTCCAGTCAAGTACAAATACATTAAAGAGACCAAAGGTAAGTTGACTGCCACTGCACAGTATTTTGAATTACAGCACTAATGCCAACTGAGTTTCTGGCAAGATGGCTGAGGCTAACCTGATCAACACAAATGAACAGAACCAAATATGAAAATGAACTATTCTCTTACAATATCACAGTAAAATAAATATCAAATGAACCGTTAAAACCCAAAGCAGCAGAATCACCAAGTAAACATTACTATAACGTATAAAGAAAGATATTTAATCAAGTGGCATAAATGCAAACGTAAATTATAGTGACGCCTTAAAACTGCCAAAAAATTGGACACATGAAAGGATGTTGCTACCACAACAGGAAAGAAACTAGGGTCAGAGGCATAACTTATACCTTAGCACTGAAAGAGTTAAAGATGAAATAATATACCTGATGCTTTCACACTTGCATTCACTGGTCTTGCAGCTGCAGCAACCATCTGTTCTCGCCGTGTATCCTGATAGCTCATCTTACTGATGTATTCAATTGCAGCCTCTATACTGCGACTGCTGGTCTGCTTGAGAGCTCGAACTACCATGTCCTAGAAATGATCAAGAGCAATTGATGGAGCTGACATTTAATCCAAAACTTCTTTAAAAAAAAAGTAAATGTTTCATGTCGATGAAAGCATTTTTAGAAATGTAAGAAACACAAACGTTTACATATTAAGATACAGTCAACAGTAATAAGCAAGATTCTCTCAAAGGATATTTTTTGAAATGGGAATTTGTGTTCCTATTTTGTATCATCACTGTGTCATGGACACATTTTCAAATTTCCACGTAATTTATGTTTTACAAACTTTACAGTAATAGGACTCGCCATAACTTCCCACAAAAAATGTGGTTTCAGCATTTTAATTTAAGCTATTAGAAGAAGAAGATACAAAGAGCTACAAAGCACACGTGAGGGAAGCCATTTGACCATGTATATCACCCTTCAATGGAAATCAATAGCTCTATCAACTTACTTCCAATTCATTTCCCAAACTGAAGATATAATTTGCTTTACAACTCAGATCTCAGACAGTAGTGACTAGTCTCACTGTTCTGATATGTACTGCTTTTAGAATTCAGATTTTTCCCTGCGCTTCAGTAATTAGAACTGAACACTAACTGCAGCAGAATACATTGTCAGCATCGATAGATTTGGGTTTATGTTGCCAAATCATTTCCAGCATTCAATCTGTGTTTTTACATTAATTTGTCTAAACACCAGAGAATTCATGTGATATATTCCAAGAACATAACATTATAACAGTGTTCCCTGCTCGAGACCTGGGGTTCCAGCACACAAATGTTTGAAGCTGGCAGGTCATATTCAAAGTAATTAGCTGTGGAAGCTTGGGCTTCATAAATAAAGATTGTGAGTATCAAAGCAAGGAAATCATGCTTAATCCTTTATAAAACTCTAGTTAGGCCACAACTAGAGCACTGCCTCCAGTCTCAACTGCCACAATTTCAGAAGGATATGAGAGTTGTTGAGAAGCTGTGGAGATTTATCAAAATAGTTCCAAGAATGAGGAATTTTATCAACAATGTTAGGTCAGCAAAGTTGGAGCTGTTCTCAGTGGACCAAAAGAGATTGAGAGGAGATTTGATAGAGATTTCCAAGAATGTGATAAGCTTTGATAAGGTTGATTAAGAAACAGTAATTTACAAAGACCATGGGTCAGTGACTTAATACTTTGGGCAAGAGATGCATGGGGATTAGAGGAATCAGATTTTAATACAGCAAGTGATAATGATCACGAACATGATCACGAACATGATCACGAACATGATCACGAACATGATCACGAACATGATCACGAACATGATCACGAACATGAACATGCTGCCTACAAGGACAGTGGAAGCACAGATGATCAATAATTTCAAAGGGAAACAAACTATGGGAGCTATGGGAACAGAGCAATGTAATGGGACCAAAAGGCTTGCACTGCAGGGAATCAGCATAGACCTGACTGGGTGAATGGCCTCCTTCTGTACCAGAAATGACACCATGAATTGTTGCCTTTATATGCCCAGACATAGCCAGTGTCTCTCTCATCCACTTAAGTATGCTCTCCACATCATTTCTTTGAATGTACAAAACTTGCTGTAAATTATGTTGAATTCCATTTATCACTGGTCCGGTCACTTGCAAACGGTTTAGATTCTGTCAACTTGCTCACTATTCTACCAGAATTCACCAAAAATTTGATCAACTTGCATTTCTGAATCCTGGTCATTTGTTTAGGTGAGAAACAAGAAAACAACTTCTTAATTCCCACTGGGTTCCACCAACAATGCTTTGTTGTACAGTAGGCTCTCTTGTGGAACTTTGAAGTAGATTGTTGAATTTCAAGTATTTTACACAACAAGACTTTCCAATGTCTATACAGGCCATCACTTCCTCAGAACGTCAACACTGGTTAGACTTGATCTGCCAATTCAGACTAAGATTACGCCAAAAACAGACTCAAGTAAAAGTAATGCAAGTGGAAAATGCAATTCTGCAATGTGTCCAAAATTTTGTTTTAGATAGTTTGGGTCGTAAATGTCAGAATGAGCTACTTCATACCAGATCCAGTCCTAGAAAATAAGGTGGAGCAAGCAGGACTCGTAAGGGTGCAAAACATGTAGAAACCACTGACCAACACATATTTATGTAATAAAAATTGAAACAAAAGTTAGGAAAGTGGTGGAAGGAGGCAAAGTCTGGAAGTACTATTTTTATTTAACAAAAAGGGGAACCAGCTCAGACAAACCCAATTGAAAATTTAGCAAAAGAATGCACAAAAAGGGATCTGTTGCAACAGGAGATTATAAGGATTCAGATTATCTAGAATTCTTTAAGATTAGTACAAAAAATAAAATGAAATCTTGAAAAGCTAAAATACATAGGAAAATCAAACAGTACACAAAATTCAAGCAAAAATTAATCTGTAATGGCCAAATGATGCTATGGATGGGAAAAGGTTAAGAAGGTATTAAGAACAGAGAAGTTATTTTCTTCTGGTGAAGGGAAAAAGGAACACAAAATTAAAAAGCAAGACAGGCACTTAAGAGTGGAATCAGGAAGAGGAGTGGAAATGTGCAACACTCTCTCCCATAAGGCTGTAAATGCTTGGTCAACTGAAATTATCAGGGCCAAGATAGCTGGCTCTTTGTTAGATGATGGTATCAAGGAACATCAATAATTAAACGGAGTTGAAGCATGCATACCAACAGCCCTTATCTAATTTCATGGTGGAACATGCTTAGGAGCTGAGAAGCCTCTTGTTCTAAATTCTCAATGCAAAGAAAATGGTAAGACATGCTGGATTAGCAGCATCCTCCTGTGCTTCATATCAAGGCAGTATCAACAAAGCTCAATGATTTCTTAAAAATCCTCTAGATTAAGGGATCAGCAGTTAGTGCTCAGGGCTTCACCAATCTACACTTTCTTTCAATCTTAAACATGTTATAACTTTCAGGGCTCAGTAGGTATTTCTCAAAGATTCAACATCACTGGTCACTCTTGTAAACAGATCCCATGTCTCTCAAATCATTCAGGAAGTATCACACTGAATTTAGCAGATTTCACTGAAGGCAAAGATTATAAAGACCAACCCATTATCCTCGTTCCTGGTTAGATATATTTTCGGGATGTTCTACATTAACAGGTTGCTGACAAACTGGATGAAGTCCAGTTCATTAGAGAAAAAAACATTTATACATCTTCAAACTAGTAGGAAATAAAAATACATCATTTATGTTTTACTGCAGTACATCATAAATTTGATCCACAGGTCAAATAAATGAGATCACAGGTCATCATGATTAGAAGTTCAACAAGTTAACAGGACATGCAGTAGAACAATATCCCCACCATAAATTTGATAACTCAAATATTATTACAATTACGTAGTACTTCCTTGTGGCTTTTGCCTGACAAGCTGATGCTATATAATTACAAACTGAAAGAAGAAATTTTGTTTTGGAAAAAGGCCTTCCATGTCGCTTGGAGGTTTCAGGCCAACAACGTGTTCTGAAAATTGCACTCATATTTTGACAACCATGACAACTTCCAAATGCTGAGTCAATCACAATGTTATAAAATCAAAAAACCCACAAAACTCAAAACATAGCCAGTTTGCCCTATGTTCCAATCTTAACAGATTCTTTAAGAAAATTCCAAGGTCCAGATCCACATCTTTGCCAAATATCTAATCAGTTCTTCCTTGGACTATACTCGAGTACTAAGCTTTAATGAAATCCATCAATTAGTTTCTTAAATATATTATTAAATGCCAAACAGGCTACAGGCAGAAAAAAATTACCCCCACCCACCTTCAATGGAGGTAATTTAATTCTTAACTTTCAAGTACATCCACTTAAAAGTTGCTTCTTGGCTGTTGTGATGCTGTGGTAATGTGCCTACCTTTGGGCCAGATAGGCTTGGGTTCAAGTTCCACCTGGTCCAGAGGTCTGTCATAACGTGTTTGAACAGGTTGATTAAAATGATCTAAAAGTTGTTCGAAAGGGCTGTTAATATTTTGAATGAGTACTGCTGCTTATTATTGGAGCAGTTGCTTGATAGCACAAATTGCTATTGCTAAACAAAAGAGAGACATGCTGTCAAAGCTTTTAGTTTTACGCACATCAGTACAGCCACAGGAAAGTCAAAATTCAAAGGGATCAACAATTTGTACTGCATGAGAAAGGATGCTGCCTGTTTGGCAAGTTGACTGTGGTTGCTCTAGGTGTTGCCATGGAGAATGCACCAGGGAACTCATGCCCCCTTAGGGTTGTGTTTAGTTCAAAATAAAGGCTCAATGCCCAGATATGTTCTTTCTGCTTGCACAGGGCACGCTTCTGCATTTGAATAGATGTAGCTTCTGAAAGGTGTAGGTGAACCACAGTGTAAGCCCAATAACCTTAAATTGGTTGTTAATGTAATTCTTAGTACACTCTACACTGTACAGCAAGTGTTGTACAGTCACAGAATCATGTCTAATGTTAGTCCCATATGTCTAGCTGTTCTTGTGCACACAAACTATAGGATGACATGTTAATGACATGTTGGACTACTTAATGACATGTTGGACTTTCACATTCAATACTAATGTCTGGTGGTTTTGCAAAGCATCATGACTAATCCAGACATACATTCTTACAAACCTGAAGAGAGATTAAAACAATCCCCCTTAATAAATGTAAGAATATAAATGTCATGCATTTTGCCAATAATGATAGGTTCAATTTCATATCCATTGCACTCACCACTAAGCATGATTGCACACCCTGCTCAATCGCAAGTTAAAAAAATGTTACATTTATGTTATGAGAATGAGTTGCCATGTGGCATATATCACAATTCGTCCTCATAGCTCACGTGCATGTGCTGCCCAAAGCATATATGTCCTATTACACCCTACTTTAGCCATAATTGCTTCGGTAAGGAAATTTCTATAACAGTTTTGCATAACTTTTCCATGTGCACAGTGGAAGATTCCTTCACTTTCATAAAGGTTATAAAAGACTTGCAAATTGATAGCAGTACTATATCCACTGCGTAATCAAAACTGTGAGGCCATTCACCAATGTGTAGCTTAAGGAAGTCACAGTATCACTATATTATGGTGACCTAGACAAGCCATCATTTTCTGAGTGTATTAATTGAACTTACGGACTTAATTTACACAGTTGAGTTCAGCTTTAACTTAGGACCAACTGGATGTTGATACGGGATCCCTTCTTGGGTCTAGCTTTCACCAGCATCTTTGCCAGTTTCCACGAGAATCATGGTTTTGATGAAAAAAATCCATAACCTCTTACTTCTTATATCATCTACATATAGACATGCATTTGCTGTATTTGACTCTACAGGTACATGCAAGGATTTTCTTTTACACTTTACTTTTACACTGGGTTCCATCAAGGGCTCAAATTCACCCTTGAAATGGAGCAGCAAACCATGTTAGTGGAGAAATCCAGTAATTTGTTCTTTACAACTGCTTACTTCAAACCTACCTTTATTGGTAAATAAGTTCCATGAGCCACAAGATTATCAGCAACTTGGTGAACAGGACTCAGGCCATTTTCTCACCATCCAAGCATGGTGCCAAAACAGGGAAGCAAAATTATCCTACTGGGAAAGGGCTATCTCAGTTAGATAACTGCTCACTGTGCAACTACTACTATGCAATTAAGCCTTGAGGAAACCTCACCTGGAGCATTATGCACATATTTAGCCTCTTATCTAAGTATATACTTGCTATAATAGGAAAATGATGGAGATTCACCAGATTAATCCATGGGATGGTAGGATTATTTTGAGAGATTGAAGAAACAGAGTTTGTATTCCCTAGAATTTCACAAGAGGTGATCTCATTAAAATTTATGAAATTCTAACAAGGTATAGGTAGAATGTTTCCCCTGGATGGTGACTCTAGAAGCAAGGAACATGATCTTATGATAAACAGGAGACCACTTAAGACAATGAGGAGGAATGTCTTCACTCAAAAGGTGCTGCATTGTTTGGAATTCTCTATTCTGGAGGGCGATGGGAGCTCAATCATTAGGCAGTTACAAGACAGAAATTGATAGATTTGTGAACAGTAACGACATTAAGAGACTAAGATGATAGTACAGGAAAATGGCACTGAGGAGATAATCAGCCATGATCAAGAATGGTGGGATGGGTTTGATGCGCTGGTTGGCCTACTCCATCCAGTTTCAATCAACACGTGTAGTATTCTCCACTAATAAGATGTTCCTGTTGGGCCAAAACGCATTCTTCCTACCTATATGAATTTCACAGGCAGAGTGATATACACCTTACATCCCAATGAGTAGGTAGAATATTGGCTGTACTCAACCAGCCTGTGCTTGCAAATCTCAGGACAGAACCTTCAACACTAGATGTGATTTAGTTAAGGGATGGTCAACAACTACTGTACAGAGCATGCTTACGATTACAACTAACTTAAGACCTAAGTCAAGCCCACAACATGATTCACTTACATTTGCTAGAAGCTACATCCATATGTAGCAATCTGA
Organism: Ginglymostoma cirratum; assembly: GCA_024137785.1. Classification (NCBI taxonomy): domain Eukaryota; kingdom Metazoa; phylum Chordata; class Chondrichthyes; order Orectolobiformes; family Ginglymostomatidae; genus Ginglymostoma; species Ginglymostoma cirratum. The sequence continues at coordinate 8,722,893 of JAHRHZ010000111.1, read as the reverse complement.
CCTCTGTAAACAGAAAGAACTTGGTCAGGTGTTGCACCTTTTTAAGCATAGGGGATAAGAGGTCCCCAGTGCATTCTCCACTGTAATTCCGAGGTCAGTCAATCTGCCATACAATCATCAACCTTTTGCTCAGGCAGTTTAAACTGCTATTCCCTTTGAATTTTGGCATTCTTGGATTTGTCTTACTGAGTGCAAGACAAAAAGCTTCATCAGCATCTCTCTTTTTTTCAGGATTTTTACTAAAGTGTTATCAGCACTCAAAAATGCACCTGGTGACATTTCAGATGAAAACATCGTACTCCACAAACAGGAGACAAGAATATTTTATGCTTTAAACTAACCTGCCCAAGGATCACAACAAACTTCATGTGAAGAGAGGGGTAGGGTTAACTTTTGCCTCATTTACCAAGGACTATAACACAACATTTCTTAATGCATGTAAGTAGGGAAAGCAGGTCATGGAGGTGAGAATGTAAACTCTACGATCTACTGTCCATGTTGACTAATGTTGCTGCTTCAGTCAAGTCACATTGGATATTACAGACTCATGAATCCAACTGTGACAGGAGCCTCATATCACTTTGCCTTCTATTAGAAAGGTAGTAGCAGCCCTCTATCTCTTGAAAGCAGATATCCTTGATGCTGAAAGCTATTTATATTCACAGTGTGATGCAACTGCAGGAGTACTGTTGTCCGCAATGCATGGCATTTACTTATGGTAAATGTCTGTTTAAGTTGCTAACGTCATGGCAATCAGATGCTGCTTGTACATAATGAAATAAATCTGGCTGCTGCATGGAGTTTAATGGATAATTAATCTATAAATCCTGTAAGTTATTAAAAATAACAGGGAGGCTATGGGTGAGATGTCATTCAAAGAAAGCCAACAGTGGAGGAATATAAAATCAACTATTAAGATTCATGACTCACGGCATATCTCAAATTTTCAAGTTTACTGGCCAACTGGCACTTAGTAATGAATGCTGTTACTGTTCTATCAAGAATTATCTCTTTGGCAAGCTTTACAATGGAAATTAAAAAACTGTAAAGAATGTAGCACTATAGTTTGCCACATCGACATGGATGGAATTCATAAAGTTGCTGGAAAAGCTCAGGAGATCTGGCAGCATCTGTGAAGGAAAACATAGAGTTAACGTTTCGGGTCCAGTGACCCTTCCTCGGAACATTCTGAGGAAGGGTCACCGGACCCGAAACATTAACTCTGTTTTTTCTTTCACAGATGCTGCCAGACCTGCTGAGCTTTTCCAGCAACTTTGTTTTTGTTCCTGATTCACAGCATCTGCAATTCTTCTGATTTTTATTTGGACGGAATTCATGATGTTCCACTTGTATAGATCTCACCTCATCAAACCCTGCATTTACTAAATCCTGTAACATCTGTTTGTTTACATCCGTGGAACCACGAACTGAAGAACTGTATTCATTTGAAAATGGCAACAAGGAGTTCCGGATCTCCTGCAGGGCTTTTTGGTAAGTTACAAATTTAAGAGCATTCCGGCCTTGTTGTCTTGAATCTTCTGCACCCAATTTCATCATGCTTTGATCAATGCTCCCAGCATCCCCTGATGGTTTGGGTAAATGCCTGAGACTTTCTCTGATTTCCTGCAACATCTGGCGGCTACTCCCAGAAAAGTTGCTGGCAGGGAATGTTTTTGGCCTCATTTGTCTATGTCCATCAGGCTTCTCTCCTCTCTTCATGAAGTTGTCGGCAAAAACCAACCAATCTTGGCTCATTTACAGAAGTTTACAGAAATTTACAGAAGTTCTAGCAGGTTAAAGGAGATCTTGGCTTCGTGTTAGATATCGAAGACTTCAGCTGCGATGTTGTTGTTCTGCTCATCTGCGCATTTACAAGATCCAGTTAACTGAAACACAATAAACAAAAGCATTAGGTCAAACAAATTAACACCAACATAAATTATGCAAATATTTTCCATTCACAGAAGTATGCCTACAAAACAACTAACTGAACTTCAGACTAATAAATGCAAAACCAAAAGTCAAGCTCACTTCTATAAAGAAATTTATAAAGATTCCTAGTTGCCAGCATCTTTTTATTCACTCTCCTAAAGTATCTCATGTTTTAAGATATCTCAAAGAATAACTTGTCTGTTGGTGCTGTCATACTCTGGGGACGGAGGACGCGGCGGCACGGGTGACAGAGGGTGCCGGCATTGCACTTTTCCACCTGACAGCAGCAGTTAATTCACATCAACTGACAGCAGAGACACTCATTGGGTTACATGGAGAGAATAAACAAAGATCTAGAGGCTAAACAAAATCTATAGCTTCACCCCAAGATCAATCTGTGGCAAACCTTATGTGTAGGCTTCAGAAACATATCACTCTGCAAATAAGCAATTCTACATAGACAATTCATCAGCTGTAGTATGTTAAAAGAATAACACGCAGAATTATTACGACAGGAATCATATCTGGGCTGCTCAGCTAGCTGGGACAAAACAAATAATGTATATTGACATTTTCATCAATACCTTTCCAGCAAATACAGTGATTGTAAAACAGACTTAAGAACTTGATTATCATGGAGACAGACCTTGAAATGTGAACGGTTTTTTCCACTTTGAACCGTCAATTTGATCCTCAACATTTATCATCATTTACCATATGGATACTTGGTAACTATCAGATGCAAAATCACACTAATGTGAAACACAAAGTATCCACATTGCTCTATTTCTTAACCCAGAAGCAGAAAGCCCACTTACTTTTCACACACTATCAGTCTGACACAGACATAGAATAGTGCAGCACAGAAAAAGGCCCTTCGACCCACCATTTCTAGGCAAACCTCGAAGCATTCTAAATTAATCCTGTCAACCTGCACATAGTCCATATCCCTCCATTGCCTGCCTGCTCACACATCCGTTTAAAAAGTTAAAAATACAAGATCATTAGGATCTTGAACTGTATTGCAGTGTTTTTTCTTTAAACAAGGCTTTTATGAATGTCACATACTCATCGTATAGAAGTGTGGATTACTGTCTGCAACTTTGAAAGGTTTATTTGTGCAAACTATATACCATCAAACTGATACAAAGCAAAATAGGACAACATCCACATCATTGCTCAATTGACACAAGTTTATTGTTTTTTGTAAATCTTTTGAAATGGTCAAGGCTAAATATCACAACCTTAAATACTGAGTCAGCCTCATTTATCTATCAATAAAGAAGTTTACTTAAGAAAACAGCTGGATTGTTCTGCCTACAGCAGAGAAAGTAAAGAAAATATAACAGATGTGTTCACAATTAAGCAGGGTTCAAACTAAATAAGGATAAACTGTTTCCACTGGCAGGGAGAAACTACAACTAGAGGACAAAGACTTAAAGTAACCGACAAAAGAATCAGAGGCAAAAATTACTGGGGAAGTTTATACAGCGAAATATGATGCTCTGGAATATTTGCCGCATGCAACATTAGTGGAAATAAACTGTACAATAGCTCCCGAAAGGGAACTGAATAAAATCTGAAGAGGGAAGAAACTGCGGTGTTGAGAGATGACTGGGATTAATTTGATAATTCAAAAGGACGACGACCGTCAGCGAGCACTACCTCCACCCTATGTAATATACACTCCCGCCCGACTCTACGGCACGAGGCCTGCGATGAGCGGCTGGACCCAAACCCCGAGCCCGCGGCGGGAAGCTAGGCCTGCAACGGGAGGCCGGGGTCCAGGTCTCTTCCTGCCCACGATCTCTCCTTCAGGCCCCACGGCCATTTTAGACTCGGGATCTTCTTGCCATCTCACCGCCAAGTGCACCTCCACCCCGTCTCGGCGACCCGCACCTCACTCTCCTCAGAGGGATATAAGGAAATAAACAGAACATCTTGTCTTATCGCCCTAGTCAGCAGCCTACTTCCCCCCCCCCCATCTACCTACCCCACAGAAACCACAACCCCGCAATGGCCGCTCGTAACACTCTCCAAAACGCAGCACATCTCCTCGCGCGAGATCATAGACACGGTCAGTGTGGGTGGGTGTTTATCGCCCTCTCAGGCCAGGAGGAGTCACTACCGCCAACTCCACCAGGAGGCTCGGTGTGTACATTTACAGCAGCAACAAAAATCGATATAAATCGAGATAGACCCTTCTTCAGAAAAACAGGGTCTAGGCCCGAAACGTGAGCTTTCTTGCTTCCCTGATGCTGCTTGGCCTGCTGTGTTCATCCAGCTCTACACCTTGTTATCTCAGATTCTCGAGCATCTGCAGTTCCTACTATCTCCTCAGCAACAGAAATCGCCTCAGCCCCAGAAGAATCACAAAGCTGCTCTCTCGTTAGACAGAGATGACTGCTGTGATTACCAGAGGGGATAGGTTGAGAAGGTGGGACATTCGTGCTAATCTCAGCCAGTGAAGAAATTGAACCCACATCGTTGGTGTTACTCTGCATTGCCATCCAGCCAACTGAGCTAATTGACACCCCTTTGAGTAACTGCTACACTTCAATGAGACAGAACAATTCCACTTTTCACATCATCTCAATTTTGCCCTTACGCCTGTTTTAGGGGGTTCAGGCCTTAGAATCAAGAAGCTGATACCATACTTGTAATAATGATTAATTTTCACTAGTTTATAGGTTGCAATTTTGGTAGGATACAGAATTGTTTAAGGTGAAAGAAAATTTGTTTGAATTGATTTTCATTGTACAAAAATTCATGACAGACTTGGACAGTTCTCACAACACATTGTTTGAAAACCATTGATGTATAGTATTGAACATGGCTGGTTACATTCTGCGTTATACACATCCCAGAATAATATTAAAGAGTCTGAGTTCAGTGCAACACTAAGGGAAGGCTGCACCATCAGAGGATTCAGGGAAGAAATGAAACCAAAGGAAAAGCCAGGGAGCTATGGACTGGTGAGCCTGACATCAGTGGTAGGCAAGTTGTTGGAGTGGATCCTGAGGGGCAGGGATTACATATATTTGGAAAGGCAAGGACTGATTACGTATAGTCAGCGTGGCTTTGTTCAAGGGAAATTGTGTCTCAGCAACTTTATTGAAGGAGTAACAAAGAGGTTTGATGAGAACAGAGCAGTGGACATAACCTATATGGACTTCAGTAAGGTGTTTGACAATGTTCATCAAGGAAGACTGATTAGCAAGGTTAGATAACATGGAATATGGAGAGAACTAGACATTTGGATACAGAATTGGTTCAGAGGTAGATGGCGGAAGGTGGTGGTGGAGGGTTGCTTTTCAGACTGGAGGCCTGTGTCCAGTGGTGTAGCATAAGGATCAGTGTTGGACTGGGGTGGACAAAGTCAAAAAACTCACATGACACCAGGTTATAGTCCAACAGGTTTATTCGAAAGCACAAGCTTTTGGAGTTTTGCTTCCTCTTCAAGTGAGACAGGGGGCATCAGACACAGAATTTATAAACAAAAGATCAAAGAGTCATAAAAATGATGAGAATATAATGAACAAACCTAAGATGGCTGTTAAATCTTTATTCAGTTAGAAAGGAGATGCAGGTTTTGCTTGATTAATATGGAAATGCCAGAATTTCTTTCAAGTCTCTGCCCCGAGCTATCTGAAGGTTTATCAGTATACTAGAGGTGACATCTCAGGTCAGACAATGCATTTTAGGTGTGAGGGAGGCCTTGTTTAGAGTCTGTCTGTGTTTTTAGTTGGAGTCAGACTGATTCTGAAAGCTTCTGTTTTCAAATACTGTTGGACTATAACCTGGTGTCATGTAGTAAGTTTGCAGATGACACCAAAATTGGAGGTATAGTGGACAGCAAAGAAGGATACCTCAGAGTACAACAGGACTTTGATCAGATGTACCAATAGGCTGAGGTGTGGCAGATGGAGTTTAATTTAGATAAATGTGAGGTGCTGCATTTTGGAAAGGCAAACCAGGGCAGTACTTATACACTTAATGGTAAGGTCCTAGGGAGTGTTGCTGAACAAAGAGACCTTGGACTGCAGGTTCATAGTTCCTTGAAAGAGGAGTCACAGGTAGACATGATAGTGAAGGTAGCATTTGATATGCTTGCGTTTATTGGTCAGTGGATTGAGTATAGGAGTTGAGAGGACAAGGGAAGGCAATAGCCTCGCGGTATTATCTCTGGACTGTTAAACCAGAGACCCAGATAACGTTCTGGGGACCCCGGTTCAAATCCTGCCGTGGTGGAATTTGAACTCAATAAGTATCTGGAATTGAGAACCTAATGGTGACCATGAATCCATTGTCAGAAAAACCCACCTGGTTCACGAATGTCCTTTAGGGAAGGAAACTGCCAGCCTACATGTGACTCCAGACCCACAGCAATATGAGTGACTCTGAACTGCCTTCTGGGCAATTAGGGATGGGCAATAAATGCTGCCTAGTCAGCGACACCCTCATCCAATGAATTAAAAAAAAATTTGCGGCTGGACAGGACATTGGTTAGGCCATTTTTGGAACACTGTGTCCAACTCTGGCCTCCCTGCTATAAGAAGAATGTTGTGAAACTTGAAAGGGTTCAGAAAAGACTTTCATGGGTGTTGCCAGGATTGGAGGGTTTGATTATAGGGAGATGCTGAATAGGCTGGGGCTATTTTCTGTAGAGCATTGGAGGCTGAGGTTTATAAAATCTTGAGGGGCGTGGATAGGATCCAATTTAATATTTAGTTTAAGAAGACAAAACCTGGTCAGAAGCACCTGTATTTAACTTAAGTAAAGAGAATGAAAATGAAATGAGGATAGAGTTAGCAAAAATGAACTGGGCATATGTATCAGCAGGAATGACAGTAAGCAAGCAGTGGCAGATATTTAAGGAGGCAATTCATGACTCTCAGCAAAAATATATCCCAGTAAGGAAGAAAGATTAAAATAGAGGGATAAACCAACCATAGCCAACCAAGGAAGTTAAGGAGAGTATTAAGTTGAAAGAAAAAGCATATAAGGAGGCAAAAGTCAGTGATAGCCCCAAGGATGGAGATAAATTCAGAATCCAGCAAAGGATGCATACAAAGATAATAAAGACAGAGAAAATAAATTTGAAGGGCAAGCTAGTGAGGAATATAAAAAATTGACAATAAGAGCTTATTTAAATATACAAGAAGGAAGCGAGAGATCAAAGTGAACATAGGCTCCTTGGAAATCAAATCTAGGAAGACAGTTAAGGTGAACAAGCAAATGGCAGATGAGTTAAACAGATATTTTGCATAAGTCTTTACAGTGGAAAATACTTTGATCATCCCATTAATACTATATTGGTACTGTGCCTTTAAGAAAAACAAAGAGCAGAAGAACTAAAACAGTTTGACTATGAAAAGGAAATGAAGTAGTTTGAGTTACAAATGAAACCAGAAGAAAGGGATAACGAGAGAACTTTTGAACTTCAGGAGTTGGAACTGAAATGTGAAAGTTGACTTAAAATGACAGATGTAATGGTAAAAGGTGTGAGTAGTAATGAGGACAATGATGAACAACAAACCCATCATAGTCAAAGGCCTAGTGAGGCCCTGTTTAAATATGCCCAAATGTTGCCTAGGTTTAATAATAAGGACATAGAAGCCTTTTTCATTTCATTTCAGAAAATGGTAAAACAAATTAAATGGCGACTGACCATGTGGGTATTGTTGAGCCAGAGTTGGTAGGTAGAGCTAGTGAGGTGTTTGTGTCACTCTCAAAGGAGGTATCTGGGGAGTATGGTGAGGTAGATATGAACTAATGCTAGAAGCCTAAGCCAATGTTTTAGGAATCTGAGGAGGGAACCTGGTCAAATGTACATTGAGTTTGAAAACTTCAAACAAAGTAACTTTGATAGGTGGATAAGGGCATGGAAAATAGATCAGACGCATAATGCTGTTATTATGGAGGAGTTCAAAACTGCGAGGTTAACAGCAGAAATGGCAGATGATTATGAATTAATTCATAAATCAAAGATTGGCTTCTAACATCAATTTCAATTGGTGAGGGATAGAAGTTGGGGAAAAGAGAAATTTTCAGGAGGTAAAGGAAAAGGAGATTTCATTGAAAATAGTGAAGATAGTTACCGCAGCTTAAAAAAGAAGCCCATGATGGGGGAAGAGAAGTAAAAAAACCTTAGGTGTTTTCACTGCAATAAGGAAGGACATAATGAAGTTGCAGTGTTGGTGAGTTTAAAAAGTACTGGGCAGATGGAAGTGGGAAAACAAGATAAGCCAGTGGATTTTGTTAAAGTGGTGAAGGAAAACACAGTTGAAGCAAAAGAACTGCAAAATAATGTACAGGCTGGTCGAGGGTTGGTTTGTAAGAAAGTTCCATATCTCTTTAAAGAATTTACTTGCAACGGTAAGGTTTTTTCACGTGTACCAGGAGGTGCAGGTAAATAAATTAAAATTTTAGGAGATACAGGACGAAGTCAACCTCTTGATGAGAAATGAAGAGATATATAATTCAGAAGGAGTATTGCCAGAAAAGCTGGTAGAATGTGAAATAGGCCATATCTTTGGACATGGACGGATGGCCTCACACGATGTGAAAACAAAGGTTAATGGGGAGTTCCTGATACCATTGAAGGAAGGGGAAATACTGTGATTCCTGAAACTGAGTGGTTTTATTGAAAATTCATACAAAATTTTGGCAGTGTAGTTGCTCCACTGATCAACCTGTTGAAGAAGTGCAGAAAATTCCAGTGGACAGATTAGTGTCAGAAGGTATTTGACAGTCTGAAAGCTATGTCGACCACCGTTCTGATGTTAGCAAAGGAATACTGAAAGAAACAATCTAGCAGTAAAGAGAGAACTCAAGTTTTTTTGCTGCAGAAGAGAGAGCTGCATGTATCAGCTTCAACCCCCAACTTCAAATGAAAGCAAAGCTAAAGTGCTGGGTCTGTGTGAGCCTGATTCCACCAATTCATGCTTCAATGTTAGCAACATCTAATTACACAAAACCATTCAAGGTGGCTGTCAATGCAAGTGATGTGGACGTTGGTACTGTACTCTTACAGGAAGATGATGAGAGGATAGAGAGATTTCTCCCAAAAGTTGAATATTCATCAAAAGAAATATTCCGTCATTGAGAGAGAGAGACCTTGAGTTTGGTGTTGCCATTACAACATTTGTGTTGCTCATAATGTATCTGAGATACTTGTATTTATTGATCATAACCACTTAATGTTTTTGGAAAAAAATTAAGGATAAAAATACCTGACTGTTTAGATGGAGTTTATTGTTACAGCCATTATTTTGAAAATTATACAAGTGGCAGGATGAGAGAATATAATTGTTGACATGTTGTCATGACTTTGAGGAAGGAAGATAGGGGTGTTTGGTGGCAGAAAAATGGATTGAGATGGACTGTAGTATTGAATGTTTGCATGCTTAGGTTTAGTGTAATGTATGTACATAATGTAGGCTACTAATAGTGTGAGAAAAAGTCTTTGAAATGAAGCCATCTTTGTTTATCGATGGATTTTGTAAAGAGAGGAGATGTGACAGACCTACGCCTTTAAGAGGCATTTGTTCTGTGCTGTTTTTCGTGCAGAGAGGATTGCCTGTGGTACTGGAATGTATGCTTCAGAAACAATGGATAAACAGCTTTGAGTTCCCGGAGTATTTTTTTTAAACATCAGACAAAAGAAGCCTGAATTGATGGAGTAAGGCTCACAGACTCAAGGTTTTAGTTTTTCTTTCAGTTGAAGTTGGGGTTTGAAGCTGATAGGTACAGCTCTCTCTTGTCATGCAGCAAAAAACACTTGAGTTCTCTGCTGCTAGATTATTTCTTTCAGTGTTCCTTTCTCCTGGTCTGGAGGTAGCATGTGTGAAAAATCTATTTTGCTGAATTTGCCTTTGCCAACGGTGTGTTTATGAGATGCTGCAATATTGGAACGGTTGATTAATAGTTAAACAACATATATTATTTTGTTAAGTATTTCAATAGAGTTAAAGTTATGCTAATTTGCCATTTTTTATATTGTAACTATGTTTTGCTTAAAGTCTAGTAGTGGACCAACTGAATTACATTGGGAACACAGTGCCTTACACTTGCCTTTAAATAAGATAAAAAGTTGTGTCTAGGCTATCTCCATGATATATTTTGAAAGCATTTGGTCTGGTCCATAATGATATGAAGAAATATGGGGAGGAGTTAAATACCATAAACTTTGCTAAAGAAGTAATATTATACAAACTAACAGAGTTAGAGGCAGATATGTCCCTTAGCCCTGATGGCTTACATCCAAGGATCCTAAAAGAGGTAACTTCAGAGAGAATGAATGCATTGGCATAATTTTTAAAAATCATTGGATTCTAGAAAAGTACCAGTGCATTGGAAAACCACTAATGTGACACTCCTATACAAAAGAGGAGGGACGTAAAAAGCGGGTAACTATAGGGCAATTAGCCTGATATCTTATTGTTGGAAAATGTTGGAAGTATTAACAGAAAATCATAATCCAATCAAGCATGGCTTCATGAAGGGGAAATCATGTCTATTAGAGTTTTTTGAGGAAGTCTCAGCTAGAGTGGATAGAGTGGATGTTGTATTTTGATTTCCAGAAGGCATTCGACAAAATACCTCACAAAAAGCTCAGTCATAAGATAAGAGCCCATAGTGTTGGAGATTATATATTGGTGTGGATACAGAATTGGCTAATGGACAGGAGACAACTAAAGAAAAGGAATTCTTTTTCAGGCTGGCGACCTGTGACCAGTGGGGTTCCAGAGATCGGTGCTGGGACGATAACTGTTTTGCAATATATATATAAAGGACCTGGAGGAAGGAAGTAAATGTACTGAAGCCTCATTTGCAGATGACACAAAAATAGGTGGAAACGCAAGTTGCGAGAGGTTTACAAACTTTTTTTTACAGAGGTTTACAAAGAGAAATATTGATAGTTTAAGTGGATAAAAAGTTGGCAATTGGAGTATAATGCAGGAAAATGTAAGTTATTCATTTTGGAAGTGAGAGCAAAAGAACAGAATATTATTTAAATGGAGAAAAATTGCAGAAAGCTGCAGCACCAAGGAACTTATGCATAAAATACAGAAAGCTAGCACCCTGGTGCAGCAGGTAATCAGGAAAGTTAATGGAATGTTGGCCCTTCAGTAGGTTCAATAGGATTATACCCGGTATGGAGGGATTGCCTTATGAGAAAAGACTAAACCATTTGGGCCTCTATTTACTGAAGTTTAGAAGAATGAGAGGTGATCTCATTGAAAGATACGGGATTCTTAAGGGGCTTAACAGAGTAAAAGCTGATAGGATGTTTCCCCTCATGTGAGAGCTTAGGACCAGATGGCATAATCTCAGAATAAATAGGCACCAGTTTAAGGCTGAGATGAGGAATTTCTTCTCTGAGGTTCTTTATCTTTGAAATCCTCACCATAGAACTGTGGAGGCAGATTCATTGTGTAAGTTTAAGACTTAATTCTTGATCAGAATGGGAATCAGGGGTTACAGGGAAAACACAAAAGTGAATGTGAGGATGTGGGAACAGCCATGATCCTATTGAATGGTGGAGCAGGCTTGAAGGGCTGAACAGTCTGTTGCTATTTCTTGTGGTCTCATTAAGGCAAAATGAATATTGGCCTTTATTGCAGGGGGTTGGTGTTTAAAAATAGGAAAGTCTTGCAACTGAAGTGTTGGTGAGGCTGCAGCCGGAACAGTGTATAGATTTGGCCCCTGTAATTTAAAATAGTATATACAGGCATTGGAAGCAGGACTCATGACACAATGTTCCTATCTCTGATCCAGGAGGCCCAAGTTCAACTCCCATCTGCTCCAGAGGTGTGTAATAGCTTCTCTGAACAGGTTGATTAGGAAATATCTATGTTTGCATTGGAGGTTTCAGTGGAGATTCATTCGGCTCGTTCCTGTGATGAAGGGGTTGACATGTCAAAGATGGCTAAACAGGTTCGACCTGCATTCATTAGAGTTTAGAAGAGTCTGGGATGATCTTATTGTAGCGTTGAGGAATTTGAGGGGGATGACAGGTTAGATGTTGAGAAGATGTTTCCATTAATGAGGGAATCTTAAACTAGGGAACATAGTTACAGAATAAGGGGACACGCTGTTAAAACTAAATGCAAAGGAATTTTTTCTTTCATAGTGTAGCGAATGTCTGGAATTCTCTAGACCAGACAGTTGATAGTTGAAGGCCATCTAGAACTGACATGAAAGAAGAGTTAAAGCCTGGGGCAGATCAGTCATGAAATGAAAAGAAAAAAATGCTAGAGAAACGTAATTCTAGCAGCATCTGTGGAGGGAGAAACAGAGTTAACGTTTTAAGTCCGTTGTGAAGAATTCATATCAGACTTAGAAAGTTAACTGTTTCCCCACAGATGTTGCCAGACCTGCTGAGTTTCTCCAGCACTTTATTTTATTTCAGATTACCAGCATCTTTAGTATTTTGCTTTTATTTTGCCGATCAGCCATGACCTAGTAGAATAGTGACTGGAGGGGGCAAATGTCCTACTCATATTTCTTATATACTGCAATATGTACTTTTCAATGATAATTATCTCAAATCTGTCCTGGTCCACCCTTTCACTCTATCCTCCAAGATTTCAACAAATTAAAAACTGTTTCTTCCTCTCAAGTATATAAAATTTAACAACTCCCGAGTAGTGCTACCCCTCAGGATTCTTCTTCCCTATCATTTCCTCCTGATTCATCCTTCTTCTAATTTCACCCCTCATTATACATTCACCATAATCCCCTACAACTCCCATCTCTCACTTTGAACAATTTTTCCTCAGGGAAGGTCATAGCTCCATCCACCATCTCATGCAAATTTCATGCTTGTACTGACATACAGGTTCCTATTCCCTTGGTTTCACCCTGTGGCCATTGCTTTGGTCATGGTTCTTACCCAGCACAGGAGATCCTCTTACAAATCTTCAATATTCGCCCTTGCTGGACCCTTTCTTTCACCTTCTTACTTTCTCGAGATCTTTTCATTGAGAATTGCCAGTGTGACATTGACCATCTCAACTTCTCTGCTCCTTTCACTCACTCTGACTGTGTCCCTTTGCACATGCAGCATTTTATCCATTCAAGGCCAATCCTTACATTAACATCAAACCAGCTCACAGGTGTGGTGGTGTTATGTGGCAAACCCCACCTTGTCCTAGGCATGTTTTCCTTTTAGGGGATTATGAAACATTCTAGTCTTACTCAGGCCCCTCCCCATCCCTCTTTTTACAGGTACGTTGATGAATATGTTGATGCAGTTTCCCAATCACCTTTGAAATGGAAAAATAAACAAATTTCACTGCAATTTCTAGCCTTCTGTTATTGAGTCATAGTCAGAGAAGTCAATAGCACAGAAAAAAGCCCTTTCAGCCATTGCAACTGTACTGGTCAAAAACAACCATCAATCTACTCTAATCACATTTTTCAGCACTTGGCCCATATCTTCATATGCCCTAGCATCACAGGTGTCCGTCTAAATATTTCTTAAGTGTTATAAGGGTTTCTGCCTCTACCACCCTGATAGGCAGGGAATTCCAGATTCCACCATGCTGTTGTTGTGGGTTCGGGAGAACTCAACATAGTGACAAGCCACCTATTGGTCAGGTTACAGTATAACACTGACTCTAAGGGGTTTGACAGAGAAATCCTGTTCTTTTACTTTTCTTGTTAAAGTTAAGATTGTTACAACAAAAAGCATGTTTTTTATTGTTACTGAAGGAACCTATTTTGCTTTGATTTTATCCTGGGTAGCAGTCAGTGAGACGGATATTGGGATTTTTGGTAGTATTCTTAATATTTTCACATATGTCGCAACTCAGGAAAGATAGGTCTTGATTATCAGCACAGTACCCCAGTTTGTCATAACACAGTAAGGATTACATCTGCTATGATAATTGCATCTTCCATTCCAGTGCAACTGACTGCATCTTCCTTTATCCTCAACCAAGGATTCTCTCCACTGTAAACAGTGGTCTCGATCAGGTTTGTGCAATTTTCCATACTTGTGCTTTCACTGTTCCTCTTATCCTCAGCTACTCAACCCACCAACCTCCACAGTCAATAGATCAACCACCACCATTTTTGTCATATCTAGTGTGACACAATCAAACATTTCCCCCTGCAAGTGACAGGACAGTACAACACTTAACGGTGTGTTTGATGGTTGAGGGCAAGTATATGCTTCATGAGATAATTATATGGTTGGTTTCCTCATAACATGGCATAATTTCCATGGCCATAGTCCTCTGCATGTCCCTTTCCTTTCACTTTGGACTTTATCTTCACTTCTTAGTGATTTCTCCTTTTGCCCGTGTCAAAAGTCATCAAATACGTTGTGATGCTTTGAGACTTTCTAAAGCTTTTAAAATTTATGCCGCCCTTTTCTGTAAGGAAGTAGACAGATATCATTGATAACTGGTGGCATCACTGATGACACACACCATGGGACTGCACCATCAGATGGCACATTTATTTAACCTTGCCACTTTTTGGTCCTTGCAGGAGATTGTATAGCTAATTGGTGGGGCAGAAATGCACATAATAGGCTCCATTATCCAGCTGGTCATCTTTCCTTTGTATTTTCATCAGCAAACTTACCACAATACTCCAGCAACAAATCCAGCATAATGTGCATCTCCTGTGCAATAGTATAGCTGATACCATTAGTTACCATGTGCCATATCAGGCAATCATTTGGGAAGCTGTTGGATGATGACCACGCAGTGGTACCTTGCCTAAAAGTAAGTTTAAGTGAACATGGCAAAGTACTTGCTTTTGAACAGCAGTCACTGTTGTAAAGTCAAATTTGGTAGCCAGTGTGCTCCAATAAGCAGTAAATAATAAATGACAAATAACCAGTTTTTGATGTAGCCCAGGACACCAAGAAACAGCTCTATACTGTTTCTCAAATATGGCCATCTCTATAGTTTCCACAAAGGCACTTTCAACAATCTAAACAATTCTCTCTGCCTATTTGAATGCTGTCGTGGTGGGTCTGCCATCTTGCACTGTACATAAACTTCAGTTTATCAAAGAGTCTTTTGTCTGTATCCTAACACATACCTAAATCATATGCATCTGCTGTTCATTGACCTATTCTCACTCCCAATTCAGTAATGCCTTGATTTAAAAATTCTCATCCTAAGCATTAAAATTCCTCTCTATTTTTGTGACATCCTCCAAGACTACAACATTCAAAATCTTAGAGTTCCTCCAACTCTGGACTCTTTTACATTCTTTTCACTTGTCAATTAATGGTTATATCTTGAGTTATTTAGACCCCCCCCACACAAGTTTGGGAACTCCCTTTTTAAACCTCATTCATTTGCTTAAGATACTACATAAAATGTACTACATAAAATAAATCTTTTTGGTCACTAGTCCAGATGCCTTCTCCTTGTGCTCAGTGTCATATACTTGTCAGATTGCACTGTTTATGGAAGAACTTTTGGGATGTTGTATTACATTAAAAGGCACTATATAGATGGAGCTGTTGTAAATAATGTGCTTAATTCCTAGAATGGGGTTTAAACCAATGATTTTGACTCAAAGACAAGAATGTCGTAACCTAAAGACCCGATATTTGTGATTTTCTACCAGCTGAATTATTAATCAGAAAACATTCTTGGATCTTGATTTCCAACATGCACCCTCATCCGATCAGATTCCAAATCAGCGGCAAAGTTCTACAAATCCCAGTTGCAAACTGACAGTGTGGGACCACTGGATGCTCATAGCGTGGGGAGAAACTTTATTCAAATTAACAACTGATTTAGTTCCAAAAGAGCTTTGTGTTTCCAGGTTAGCATCTCGTAAGTTGTATCACAGAAGCTTGCAAAACTTGCATTTGGACAAGTGAATTTTATAGTACCTAATCAGAGAAATCCATAATGGCTTGATATAAATTTGCCATTAAAAGACGTGGATTTGAGTCCACTTTTAGATAGTTTAGATAAAAGATCAATGCTTTAAACAAAATGTAACCCATGCAACTTTAATGATAACTTTTTTTAAAAAATAAAGTACTATCTATTTGTGTTTGTCTTTGTGCCACACTCAGCCTGACAAGTATTTGGTTTTAAGAATAACAGTACATGTACAGGAATTTACATTTGCAGTTTATCAAAGTTTGTTGTATGATTTGCCTATCAGAGCTCCAGATTACGGGTAAGGTAGACAGCTTCTCCATCTGTTCCACATACTAAATGATCTCCCACAACATCTAAACTATTCACTGAAAGCACATAAGCTGACAGCAGGTTACTGATATCCACTCTGCCTTTTGCAGCATCCATGGTGAGCCAGGCACAGGTCACTGGTTGGTTTAAGTCGACATTGGCACCTGAGCCACTAATTGAGAAGTTTCTTCTACCTAAGAAAATGCAGAAAAGGAGAGCAATGAGAATAATATTTTGTCTGTATTACAATAAAAGTTTGTTCTACAGAGCATTTGCTGTGCACTTAACAATTGTCCTGTCTCTCTACAATTTGTTCTTCCCATTGCAGCCAAGAGCTTGGTCTGTTGTAAACTCGATGCATTGTCATACTTATGCTTACTGTCACACCAGCAAAACCACACACTTTCTGAATTGAATTAGCTTTATTGTCACATGCACTCAAATGCAGTGAAAAGGTTGTAATGTTGCTGCTTTGGTGCCATCTTAGGTACAGGATATCTTTCAATCTAGAGGCAGTTTCTAATTCAGAAAGAAAGGGAATATTAATGTTAGATTGCTCAGAATCAGGAACAGCATGTTACTGGTGCAGTAGTACATAGGCCACAGAATCGATCTCACAATTGTTACAATGCAGAAAGAGGTCTCCTGGACCATCGTGCCTGGAGTAAACGTTAGGAAAAAATGTATTCAAATCTCACCACAGTAGCTGGAGAATTCAAGATCAATTAATAAAATAAATTTTGGAATTTAGAAGCAACATGACCTCAGATTTGGCTCTGTCTGATACTAAATTGGCACAATGCAAGGTTTACATGATTGTCATAAAGCTGTCTCTTTTATTTCAGTAAAATGGAAGAATGAAGATGGTTCCATGGCCTGGTCTGGATTCTGCCCAGTTACAAGCCGGTACGTCTTTGTTCTTTTTAAAGAGAACAATGGTTAACGTACTTGGAAAGAGATGTGAGATGTTCACATTTCTATCTACTGTTGATAAGTCTTGAATTCTCAGAGAAAGGTGTTATGAGTATCATGTTTAATTGTTTATTTCTTTCATATGACATGGACATCGCTGACAAGGTCAGAATTTGTTGCCTATCTCTATTGCCCTCAAGTTGAGGGACTTGCTAGGCAAGTTCACAGAGCAGTTAGCAGTCAACCACGTTGCTGTTGTCTGGAGCCACATGTAGACCATGTCAGGTTTGCGTATCTAAAAGGACAGTACTGAACCAAATGGGTTTTTATGACAATCATGGTCACCATTGCTAACACTTGTTTTATATTACATATTTATTCCTCCAATTTAAATTCCACCAGCTGCCAAGGTGGAGTTTGAAACAGGCCCCCAGGGTATTAGTCAGGACCTCTAGGTTACTAATTCAGTGACATCCCAAAGCCATCATCTCCCCTAAGTAGATATATGTGTTTTTAATTCAAAGCCAGAGTCTAGAGGATAGCTAGTTATTATTTTTAATTGGATTCAAAAACCCATACAATTTACGTTTGAGGATTTGAATGAGGTTGAAAAATTTGTCTCTTTTTGGCTTAATGAATTCTCCAATGTAACCCTCACAATGAAAGTCAGTTCTGGATTCGAAAGTACCACGTTTGATAAGGAAAATCAATGGGGCATTGGAAGCAGCATATAGCTTTGGATTGGTTCCAGGAGACTAAAATATCTGCTCAAGGGACAAAGAAATGTATTGCCTTAGTGTGGTATTATCAGTT
Source organism: Ginglymostoma cirratum (assembly GCA_024137785.1). Taxonomy (NCBI): domain Eukaryota; kingdom Metazoa; phylum Chordata; class Chondrichthyes; order Orectolobiformes; family Ginglymostomatidae; genus Ginglymostoma; species Ginglymostoma cirratum. Next base: position 8,705,056 of record JAHRHZ010000111.1, on the reverse strand, counting down.
GTCTTAAAGTCACATGGTACATGTTTACTGCAGTTTACATGTTGCCGAAAAAAACTATGTATTGCTTTAAACAGCACACGTGCCTATAAATGGTTTTGATGGATAGCGGCCGGGGTTGGGGGGGTGGTAGTGGGGAGGAGGAGAAGAGGAGGGGGTGGTTCTGCCACCTTCTCCTTACCACCAAACCTCTGAGCCCTCCTGACTCTGAGGGAGTCATCTCTCCATCCTCTGTCCCTTCTCCCCACTGCTGAATGGCATTTCAAAAGCATGTGTTTTTGTGCCCATGTGCAGTGCTGCATTTGTGTACGACATAACATGTAAATTCTACATGATGTATTGTGTTTGGAATTATGAACATGCACATTCCAGAATTAGCATACATGCCTAGTTACCCACAATTGCTGGTGTCAGCAAACACTGCTATCTAAAAATGTGTTTTGTCAATGTTGTTTCAACTTACTACAGTATTTTTACAACAAAGTCATAAAATTCAAAATCTCATTGTGCAACATTTTCAGTTGGTCATTGGAATTCACATATCCTTTTTGAAGTTATTGATGCCAACAGGTATTATAGCAAGGTCTACAGTTACATAATGGACTCAACTGGTAGATGAAAAGAACCCAGCAAGCCAGTTAGCTGTCAAGTAGGTAGCTTCACCACACATTCTTAGTAGCACCAACTTAAGGGCAACTATGGATAGGAAAAAATGTTGACCTGTTTGATACAAGCATATCACATTAATGAATAAAGAAAGCTCAGACAGCAAGAGAAGCAGGGAAGGGAAAGCGGGGTGGCAGGGTGACAGTGAAACAAAGCAAGAAGAATACAACAGAGTCTGCCTTCAGTTGCCAGAATTTCTTTCCCAACTTCTTGATTTTGTTTTTCTGCTTTAATACACTGCTTAAAATTTACCTCCTTGATCAAGGGCACTAGAATCTCTTTACGCTTGGTTTCAGATATTGATTGACAATGGCCCTGTGGAGCACCCTGGGATATTTTGTAAAGTTAAAGGCGATATATAAATACATTGTATGATGATGGATGAGAAAAAGCGTACGTGTCAAAGGGGAAGGGGTAGGGATTTTAGAGAAAAGAGAACCTTTGAGAGAAAGGTAGACAAGAGAGAACACACACCGCTGGATATTAGAATGGGAAAAGAAAGGCAAACTGTCAGTGGTGAAGAGTATGTGTCAGAGGGAGGGCACAGGCAAAGCCAGAGAAAGATATGAACATGATAGGTGTCTCCTGTGCATAGGAGAGCAGTTCTAGCAAAGTTTGAGGCCAGGTGCCAAGGTGAACAGTTTGGCAGCTCTCATTTTCTCTCTGGCCTCTCTAAGCTGAGCTGGGATATCATGAGGTAGGTTTTCATAACCCAAAGAATGAAATCACCCTTCCAAATCAGCAGACTTCTTTCCACTACTTTCCCCACCTATTTTTTATTTTAAATAAAAATAAATCTTCACTTAACATCTGCTGACCTAGGATGAGATATTGGGTTTAATATCCTAAACAATGCCAGAAATATCAGCGACATGGTTCATACCTTGTTGAAGAAAGGAAGGCAGATCGGGCGTGGTAACAGAAGCATTCCAATGCCACAGTGACCCATCCTCAGAGCAAGTAAACACATGGTCAGGGTTGGAGGGGTGAAAATGAACTTCCCACACTGTTAATTAAATAGGACATACAATCAGAAGCTTGCACTTTGCCATTTTACCCAACAAATCTGCAACAAATGAAATGCATCCGTGACAAACTATTACATATTGCACACGGAGGGGTCAATGACTCCATTCATTTATCACATGCTCATCGCTTATCTAAAAGATGCACATTAAGATTATAGTACAGGAGGAGGCCAGTCAGTTCTCTGGGTTCAGTGCTAGTTACTCCATTGGGCCTTTGAGGTTTCAAAATATCACTCAAGGCCAGATCTAAGGAAGTCATGCTCCAAGTAAATACATTCACTTTAAAGTTAAAATCAGGTCAGAGAAATAGGCGAGGACATTGTGACAAATGCAAGATTCAGAGACATATGCACTTAGAAGGTGATTTCATGTGTTGAATACTAGAATGTAACCCACTAATTAGCAAAGGAAAAAACATTTCTAGAGAACATTTCACAACCTCATGACATTCTACATGAATTTTTAGAGAACCATAAAAAATTATGTTGTGACGTTACTTGAAAACAGGTCAGGTTCTACACATACACTCGAGACAAATGTTTCTACCTCAACATTACTTCTCTCCATCTTTCTAATGTTCTATTCTGAAAAGCTCTTTACCAATCTTTATTCAGTCTTGTGTGTTCCTCTGTAAATAAATACCTCTGAAATTGCAATATGATTGACTGAGGAAAAAGAAACTTGACTCCGTTTGGATGTGTTACGACACACCTCCTGACATCACATCCCAAGGCAGAACTCATCCTTGGACTTTCTGGCCCAGAGGTATAGACACTACCAGTATTATACCATAAGACTCTTCTATGAAGTTTCTTCATTTAAAACAAAAAATCAACTATAAGAATATGTTAAGACAGTGCTCCAAAGCAGGTGGGACTTAGACACACACTGTCTGAATCAGAGGATGGAACACTACCATCGCACCACAACAGCACCTTAATTATTTTTAATCAATGTACTTGGACATGTCATGACATATCACTTGAATATGCAAGATGTGAATCTGAACCTTCAGACCCAAAAGTAAGGACAATACCACTGTCACAGGAAGCCCAAAAGTCAAAAGTGTCATAGGTGTTAAAAGTTTTTGAGAAGAATTGTAACCACCCCATGCAAACCGAGGCATATAAATAACACGTGGGACAAAACATCAATGCTTCACCGGAGGCGCACTGACCATGTTACCTAGCAGGGTGACGAAACATCTGTAATCAAACACACCGGCTCGGTGAGCGAGTCAACAACCTCATCCACAATCCGAGCTACAAATCTTCTCAAAAACGCTATGGTTTTTTCCTGTCTATGTCTGTTTGCGTGTAAGGTGGAGTTTAAGGGGTTAGACTTTTAACTGGTAGAGTTGTATGCCAATGGTTGATAATTGTTTACCTACAGCGAAAGTCTTTTTATTTCTAATAAGTAGTAATATTATTATTAAGTACAAAAACTTAGTCCATGCTTTCTGTCAATTTGGGTCTATAAAAATTTATAAATTGGGGAATTTTTGCATACGTTTCAAAATCTTTAAATTTTGTGCTGATTCTGGGACTAGCAGGGCTTGATTTTCAGCATATTATCACAGTTAGGTGTGACAGTATCTTCATCTGTCTAGGTCCTAAACTTGCCATTCTTGCCTAAAGCTCTTTAACTCTCTGGTACCACTGTCCTCCTTCAAGACATTCCTCAAACCTCAAAGCCAATTCTTAATAGCTCATGTGGTTTGATGTCAAAATTTTGATCATGCTGCTGTGGAGTGTTTTATGATGTTAACGGCATAAATACACATTCTTGTCTACAATAGAAACCTTACACGCACACACTATTCTTAATTTGGAACTAACCATTCTGGGACCAGTGTTGTATCATTACAGGGCAGTAGAGATGGCTTCAAACTAAGTGTAAAAAGAGAGAAAGGGATCAAGTGAGGGGAGATATGGTAAAGGGAAACAAAAAGCAATAGAACAGGACTGCAATTTGGCCAATGATTATGAGAGTGTGGCAGGAAGGGACAAAAAATACAGAGTGCATCAGATTATAAAAGTGGCAAAACAAGAAGTTTAAGGCCCCTGTATCTGAATGCATGCAGCATTTGTAATAAAAGACATGAAGTGTCGACACAGATGGAGATGAATATATATGAGACATATGACAGAGACATATTTGAAAGGTGACCAAGGCTGTGACCTAAATCATACTGAATTGAATATAGGAAGATGACAGGGTCCCTCTGGTAATTAAGAGTGGGGTGAGTTTGACAGCAGACCTCAACTTGAAAGGCCAAGATAAAGAAACAGTTTGGGTGGAAGTGAAAAATAAGTAAAGTAGTCTGTTGCAGGTCTCTTAGAAGCCCCACAGACAGTAGTTACACTGAGGTTTACAGTAAACAGGAAGAAATAAAGGGGTGTGTAAGAAATGTACCATAATAATTATGGGTAATTTTAATCTGTGTGGATTGGGAGAGACAGATTGGCAAAGGTATCTTAAAAAATGAATTCATAGAGTGATTTCAGACAATTATTTTAGAGCACTGGATTCTTAACCAAACCAGGAGACAGGCTATTCTAGACCTGCTTATGCGCAGTGAGACAGGATTAATCAATGACCTAATGGTAAAACAGCCTCTAAGTGACACTGATCACAACATGATAATTTCATGTTCGGTTTGAAAGGGAGAGGTATGGATCTATGACTGGTGTTTCAAACCTAAATAAAGTAACCATAAGTGTATGAAGGCAGAGATGGCCAAGGCAAACTAGGAAACTAGATTGTTAGGTAGGTTAGCTAAGGTGCAATGACAGATTTTTAAGGAAACATTTAATAACTTCCAGTGGAGATTTATACCAGCGGGAAAGAAAGTTCTTTGACAAGGATGGATCATCCATGGCTATGTAAGGAAGGTTAGCATTAAAATGAAAGAAATACTGTACAGATATGAAAAGATTATTAGTAGGTCAGAGGATTGGACAGACTTAAGAACAAGTAAAGAATAACTAAAAGGCAATAAAAAGGCAAAAAGCAAGTGATGAGAGAAAGTTAGCCAACAATCTAAAAACAGACAGCAAGATTTTCTACAAGTATTTGAACACGAAAAGAATAACTAAGGCTATTGTTGATCAAGTAGAGACACAGTTTGGAGAATTGATGATGAAAAACACTTTGTGCCTGTCTCTATTCTAGAAGATTTAGAAAACTTCCCAAAGACAGTTAGAAGTGATAGGGAGGAATGAACTTCATGCATTAAGTATAGAAGTTGGGATGTCATGTTGCAGCTGTACACGATGTTGCTGAGGCTACTTTTGGAAATATACAGTTCTGGTTGCCGTGCTATAGGAAGGATGTTATCAAATTGAAGAGGGTTCAGAAAAGATTTACCAGAATGTTACTGGGACTGAAGGGTTTGAATTATAAGGAAAGGCTAGATAAGCTGGGACTATTCTCCCCCAAAAGCGTAGGAGATTGAAGGGCCACCTTATAGAGGTTTTAAAAAATCATGAGAGGCAGAGATGAGGTGAATTACAAAGGACTTTTCCCTAGGGTAGGGGTGTCCAAAACTAGAGGGCATACTTTAAGGTGGGTAGAGAAAAATTTACAAGGGACCTGAGGGGCAACTTTTAAACACGCAGGGTGGTTTGTATGTGAAATGAACTGCCAGAGGAAGTGATAGATGCGGGTTCAGTTACAAAATTTAAAAGACATTTGGACAAGTCCATGATAAGGAAAGGTTTAGAGGGATATAAGCCAAACGCAGGCAAATAAGACTAGTTTAGTTTGGGAAACCTGAGTTGGCATGGGTAAGTTGGATCAAAGGATCTGTTTCTGTGCTACATGACTCTCCGATTAATTACGATCACCAAGGAAATGGTACGAGGAAAACCAGTGGACCTAAAGGCTGATAAGTCACTTAAAACTAGATGGCCTGCATTTGAGGATTTTAAAATAAAATGCAGTACAATTTGTAAATGCATTGATTATAATCCTGCAGGAATATTTAGATTCTGGAAGGGTCCCCATAGATTGGGAAATAGCAAGTGGAACACTGTTACTCAAGAAAAAGAAAAGAGACAGATTAAAGGAAACGATAGGTCAGTTAGCTGTTGAAGTTGTAGCTGGATACCTAGAAAATCAGAATTTGATCAGGGCAACATGGGCTGACTGAAGGGAAATCATATTCAACAAATCTACTAGAGTTTATTTGACAAAGTAATACAGTGGATAAGAAGGACCCTGCAGATGTGCTGCACGTGGATTTTCAAAAGATGTTTGACAAAATACCACATTAACAATTGCTGCAAAAAGTTTAGAGGGTAACACATTTGCACAGATAAAGGATTGGTTTGCTAGTGTGAAGCAGAGGTATAAATGGACCATTGGAGTTGCAGTACATACAAAGTGCTGGTCAGCTGGTCTGGCAGCATTTATGGAAACAGAAACTGAGTTAACAGCTCGAGTCCAGTGTGACTTTTCTGTGAAACTGAAGGAAGTTGGAAAAGAATGGGCTGTGTACTGTTCCTCCTCCCCTCATTTTAACAAGTGGAGCAGATTGTAAGGGTTCCAAGAGCCAGAGAAAGACAATGGCTGTGCTATTGACAGTAGAAAAGAGATATAGCACAGGAGTAGATGTTAAGAATATATGTTAATGGCAAAACTACATTAAAGGGCAAACCCAAGCACATGTGTGTGTGGAAAATGAGGTGTTGTTTCTTGTGATAGAAAGAGGTGTTCTGCAAGGTGATCACCCAGTCTACATTTGATAGGTCGATCAGTATGGAAAAGAGTGTTTGGTTTTTGGGGACATTGAAACCAGTACTGGGATAACCACTGCAGAACCAGGGAAGTAGAGAGGGTTTTAACTTAAGTAGTGGAGGTAAGGGATCGAATTTGAGATGATGTGGTAAATCAGAGTACAGACAAGGCCATGAAAGTACAAAGGTAAGAATAAATCAACAGGTAAGGCTAGAGGTTACAAAAAAAATAAAAGGACAAAACTAAAGACTCTGTACTTGAATGCTTGTAACATTCAAAACAAAACAGATGAAATTAGAACTCAAGTGTGTACGCTACAAGGAAGCAGGAAGACGCCCTGACATAAAACTACCATTAAGCGATCAGTTATCATCAATAACTTACTCATTGGTAATTCTGCACTATCAATGGTGTTTGTGCAAGTATGGCCCAAGTGTTAATTTATAATTAAAAGTCCTTCAAAACGTATTGTAAACATAGCGCAGTGTCCAGACTTATAAATGATTTATGTATTATGGAACTGCTTGACAGTGCTGGTATTCACACTGCACATGTCTCTTCCTGAGCTTCATTCATCTCACCCACTCAGCATATTCTTCTATTTCTTTTCTCTTCATGCAGTGATCTAGCTTTCCCTTAAATACGTTTATAGGATTTGTCTCAAAAACTCCAGTGGTATCTCATTCCATATTCTTACCACTCTAAATAAAAGCACTTCTGAAAATAATTCAATGAAATGTAAATTCATTTTACTATACAGCCTCTGTGTCAACTCTGGATCATTGCCTTACCCCTCCCAAACAGTCTGAAAAACAAGACTGATGGAATTGACCTTAAAACTCAAGTTCACCAGAGATCAAAAACTAGTCTCGAAATTCAAGATGTTAGAAGGTGGGAAATATAACAACAAACATACTTTCTGCAGAATGAGCATCCAGTAAAGAGATGGGTACACTTCCTTGTCTGACATCCCAGATACAGAATGTTCCATCCTGTCCACCTGTCGCTACTATGTGCTGCTGGTTCGGATGTCTGTCTACACAGTGAAGTGGTACCCGATCACCCGTCCTGGGAACCAACAAACAGTGACATTAACAAGAAACACTTAATAGTTTTTGTGCTATAGCAATCATTGTTCCAGACTAACTGGAGATCTTAAAATAATAAAAAGGTTTCATAGGGTGGTTGTGGAGAAAATATCAATACTAATATTATCCTGTAAAATATTAAGATTCAGGCACATAATTGTGGAAAATGGTACAACTTTATGCAAAGATGTTCAAGCTTTTCAGGTTATTGTTACACAGTCTGCACCAGCAGTCCAGTACTCACTGCAGATTTAAGGAACTATGTCTTCAGTGCTCAGAATGAAGGGTAGGGCTCCCATCTTCTTTAATTACGAAGGTCTTTGAACGGTTGGGAGCTGGGGTGGATAGCCTTTAACCCGAATTGTACCTTTTTTGCAGATGGATAGCAACCAGGTGCTGTGACTATTACAGTAGGATTTCTTGATTAAGTTGATCTTCCAGTTTATTGAAAAGAAACAAATGTAACACGATGAATACCCTGCTCTCCCCTCTGTAAAATCATCATCTTTTATTTCCTTTTATTGGACTGTCCACTAAAAAGGAAAATACTTCTTACAATGAAGGAAACTGTGCAAAGAAATGGCTGCAGTTTTAGAAATAATTTTGCTGGAGTACACTGAATTGTACACAGTTGTGTTTTCCTGGAACAGTGAGAGCGAAAGCAGACACGACCATGCACACAATGAGTTCTGAATTAAGGGACAACTGTTTGGCAACAATGTTTTGATTGGCTCTTAACCAGGTCTTCTACAGAAAACGTCAGATTGGACTCAAGAAATTAAACAGTTTCTCTTTCCACAGATGCTGCCACACCTGCTGAGTTTCTCCAGCATTTTCTGTTTTTATTCCAGAAGTCCAGTATCTGCAGTAACTTGCTTTTATTTGAAGGCTATAAATAGCTCCTCCGTCTCACTCCCTGCTACCATTTGATTTTGAAGAATACAACAAAAACACAGCATTCTGAAATGTGGCTAGAATCGCAATTAAATGTGTAAATTTTCTGTCCTGTTGCACAGTCTTGCATCATCTGTTACCGTTTTGTAAATAGAACAGAAAATAGAAATGGTTGAACTTACAAAGAATATATCTGACGAGGTTTATTTCCTGGCTGTCTGAAGTCCCAAACTTTCAACTGTCCTATTGAGTTGACTGTCAAAATTTCTGTAGTTCGCAGAAAGGTCACGGCATTGAGTGAACTGCTGTCAGCATTGTCTGGAAGGAGAAGGGGTAATAAGCCACGGTTATACAGTCTATTGTCGAAGCCTCATACACTAAACTGAAGGCAAGCTTGCTAAAGTCATTGTCAGTGTTAATGAGTAGGAATGACTAGTCAGACAGGCAGATTGTTTGAAGTATGTTTAAACAGCTTGACAGCAGTAGCAGAGATTTCACAAAATCTCTAGCAAGAGCTGGGCCTGGGGCCCGAGTCTCAGTCTGTGAAGTGGTTGCTTTGAGACAGAAAAGAAAACAATCACGGCATCACAGGAAAGAGGAAAGTGATTGCTGGGTGAATATTTTGGTCATTTAAGTGTTGCTAAAATACCTACTCACATTTTTTAAAAAGCTTGTTGGCTATAGAAGGGTTATTAATTAAAATTACATAAATTAACACATAACAAAGATATTAGATAAATTCTGGACGCAAGTGTGATCCATGTCAGATATTGCTACACTACGTGTCTGCAGCTGTTGGAAGTTTGATGTGGTTCGTTGTTCCGCAGACGTTTCATTACCCTGCTGGGTAACATCAGTGCTTCATCGGAGGCTGCACTGGTGACGTTAATGAACCTGCTTGGCGAGCCAATCAACCACAACATCTATAACCCGCGCTACAAATCCACTCTAAAACATTAGATTTTTGGCTCAGAGTTTATCTGCCCGAGGTGGCGGTCAGTCAGCAGCACTGGAAGGAGCAGGCGTGAAAAGGACCTCATGGCAGCCAGCCAGAGACAGAGCTAGATTCATTGGAGCTGATTGGAATTGGTTCTTCCTGTGCTGTTGGGTGAGTCTCCGCTAAGTGCTGAAGGTCTTTTCTGTTCTTAAATTTTAACATAGCAGAATGGTAAAATCAATAAGATTGATAAAAGGCAACGTAAAAGTGAGTGAATAATAAAGTAAATAATTAAGACTCATTAAGAATGGCAATTCAGGTGATATGTCAAGGCTGCAGCATGCTGGAGCTCCTGGATACTATAGTGATCCAGGGCAAACAGGCCAGCAGTCAACATGTTTGAAGATCAAGCAGCTTTACCTCATAGTTTGACAGCTGGAAGCTAAAATACAGGTACTGTAATACATAAAGTGAGCATGAAATTTATCTAGATTCTTTGTACTGAGGTAATTTCACCACTTCGGGTAAGGTCAGTGGTATGGGACAGGACGGTGTGACTGTGCAAGTGTAGATAAGGGGGTGCAGAAGGCAGATGACAGGAGTGTCAGCCTGTGCATCATCCATTAAGTTTGAGATTCTATCACCCTATTTGGATGAAAGCACTGGGCAGCAGGGTGGATGACCAAACTGACTGTATGCGATGTCATTCACGTTAGGGGAACTAATAAGGACTGTTGTGCTAGTAGTTGTAGAAGGTATAAAAATAGTATTAAAAAATCAGTTTACATAAAAATACAAAGGGTGATTGGTGTTAAAAAACCTGTTATGTATAACAGCGCTTCTGGATATATATTTAAAAAAAGAAAAATCAGAGTGGCCTGAATGAGGAGTTCATAGAATGCTTTTGAAATTTGTTTTTAGAGCAGCATGTTCTGAGACCAGGTTATATTAGGCTTCCTTTTGTGTAATGTGACAGGATTAATTTAACAACCTGACAGTTATGGCACCTTAGATATCAGTGACCTGGTACTGTGCAATAATGTAGGATTAACTAATGACCTTGTAGTGAAAGCATACCTGAGTAGCAGCTACCAATGGATCTTTTGTTTTACGTTCAATTTAATGGAAGTAAGGGTGGGTGCTAGACTAGGATTTTAAGTGAAGTTATGAGATGATGGCTAAAGTAGACTGGCAACTTGGATTAAGCTATTGCCCAATGGAGATGCTAGTGACAGACATTTAAGGAGATATTCGGAAACATACAAAATAGACACATTCCAATGAGAAAGACAAATTCCGAAGAGAGAACCCTCCACGCGTGGTTAACTAAAAAAAATTATGGACATTGTTAAGCTCAACTACAAAGCATATAATTATGCAAATATGAATGCTTATTTCCTCCCTTGCTGAATCCACCCCTACACCATCTCTCCACAGCCACCTCAGACTCTATCTTTGTGCTGAGGTCCTACCATCCACCTCAGAATGTGGACCCTCCCACCCCAAATTCCTCTGCCTCTGTCCTTACATTGTGTCTCTAGCCCTCCAAAGCCTCAAATTCACCTTCCCATTACGAAGCACCATCCCATCCTAGCCACCCTTGCGGACTTCCCTGCCTGGAGGTGGGAGAAACATCATCTTGTTGTTGTTTGGCAGCCAACCTATACACAGCAGAGCCCCACATGCTTCCAAAAATACAACAGTAACACTTCAAAAGTATGTTACAGTCTGTAAAGTGTTTTGGGTCATTTGGACGTCCTGAAAGGCATTAAAGAAACTCAAGGTCTCTTTATCAAGAGTGTAAAATTTTTTAAAATTTCCTTTATACCCACCTATAGTCTGCACGGGTTCCTTTTGGTCAGCTTGGAAATGGTTAATCCGACCATCCTCCCCGACAGAGATGATCTCAGGACCATTACAGACCAGGCTGGTACAGGGAGCACTGCCATGGGAATAGTAGTGGGCACGTTCCCATTCCTGGAGGATTGAGAGTTTCTATGGTGGGGAGTGGTGCAGAAAACACACAAAATTTAAGTGCATGAATTAGACCAATGACACCAGCCATGGGGTCTGGTAGACCCAATTGGCATTGTTTTGAAGAATGAATTACATCCATTTAGAAACTGTAAAGGATGGGCATTTTTTTTTTTCATTTCAGCAATTGATTATATTCTACAAAATATGGTAAAATCAATGTCATGACATTTAATGATGTAGAACAGGAGAACATTGAACAAACTTTCCCACTGCATTAAATTTGCAATCATTTTGGATACTAATGTAAAACTTTCTATATATAATTTCCGTACCTGGTCATTTTGATGATAACGGAATAAAATGACACTCCCTGTAGAAGAAGCAGTAATAATCTTTTCCTGATCCAGAAACTATAAAAGAATGCAAGTCATAATTAATCTTATTACTAGTTGCCTTAGGACTTGGAGGAACTTGTGAAGGAAGAAAATTGAAAATAATGAGAGAAAAAGAAAGTGTGCAGTAGACAGCAGTTGTATGTAGACACAAATATAACACATCTATAATCCAAGATGTACCCCATGTAATCATTAGATCCTTTGTTTTGAATCTCTGTTGACATTGAGCATTCTTTATGTCTGGTCACAGTATTTCTACAGTTTAAATGCCTCTGATTTGTAACAATGAATCTACTTTTTAAAAATATTCTTTCATGGAATGTGGGTGTTTGTAGAAAAGGCTAGTTGTTGTTGCCCATCCCAACACAAAACGATTCATCTTCTTTAACACCTGCTGTCAATCTGGTTTGACTTTTCTGCAGTGGTTTGATACAACTGAATTGGTAGTACAGCCATTTCAGATTGCATTTCAGAGTCAATAACATTGCTGTGTCTGGAATCACATGCAGGCCAGATGGATAAGGGTGGCAGATTTCTTATTGATTTTTCTGACAATGGATAATAGTTTCATGGATAGCATCACTCAGATTAGGTTTCAGCTCCAGATTTATTAATTAATAGAATTTATTAATTAACTCAACTTACATTCTCCTAGCTTTTGTGGTGGGATTTGAAGCAGCATTAGTCTCCACCAGGCCTTGCTGCTTCACCGCTTGTAACAAGCCTTATGGATTTTAACTGCTGGAATTCAAAGGGCTGTTCTACATGTATTACATCTTGGCAATTTAATTTCAGCAATGTCCTGGCCCAGATTTATCACAGAGCTTCTTGTGGGGATCAAACAAAAAGAATGATGATAAAGAACGGGATTTTTAAGAAAGGAAAGTCAGTTATATATTTAACTAGCATCTGAAATTCAATTCAACAGATTTGGAAGTGGCTATATGGAGGTCGGTGACAGTCATTTGGTCATCTTTGCTATCAGCTGATTCCCCCAGTGTTCTTTAGGAAATTAAAACCATTAACCTCGCCACACGTAAAGTTCAATTTGTGTGGATGACTCTTTATTGCTTTTTGAGATGACCTCCTTGCCTACACCAAGAATTCAGCTTCAAAAAACTATCTAGGTCCAGGTCTTATGTGCCCACATGTGTTGTGCTGAAAGCTGTGGGCAGAGCTTGTTCTGTTGGGTATGGAGGGTGCAGTAGCTTGGTCTGAAATTATGGCAACACTTAACTCTTTGCATAGTTACATCACTATGCACAATCAAAATTATTTGCCTATGTCAGAGTTAACATAAGCAAATAAGTCTTTATGCAACTGCCGTGTCAAGTGTTTAGACACTGCATTACTAGGAATTATTTGGAGTGGGGAGATGGAAGGAAGGTGGGTGGATGCGCTGGTTGGTACAATGAGGCTTTCCCAGAACGTTGCAGAGAACAGGGGAATTCGGTTGAGAGGAAAGACTGAGACTGTTCTACTTGTATCATCTAAGTTTAGGTGGCCAAAGAAGTGTTTTTATAAAACCAATGAGAGATTTTGACAAAGCAGAGAAAAATGTCTCCAGTGAGTAGGCAAATAACTAGGGTCTGTAATTCAAAATCAAATATCTAGAGAGGCAATGAGGAGAAATGTTTTTGACTCAATTGTAAGGATCTTCTTGAAAACGCAGTGGACGCTGATTCATGAATAATTTCAAAAGGGTGTTGTTCAGGGATCAGAGGACGAGGAACTTATGGAGATGACAGGGAAACATGCAGGGATGTTGGGTGAAGCACAATTGCTCCTTTGAAGAGTCAGGACAGACATAATGGGCCAAATGACCTCCTTGTGTATTGTGGATTTTTATGATTCTGAGAATAAACTAAAGCTAAAAGTTCTGGCCCAGCTGGAACTCACTCGTGGTCCAAAAGGTGTGAGCATTCATCTTGAAACCAACACAATTTCTTCAAAGAAAGTTCAACACAGGATATACCATGTGACTAAGAAAAAGTACCAATTACAAATAGATTATTGTAGCAGTGTTTAAAATGGAATCTGTTTGGGGGTGGGAGAAGGAATATGAGTGAGGTGAGCTGTGCAGTCTTTTTAAAGCTGCACCACAACTTCAGTTACCTGTAGATCCATAACATCACCTTGGTGGGTGATTGAACACAAAGGCTTAGAGTCCTCCAAGAACAGTTGATCCGTATCAATGCTTTCAATGTCAATTGTTTCCCATAGGCACACTTTGTTCTGCTGCATGGGAGAAAGAGCAAAAACTTGCACTTTAGAGATTTCAAAAACAAGACCTGTTTCAATAACAACCCTCAACAAGTTTGGGCCAAGCTGCTTAATCTGGACTGGCAGTGTGGAACTGACCTGTAGAAACAATAAAAAAAAATTCAATAAGCCTCAAGTGTGAGGCAAGAGATGAATGTACTAGAACAAAATAACAAATTATGGAATCTTATTCTGAGGAAGACACCATTCAGCCCATCATAGCTATGCTGATTCTTTGAAAGTGTTGTCCAGTTAGTCCCACTCTCCCTGCTCTTTCCTCATAGCCTTGCACACTTTGCCTTTCTAAATATCAATCAAATTGCCTTTGGGAAGTTACTACTAAATTAAATCTATGCCACCACTTTTTCAGGCAGTACATTTCGGATCATACTGCCCTGCATAAAATCAAATTCTCATTCTCCTCCTGATTCTTTGATAAATATCTTAAATCATGTCCTCAATTTACCAGCTATGCTATAATTGGAAACACTTTCTCTTATGTACTTTATCAGAATGTTACATAATTTTGAAAAACTCTACTCAATCTCCCTGTCATTCTTTTTGCTCTAAGAACACCCCAGTTCCTGCGGATTCTCTACATAAATGAAGGTTCTCAACCTGATACCAGTCTAGAAAATCTCCTGTGTATCCTCTCCAAGCTCTTCATTCATTCCCTAAAGTACAGCATCCAGATTGTGACACAACACTCCAATGATTTATATAGTATGGAGAGAACAGAAAGGTACTATTCAGACCAACACGTGGATGACTCCATTTGAACTCACATGATTCTCCTCCCACGCTTCTTCATCCAATCTTATCAACCCTTTTATTCCTTTCTTCCTCATGAGTTTATCCTTAACTATCCTTAAATGCATCTACATTAGTGACCTCGACTGTTCCTTGCTACAGTAAATTTCACATTCAGACCTATCTCTGGGTAAATATGTTTCCTGGAACACTCTGTTGGATTTAATAGTGACGATTTTACATTGGTGGCTTCTAGTTTTGGAATCTCCCACAGGTGAAAATAACTTCTCCACATCAGGTCACAAGAAAGAGAATCCCAGCCTATGCAACCTTTCTTAATGGGTATGGCGTCTCAACTCTGATGTAATTATAGTCAATCATTTTTTGCACCTAGGCTATCCATTCAATCACCAACTTGGCTGGAAATCCGCATCTGCTCATCTACTCGCAGTTTGTAAACCAAACCATGAAGAACGTGGAATGTACGAACCTTCATGGATAACAAATGAAACGATTGTCTAGAACAAAGAACTGTCACTGTTGCTGTAAACTCAGGCACTTTAACATCAATATCACTGCCCTGCAGAAGTCCTGAAGGGCAGCTGAGGGAAGGAGGATGTCATTACCCCTTCCTTTGGAGAGGAAAACCCTGAGGATCAACCCACGTCACATGCAATCAAGAATAAACTCATCAACTGATTCTCTTTGCTTCCTGTCGGCAACAATGATCATATCTCTCCATCTACAACTTGCCAAGAACCAGCAGACAATGGTCATGAGTGCCACTGCTCCAACCCTTGATGCTATAGATGAGTCCAAAGGAGGTTTCTATTCCACCCTGGTCATCAACATCTCTGAGGAAGATAAAAATCATTGCTCTTGGGGACTTGAATGCTCAAGTCAGAAAGGACACACAACTCTGGATAAGGACAATTGGAAAAGGAGTTGGGTATTGCAACTCTGACAGGATTTGTCTACTCATTGAATGTACATCACCAACACATTTCGTGTTCCGAAGAGATAAATTCAAGAGTTCTTGGAGGCATCCATGATCAACGCACTGGCACATGATTGATTATGTCATCGCTCAGCCCAGAGACCAAAAGGATTACCAAAGTGATGACCTGGTGCAGAAAACTGATGGACAGACCACTGACTCATCCCCTCCCCAATGTCCATCAAATGACACCAGAAGTGGTCGAAGGTGAAGAAACAGGAGTAGACGGGATTCTAGTGGAGATTTTCAAACTTGGAGGAGCAAAACTTACCTGTCATCTCCATCAACTGTTTCTGAAAATCTGGACGAAGAAGAGATCCCTGCCAATCTCAGGGATGCTGCCATCGCCACTGTCCTCAAGAAAGGAGACATAGGGGACTGGGAACTACTGAGAAATCTTGCCTCGTTCCATCACCAGGAAGATCATCACCTGAATCCTTACTAAATGCCTTCTCGCAGACTCAGAGGAAACTGTTCTCGAAAGCCAGTGTGTCTTCTGACCAAAGTGTGGAACTGTCATCATGATTTTCACTGCTTGGCAACTCCAAGAAAACAACACCAACTACTCTACATGGACTTCATCAATTTGAACAAGACTTTTGACTCAGTTGATTGGGAAGTGCTATGGAAGACCCTGGCAAAGGTCCAGTGAAATTCATCAACATCCTCTGTCTCTACCATAAGATAGCAGCAATGAGCCTCCATCAGGAATATGACAGAATCTTTTGAGGTCATCTCAGGGGTCAAGCAGGGATATATCATCCACCACTGCCCTTTTCTCCATCTTCATCACCATGATTCTTCAGTTGCTTCAAGAACAAACTTCCTATTAATGTGAACATTGTCTACAGGATGGACAGAAAACTTTTCAACCTTAATCAGTTGAAATCCAAGAAGAAAATTACACTGATATCACGTATTGAATATTAGTACACGGATGACAATGTCATCTCCATTCTCTCAGAACAGAATCTTCAAACCTCGCTTAATGTCTTCAAGAAAGTATCTAAAGAATTAGTTTCAACCTTGAAGAGTCAATCCTTTACCAACCTCTCCTCTGTCAAGTACAGTCTATCCCTCTATTAAGATTGATGAAGAAATCCTCCCAAATATTGAACATTTCCTTTATTTGTGAAGCTACCTCTCATCTACGGCTGACACCAGTGCAGAGATGCAACATCACATTCAATCTATGAGTGCTGCTTTTGGACAACCAACGATGAGAGTATTCAATGTCTGTAACATCCATGCTGATACCAAGATCCTTGTGTATAAGGTAATCATTCTTCAGACTCTTCTACATAGCTCCAAAACTTGGATTATATATAGATGCCACCTCAAGATCCTTGGGAAGTACCATCAACATTGTTCGAGATGGATTCTCTATATCATCCAGGACAGCAGGTGTACTAACATTAGCATCCTTGAAACAGATAATACAACAGCTTCAAGGCTTCATCCAAAATCAGTTCTGGTGGGCTGGCCACGTGCTTAGGACGTTTGAGTTCTGACTGTCAAAACAAATCTTCTTCACCCAGCTCAAAGGAGGCACTCGAGCAAAAGGAGGACATTGGAAGTGTTTCAAAGTCCCCTGAAAGCTTACATCAAGAAACACAACATAGATGTGAACACATAGGAAACCCTCATTCAGAAGAAACTGCCTTGATGGAAACTCCTGTACAAAGCCTGTGGATCGCATGGTGGCTCAGTGGTTAGCACTGTTGCCTCACAGTGCCAGGTTTGATTCCACCTTCACGTGACTGTCTGTACAGAGTTTGCACATTCTCCCTGTGTCTGCGTATGTTTTGGTTTCTTCCCACGGTCCAAAGATGTGCGGGTAAGGTGGATTGACTGTTGTAAATTACCCGGAGTGCCTAGAGGTGTGTAAATTAGGTGGATTAGTCATGGGAAATGCAGGGTTACAGGAAAAGGGAAGGGGGATGGGTCTGGACAGGATGCTCTTTGGAGGGTCGGTGTGGACTTGTTGGGCCAAATGGTCTGTATCCACACTAATTCTGAGAAGGGACACAATTCTTTGAGAACACCCATCAGCAAGAGGGGGTATTTAAAAGGAACCTGAGAAATGCCAATGAGCAGAAGGCCAAGGACCACTTCCACCTTCTGTAAACACCTAGCAAATATGTGGTCAGAGATGTAGGTCTAGAATCGGGCTCAGCCACGCAAGTACCCACAGAACACACGATTAATGACTACAGAATGTCCTAGGTTGATACTCATACTTGTTAGTAAGTGATTAGCCACGACTGTACTTCATTTGCTGCTTACATAGTATTCTTATTGAAGTTCTGTATTTTGTCATTTACCGTCACCTCTCCACTGCCAAGTTTGGTGTCACGTGCAGGATTTTAAAGTGTACAGTATTTTCAACTCCTACTTCAAACTGTTTGCAATATTGATATCCCAGGATCAGGAACACCACTTCGAATTTTTTTTTGCCAGTCTAGTTAATTGCCTTTAACCACAGCTTTCTCCTCTCTTTTAAAACTAGCTTGGTTTCCATTCTTTTGATCTCTCTAAAAACATTTTGTGTATTTATAAAGAAGAGGATCCCGCATGCCTTTTACCTAGGTTGACTCCTGCGGGCGGACTTCTGTCTTTTCTTTTCCCTCGAGGGTCCCTACACCCACCGCCCTCGGTCCAATTCTGTTCCCTTTCTCCCCATTGCTGTTCCCCTCTCCTTCTCTCCCGGATGACCATGCTAATCTATTTGCCCTTCCCTCGGCCTCCCGGCTGCTGCTCTGCTCACCTCAGCATCCCAGGATCCGGTGGCGAAGCATTCGGGAAGCTGCAGACTGGAGCCGGACACCGGGAGCCAGCGGACCCGGCTGATCTTCTGTGAAACATACCTTGCCTCCATGTCAACGGGGAGAGCCGTGACCGCTGGCCGGCAACTTCCGGGTTAACAAAGACAACTTCCGGGAAAGTACCATCAACATCCGGGGGTCAGCCGTCCAGCTCTTCTGCCCCTGTTTATTGTTTCTGAACCATTTATTATTTATTTGGAAACTTCAGGTTCTGGGGCTTAACAGTGAGTAGCATCGATTATCAGCATTAGAGTGATTATAAAATCCACGATTGGTATCAGGGAGCGGGTGTCTCAAAGTGAGGGCCCTGTCTGCCCTTTCATATAAAACCCTACTGTTCTATTGCGCAAAGAACAGGGGGATTTGCCCCGGCATGGTATTCATTCGTCGATCAGTATCACCAAGAAAAGCTGATTGTCTGTCCCTGATCGCGGTGCTTGTGAGACAGAGAGAGACAACAAGATGTAGAGCTGGACGAACACAGCAGGCCAAGCAGCGTCAGAGGAGCAGGAAGGCTGACGTTTCGGGTCTGGACCCTTCTTCAGAAATGGGGGAGGGGAAGGGGTTTCTGAAATAAATAGAGAGGTGGGGAGGCGGATGGAAGATGGATAAAGGAGCAGATAGGTGGAGAAGAGACGGACAGGTCAAGGAGATGGTAGGAACTGCAGATGCTGGAGAATCTGAGATAACAAGGTGTAGAGCTGGAGGAACACAGCAGGCCAAACAGGGTCAGAGGAGCAGGAAAGCTGACATTTTGGGCCTAGACCGATATACCCCCATATCGGTAGATATACCCCCATAAGGGTCTAGGCCCGAAACGTCAGCTTTCCAGCTCCTCTGACGCTGCTTGGCCTGCTGTGTTCGTCCAGCTCTACACCTTGTTATCTCGGACAGGTCATGGAGGCGGGGATGTAGCCAGTAAAGGTGAGTGTAGGTGGGGAGTTAGGGTGGGTGTTGGTCAGTCAAGGGAAGACGGACAGGTCGAGGAGGCAGGGATGAGACTGGTAGGTAGGAGGTGGGGGTGTGGGTTGAGGTGGGAGGAGTTGGTAGGTGGGAGAAAGGACGGACAGGTGAGGGAGGCGGGTACGAGCTAGGCTTGTTTTGGGATGCGGTCGGGGGAGAGGAGATTTTGAAGCTTGTGAAGTCCACATTGATACCATTGGGCTGCAGGGTTTCCAAGCAAAATATGAGGTGCTGTTCCTGCAGACTTCGGGTGGCATCGTTGTGGCACTGGAGGAGACCCAGCATGGACATGTCGTCAAAGGAGTAGGAGAGGGAGTTGAAGTGGTTTGCGACTGGGAGGTGCAGTCGTTTGTCGCGAACTGAGCAGAGGTGTTCCACAAAGCGGTCTCCAAGCCTCCGCTTGGTTTCCCTGATGTAGAGGATGCCACGTCAGGAACAGTGGATACAGTATACCACATTAGCAGATGCGCAGGTGAACATCTGATGTGGAAGGTGTTCTTGGGGCCTGGGATGGAAGTGAGGGGGGAGGTGTAGGGGCAGGTGTAGCACTTCCTGCGGTTGCAGGGAAAAGTGCCAGGGGTAGTGGGGCTTGTGGGGAGTGTGGAGCGGACAAGGGAGTCACAAAGAGAGTGGCCCCTCTGGAAGGCAGATAAGGGTTGTGCAGCAATGAACAGCGGGAAACCTTTTCTGTACAATGACCCATTATACAAATGATAATGTGCGAGGGTGTTCAGTACATACGTTACATACCTTTGTTTCAGCAATGGTCATACTTGTTTTTGGTGCCAAGCATGTGTGACATGTTATTTGTTTAAAATTGAGTGGTTCCTGATATTAACCTCAATGCGAATTCTATTGGATTTAAATTGATTAAAGGCCTTTGCAGAGTTCAACTAAGTACAACGTCTGTTATGCTTATTGATTCGTCCCCGTGATAGGGAGCTGAACACCTAGCCAGGCTGTACTGAGGGACTGACTCACTGTTGAGGATGCAGTCTGAGCCAACATTACCAAAAACAAAATTGTTTGTAGATTGTTCAATAATTCTGCAGTTTGGGATCTTGATGTATGGAGATTGGCCGCTGTGTTTACTTCCAAAACAATGATTGCACTTTGTATGTTTACTTGGCTTGTAAAATACACTGCCATGTACAAAGAATGTGAAAGTTGCTAACTCCCTACACATGATTTTAAACTGACAGATGTGTAGTTTTGTGTTTCTTCCTCCTTTTCTTAAGTAATCAACTGATATTTACAGTTTCCTAAATCTAAAGGCAAAATTCTCAAATCTAAAGAACTTTGGAAAATGATGACTAACCTGTCTGCAATTTCTAATATTCTAATCTGTTTGTTTGTTTGTTACAATGTAACAACTGATTTCTTTGATTCAAGCACTAATCCAAAATCAGTTCATCCAAATATTTTGCAGAAGGTACATAATTCCAATTCATCAATTTCTCTGTTTAAAAAAAATGAAAGAACTGCAGCTGCTGTAAATCAGGAACAAAAACAAAGTTGCTGTTCTGAGGAAGGGTCGCCGGACTTGAAACGTTAACTCTATTTTTTCCTTCACAGATCCTCCCAGACCTGCTGAGCTTTTCCAGCAACTTTGTTTTTGTTCCTGTCATTAATTTCTCCATTTGATTTGCTATGTGTGTTATTATTAATTGCTGTTTAAACTTGTGAATTGAGATTTGACCATGTGGAGATTCCTCAGAATGGAGACAGTGGAAGCCGACTGGCCACAATTACTGAAGCTTCACTTATAAAAGAAAGTTTCGTTTTATCTAATTAGAGGATCCGCTGCAGTTCAGTGAGAAGTTACTTAGAAATAGTTAGATTATTAAATACCTCGTCTAAAACCTGAATAATTATTTGCCTGACTTACGACTTACCTCTCTCACCCCTGATTATACTTCCGTCAGACTCCAACAGCCACAGACCTTGATCCGACATTGCACTCTACCCTCAGGACACTCCTGTACTCCAGAACACCAGCACCACTGGACTTGATACCCTGGGCTGCAGACTTGGTGGCTCCAGACTTGATAACTCCATCCCCCTGATCAATCCAAACTACCACTTACCTGGCCCATTTGCACTGTGGCATCTTATCGACCTGGCGCTCTACCCTCCTTCCTAGACCTCTCTCCCTACCCGCTGCCACTGTATTCCATAGTTATTTGTCACCCTTCCCTGTTCTGGCACCCTAACCTCACACCTATGTACTTACCCTTTCACAGGAGCTTTTTAAAAGTGGCTGTCTGTGATGATGGCTGATTCTGTGAAAAAGGAGTCACAGTTTACTTTCAGCCCACTGTCTGCATGACATGGACCTGCCAGAGTGAAAGTGCAACCCCACGTTTCTGAAGGAGCCATGGTCAGAGTCTCCTGTCAGGAATACAGAGCTTTTTTGTTCTGTTAAAAAGAAGGCGCAGAGTGGCAAATTATGTGTACTTCTGCTCCTCAGAAAATCTGGCCAGATTGTGTTGGTGAGTCTGCAGGGTCACTGTGTGCAACTCCCATGTGTGCTTCAGAAATAATTATCCCAATGTTTCTAATCTAAAATTGTGATTTTTCTTTTAGAAAAAAATTGCTTCCAAAAATCTTGCACTTGAATTTAACATAATGCTTTCTCTTCTGCAGCTTTAACTTTTAGCAGAAGAAAAATGATGAATACATTTAGTGGCCATGGTTTTCCAGTATTCATCAATGTAATTCTCTCAGGGCAGTTGACAGACTGTACCTCTTCCCGCCATTTAGCAGGACGTCTGAGTTTCTTTGATTTTTCCAACTAATTTCCAAAATGCTGAAGAACAAATCTGTTTCAATTTAGATATATTGGAACTATTGAAGCTGTTATTGTCACCTAACTCACTGAGAACTGTTTAACATTATAATATAGAGAAAGTTTAAACTTATGATTGTTTAATCTTTAAAATACTTGGGATTAAAAAGGTTTTTGATTCAAATGATATTTTGAGCACTAAATACTCCTTAGTGTCTTATCCATGTTGTTCAGTTGGACTGATTGGTTCAGTGTTTAGTTTTTAAAGCAAGAGAGAATTTGAATCAGCAGAATGATGAATTGCTCAGCACACTTGTTAAATTTTCTGCACAGTCAGGTAGATGCCAGTGTTGTAGCTATACTGGAACAACTTGGCAACAGGCACCACCAGCTCTGGAGCACAAATCTTCAGTACTGCTGCTGAAATGTTGTCACGGCCCATAGCCTTTGGAGCATCCAGTACCTCCAGCTGTTTCTTGATGTCATATAAAGTGAATCTACTTAGCTGAAGACTGACATTTATCATGATGGGGACCTTTGGAGGAGCTGAAGATGGATTATCCAGTCAGCATCTCTGGCTGAAGATTGTTGCAGATACTTCAGCCTTATCTTTTGCACTAGCGTGCTGAATTCTGCTATTATGGAAGATAAGGAAATTTGTGGAGCTGCCTCCTCCAGTGAGATGTTTAATTGTCCACCACCATTCATGACTGAATGTGTCAGGAACGGACAGCCGAGATCTGATCGTCGGTTGTGGAATTGGTGTCAGTCTTCTGGAGAATTTGGCATGGCCAATTCACCTAACTTGCACATCGTTAGACTTGTAATTACAGATTTTTTGATTTAATTCAAATTCCGTCATCTGCTGTAGTGGGATTCGGCACCGAATTCATAGAACATTTCCTTGGTCTCTGAATTACTAATGCAGCCATAATAACCTATACCATTATCTCCCCTAATGAGGCAAGGTATGAGACTACCCACAACAGGATCACTGTGAGTATTATTTGAAGAATGAAAAGCTAGGAACAATGGAAGTTGAAAGTGATTTGGGGTCTATATATAAAGGTAGTTAAAATGTAGTAGTCAGGAACAATAAATTATCAGAGCTTGAATATAAAGGTGATTTTGCTACAGCTATGCAAAGCCCTGATCTAGATCACATATAAGTACCGTATACGGTTCTGGACAGCACACCTTCAATGGCCTTGAAAGGAGTGCAGTGCAGAATATTCACCAGAATAATACCTTGGCTTCAAGGACTAAATTATTGAGGGGGATTACTTGAATTGGTCTTGTACTATTTTGAACATAGAAGGTTATGAGTGATTTGAGTGAGGGTTTTAGGGTTTAGAAAGCAATTTCTAGGATAGAGCGGAAATGTTTTG
Organism: Ginglymostoma cirratum; assembly: GCA_024137785.1. NCBI lineage: Eukaryota > Metazoa > Chordata > Chondrichthyes > Orectolobiformes > Ginglymostomatidae > Ginglymostoma > Ginglymostoma cirratum. Next base: position 8,681,361 of record JAHRHZ010000111.1, on the reverse strand, counting down.
AGTGGTAGGAAGCCTTGGATGAGAGGATGTGGTCATAAAATCAGATGCAGTCCATTCAGAACTGAAATTAGGAAACATTTATTCATGCACAGGGTGGTGGACCCTCCCATAACAATACGTGTTAGTTCAATCAATGGTTATAAATCTGAAATTCAAAGATTTTTGCTAGCCATGGATATGAAGGATTATTGACCAAGGTGGATGGATGGAATTAAGATACAGATCAACCAACTTCACTAATTGATCAAGTCAAAAGTGTAACATGAATCCATTTTGGAGGGAGTACGATAAGCACAAAGGACTGAAGGAAATGGAAGGATCTGCTGATTGGGTTATATGAAGATGGATGGTGGGGGTGGGGCTTGTGTGAAGCACAAAATTTGTCATCAACTGTTTGGGCCAAATAACCTGTTTCTCTAATTTACATTTCATATAATTTGCTCAATGTTTTGATTTATTTTCGGAAGAAATGCATGAGTTGTGATGCTTCGTTAATTTGTGTATTTTATATAAATGTTATGGTTGATCTGGACCAATTGCTTTTTCTGACAATCATGATGTGCTCTGTTTCTCATTTGGTTGTTTCCAAGATATATATATTTTCCATTTGTTTAGCTTTAAACCATTTCCAGCTAAACGTTTGTGAATTAATTAAGTTTTACAAAAGGCTGCAACCTGAACTAAATCGTTTTATGTAAGATACAGTCTAAACACGCACATCTGGCAGTTCAAAAAAATAGACAAATGCATGGCAGGTGAATAAATGTGAGGTCAAAAACTGGAAGACAGATTATTATCTGAAAGGCGATAGATTAGGAATGGGGAGGACCAGAGAGACCTGAGGAGATCACAGTGAAATCAGGAATCACTTCTTCTTACAAAGAGTGGTGAAAATCTGGAAATCTCTCCTCTATCATCCCCAATATAGAAGCAGTTTTCAGTAGAAAATTTCAAAATTGGGAATGATAAATGAGTGAGAGTTTTGACGGTTGCTGAATCAAGGTTGGATTAAGGTACAAATCCAAGCTGATCTAGTTGAATAGCTCAATAACTAAATGAACGTCCTCGTCTTATGTTGCATTCCTAACTGACTGTTCAGAGCAATATAAATGCTTCACTCAACCTTCTTACTAGGAGCATTTCATATTTTTGTTCTTCTTGGTTGCAGCTGTGAACTTGCACTAAGCTGGTACAATGAGCAACAGAAGGAAGCGTACCGCCCCGGTGCGAGTCGACGAAGAAACAAAAAAAAAAGCTGAGCTGGAATATGTGTGATGACTTGAAGGATCTCCATCCATTTGATCGATCAAATGACTGTAATAATCCCTCAGCTACGAGCTCGGGTCCCCCAGGACACAGAGAGACAACCCTTCTCCAGCCTAGCAGTTTGAAACCGGATGAGCTATTTAATATCTCTGCTGTGACTCAGGTCGAGGGTGGAGAAGGTCATCTTTTGCCATTAAGCACCACCACCCAAATCAACCTTGCTATCTCCCCTGGCCACTTGGGTGAAGAGTGGCGAGCACTGCTGGGCAGGTTTACACTCCAACTTCCAACAGGGCAAGCATTTCCAGAGGAACTAAGGTTTCTCAGCATAGGCTTGATGAAGACCAGTGCTGATGATCAGCTGCAAGTCTCAATCAAGAGGAAATGTGATGATTCTGAGAGGGATGACAACGAAGAATTCATAAGCTGTGTAAGAACTTCACTCAATTTTAAGATGCTGGAGAACATAACATGGCTTCAGAAAAAGAATGTAATTGGATTGTTCCAAAACGCAATTGAAGACCGTCAAACACTGAAGGTATTTAACTGTTTGAATAAAATGTTCTTTTGTCTTGATCAATAGTCTTCTTCCCAAATGGTTAAATCTTTATCCCCCACCCCCACCAACTCCCCCAGTCCCCGCCTTCCTGTTTGCGATTTTTCAGGTTCCATCACTCAGCAAGCACCAATAAAGACCGTGGCAGGAATTTTCGAAGTGGTGGGAGGACAATTTTTTTCTCCCCTCAGTGATATCTGTTTTGCTCAATGTCCTCATCTTGCAAAAGCATCTGTCATGATCCTGATGAGAAAAGTTACTGATAGTCAAACCTCACTACTCCACAAGCTATATATGTGCCCAGTTTAATTACTAAAATGGTTCATTGTCTACTTTGACTGTTACCTAAATTAAAAGAACTGGCACTGGATTACATCAATAAATAAGAAAGCACATCTTTTTTATTAAGTGGCAGAAATTGATTATTAATTAATAATGTGCAAACTTAAACTATTCCACTTTAAACCCAAGCTCTCACACATCCTTTCATAATTAGGAAAGTCAAAGCAGAAGTCTTGTCTTTGGAAAACATAGACAAAAAGGAACTACTTATCTGTGTCAAGAATCCAGATCACTAGTGGAATGAAGTGACACTTTCACAGTTACTTTGATTTTTGGCAATGATATAATGCTGTTATTTACCACAGAATGATAATACGTCCTTAATTCATTTGCAGGTCAGTTGAACCTAGGTCTTTGCTTGAGTTGGTAGCTTTTCTTTTCCGAATCTTCAAGTGTTTCTTTTTCCTTGCACAGGTTGAGAAAGTGAGAGACCTGTATTTGCTTACAGGCTTCCTCAAGGCCTGAATGCAGCTGTCATTTTCAAGTCCATGACAAACTGCAACTTAAAAATCCGAAAGCTGTTATTGCATTGCTTTTCATCCTAAAGGCACTTGTGCTAGCTTGTTTCTCAAAAATATCAAACCCAGCTTCTCCAAAGGTTACATGACCTTCTGTATTTAATAAATGAACACCACATAATTCTAATTTGGATCTTCAAGTTGCAAAAAAAACCCCTGAGAAACAAACCTTTTGCATTGTCTACAGCAAAGTGGTGTTTGAACTTCCATTTACTCCTCCTTGTATTCCAAAACAAAATATAATCTTTACACATCCAAACAGAAAATTAAAACAGAAAATGATGGTGAACCAAATTTAAAGCTCAAAAGTCAGATGTTGACAAGAGACACTCTTGTTTCTCTTTGGATGTACAAACTGGTCAACTCACACTGCATTATTCCCACTGATGGCCAACTGCATTGCGAAAAAGTGTGAATGACATTGTTGTATGAGGCAATTAGCAAGGCACTATTTTGAATGTATTGGTTCTGCCAACTATTTTAAGTAGTTCAAAAAATATTGATTTCTAAATCTCTGTTAATTTTGTATAAAGTCAGATCTTTGAGCCACCTCAATCATCTTTTGAAACATTCAAAAGTAAGATGTGTTAAAACTTCTACAGAACCCCTACTAATTGGTTTCTTCTATCATCATCATCATCACTTACAACATCAGCTAACAGCAGGAAGTGTGCCCCAGCAAATTATCAACTATGCCCCTTTGATGAAAATAGGATTTCAAGGAGTAAACCTATTCAGTGACGAAGTATTACGAAGAAATCTGTGGATACTGATGGAGCAGTTTATAATGTTTCTAATGTCAACAGTACAGAGTTAGTGGTGTGTCTAATTAACAATACAGAGTTAGTGGTGTGTCTAATTAACAATAAAGTGTAGCCCTGCGCAGACAACTATCCATGCCAGGTTTGATATGCATTTATTCTAAAGCAAAGCCTTGCTGCTTTTGCTCTAACTCACACCAAACTTACAATCCTCTATTATCCCTTTGCTCACTGACTTACATTTAACTTTCAGTTTGGCACCACGTTCATTTTTAAATTTCCTGTGTTTTCAAATCTCTCCATTGCCTTGCCACAGCCTATCTCTATAAATTCTTCCAACTCCCTGACCTCTCTGCACTCTCTAATTCTAGCCTCTTGTACATATCCAGTTTTCATTGTTGCACCAGTCTTCAGCCTCCCTTAGGTTCTCCACCTATCCACTTTTCCTCAAAATCTCCCTCTTTGACTCAGCCTTTCTGTACCTGTTGTAATAACTCTGAATGTGGCTATTAAAATCTTCATTTATTAATACTCCTGTGTAATGTCTGGCGATGTTTTACAACTTGAACTGACTAGAGTGCCTCTAGAACGCCAAGCTGATGCTTATGTATTATGTGAACCTTGACCCAAATTTGTTAATTCTAATTCTATTCATGTATCAGTCTGTCCCTTTCTCCTCTACTCACCTGGTCTGGTGCTATTGTTCGGTATATGTTGGAGTCTGATTTGCTGTGGCAATATGCATTTTTACATGAATACTGTAGTTTATAGACAGATGGAGGCTTCAATTTTCTTTGCAACATGTGCCTGACCAGGAATCTTCCCTGCTGTTATCAACTGCCACAGTGTGTGTTGGAAGGATTTGCTGGTTGAATCTGAACCTGTTTGGCTATCATGACACTTTCCTTGGCCACCAAATTCTGTGTGGGACTTGAATATGGAACTTCTGGTTTGAGGGCAACAATATCACCCATTGTGCCAGAAGACCTCCTGTCTATGTACTTAACTAGACTCCCTTAAATGCATGTGTGCTATTATGAACTGCTCCTGTGGTAGCCAGTTCGGCACTCTCATCACTCTTTGGGAATGAAGTTTTGTCTGAATTATATTACTCCCGAAGGCACTATGTAAAATATGATCTTTGTTTTAATGTTGGAATTTGCACAACCATTATGCAGAATCCTGCTTGATCCATCGATTTGACTAGTCACAACTAGGTCTACAATTTACTTCTTAGCTTCCTCTCACCCTTTCTCCTGCTTGCTCCCCAATGCTGTAAGAGATGCAGTTAGTTATTCTCAAATGTAACTAACTCATTCAGCTGTTGAGTTGCACGAGTCGAGTTAACTTTTTCTATATAAAAATAGAAAAATTTGAGAAATTGCGCAGATTAGTGGTGTGGTAAATGATTGCTGATCCGTTATCTCGGTAATGTTAATACACAATATACTTAGTCTTTAGACTGGAAAATAATAAGAGAAAAGTTGCACTTGTATAACTGTCAGAATCATTTTGTTAATTATTTTAAGACAGTCTCTTTTAATTACTGACAGTCTAGCGACTGGAAACAGTTTCTCCAAATCAATTGTATTACAACTCTCAGAATTGTGACATCTGTTTTGAATACAACTGAGGTTTCCCAACACTTGAACCATTCTAGTAAATCTCCTGCATAACCTCTCAAGTCCTGGCATCCTCTGTAAAGAGTGCTGCCCAGAACTGGACAGAATACTGAAGCTGGATTGTACTTGTTAACAGTGAAGGTACAGCCCAGCTTGAGCTGGTTTTGTTTCTCCTTTTCATAAAGAAACAACAAATAAAAATAATAGAACTTGGGAGATGAACAGGAAGAGGCAAGATGCAACCTACAGAATGAGCGGTTCTGAGATGTAAGGTCATGGAGGAAAGCCATGAGATGGAGAAGGAGCCACTGAGAGTGATTGGGAGAGGCTCGTCTCAAATTATGCCAAACAAGTTACATGACATGGCATCGCTCCCATTGCTGGACATGAATGTTCCATTGCCTAACTGCCATTAAATTGAAAAAATTAAAACAACTGAAAAAGGGCGCCTTAAAGTGAAGGACTTGCTGTTTGTGCTGTTCACTGCTACCAGCCACCCCAAAGTGTTTTCCAGTCAATCCAGAACATTTTGCAGTGTAGTCACTGTTGTAATGTTAGAAGCATGGCACCCAATCTATGGACAGTAAACTCCCAAACAGTGATGTAATAATGACCAGATATTCATTTTTTTTGGGATGTTGCTTGAAGGATAAACGTTGGCCAATATGCTGGAGATGATAACTCTACTCTTCTCCAAAATAATGCCATAGGATCTCTTCCGCCGAGCCAGGAGAAGGTGCAGTTTACTATCTCATTTGAAGGTATTCACCTCAGATACTGCAGTGCTTCCTTCATATTGTGCTGGAGTGTCAGCCATGATGTTTTTGTAGAGGATTTTCAAGCCCTGGAGTGGAACTTGAACCTAGAACTTTGTGATTTAGAGGCCAGTGTGCTACTAACCGAGGCACATATATTTGAATTTTATTGACAATTTGTTTATTTTAATTGTGACTTACAAACTTTTTTTTTGCTCTGTAGATTGGTGTATATCTTCTTGAGCCTGGTTTGGGAAAACCAGAGTTCCTGAGTGAAGGAAGCTGCAGGATGAAAAAGACAAATGCATTGATGCAGAAACTCATGGAATATTTTTATGACTTAACAGTTCCAGGTATAATTTTCAATATGAATACAAACATACAATCAGAAACAGGAGTAGACCATTTGATCCCTCAAACCTGCTCCACCAATCAATAAGGCAATAGCTGATCTGACTGTGGCCTCATCTTCACATTCCCACTTACCCCAGATATCCATTCATTCCCTAAAATGGAGTCAGGCTGATTTGAGAACTGTCGAAGCCAAATTATTTTGCAGTTCATTTGCTCATTTTCTGCTGTTCAGCACTTCTAGCTGCAGCATCTTGCATCACACTTGACCTCATCCTGGGATCAATATTGCCTTGCTTGGTGCTCCTAGAACAGATGTGCACCAACAGGAAGAACTAAAGTATAGAGGCTTTTTGTGACCTCTGGTGTGAATTTCAAATCTTGTAAGAAATATAGTGCCACGTGATAATGATCTGACGAATTTTTTTCCGGCGTTTCATAACAGAAAATTGTTGGCTAGGTCATCATGAATAACCTGTTTGTTTTTCTTTGAAATAATGATATGTGATTTTTCTTTTTACATACTTGGGACAGCAGACAAAAGAACGAAACAAAGAACAAACGAGAAGTACAGGTCCTTATGCTCTCCAGGCCTGTGCCGATCATCATGCCCAAACTAAACTAAACTTAAAAAAAAAAGGATGCCCTTATTCAGTCCGTACCCCTCTATTCCCTTCCTATTCATGTGGCCATCCAGATGCCTCTTAAATGTCACCAATGTGCTTGCTTCCACTACTTCTTCTGGCAGTGCGTTCCAGACCTGGGTTGAGTTTCACATCCAAAGTATGATATTTCTGTTGGTACAGTATTCGCTTAGTATTGTGCTGCTGTGTCAGCCTAAATTCTTGCACTTGTGTTTTTAGAGTGAGGTTTGAACCCTTGACCTTGTAACTCAGAATTGAGATTGCAACTCTGAAACTATAGCTAATGGTCAATATCTCAATTGGTCTAGGTGACCAAAGATAGTTACAATCCTGTTGCCCTTTCTAAAATATCTCCCCCTAAAGAAACAAAGGGAGAAACCAACAACCAGAGGCTGAGTGCCTGCTGAGTGTTCTTTGCCAGGTCTTAACGAGTCACAGAGCAAACTCATCAATGTGCAGAAATGTAAGGTGGCAAAGCGTGGGGTGTATATATGTTATTAGAAGTGAGTCAGCAGTTGCCAGAATAATGTATATTCTTTTGTGATGCTACCCTATGCTTAAAGCGAAATGCTGTGCAACACACAAAGTACTATTCAAGGCAAATTTGTTAAAATAACTAAAATGAGAGGGCCAATATTTACCCAACCTTTCTGAAATCAGTTAAGATAAAATGTTAGTAGTTCATAAAGCCTGTAGTATTTCTGTGGTCTCGTATAGTGACAACAGAACCAAGGCAAATGATTTCTTGCCTGGACCCCTTTTCTCTGAGTTTTGTGTGTTTTTCACCAAACCCACCCCCCGAAAAATCTCTTGTGTTAATCCTTAAACATGTCAAATGCAAAGCATTTATCTTTTCAGTAGTGAGTCAATCCAGGAACACAAATTTAATGGGCCTTGCAGTAGTGATTTTATTGTGAAGTTATACACTGATCTTCCATCAGTTTACCTTGCTGAGACCTTTGGTTCTATATTAGTAATCTGCAGCCATCCAGGAAAAAAAACCTGTTTGTTCCACTGTGCACGTTTGCCTGACGTGGCACCCAACAGGATACAGGACAGCTCTCACAGCAACATGCTAGTTTATCTAATTTGAAAAATATTTGCCCAGCTGTAGTGACAGTCGAAATACAGGAAACCAGCCAAAGATCCCATAGGGGATATTTCTTGAGAAATAAGAAAACATTCGAGTACAATGATGAGGAGGATACCTGTCTTCTTAGAAACAGTGCCAGGTATTTTTAGCTTCAGAGGGTAGGCAGGGTCTCAGACTAACATATCACCTAAAAGAACATATCATTTCCAGTTGGCACATCTTCAGTACTCCACTGAGAATGCATTCCTAGAATGTGACATGTGGAGTGCAGTTTGAACACAAAACCTGCAAGATGCAAGTGTGCTATTTATTGAGCCCCAGTTATCTGGAGTAGTTTAAGCAGCCGTCTGTATAAACCTACAAATTTTCTATCAAAAGGCTTAACTGCCTGTTGAATAGCAGTAAAGTTTCTCCATTTGCTCCCTATCCAGAGATTATTCCAGACCTCGTTGCTCCCTATCTGAAAAACTGCCTCCTCAGAGGGACATAGGAGCAGGAGTCAACTATTTAGCCCCTTGAGTCTATTCCATCATTCAGTCAATTTATATGCATTGCTGAACTTTTTATCAATTTGCATAAATGTGTTTTTATCCTGCTACTGGCATTTAACTTAAATTTATGCCTGGCATTAACTTTCACTTCCAACTAGTATTTTTGCATACCTTTTACATAAGAAAGTGTGCTTGTAAAATCTCACTTAAAATCACAGCATGGAAAGCTAAACAGTTCCTTCATGTCCATGCTGGCTCTCTCAAGAACAACTCAACTAGTCCTGCTCCTGTTCTTTCTCCAAAGTCTATTTGTTCTTCTGTTGTCCAATTCCCTTTTGAAAGCCACGACCGAACCTGTCTCCCTCACATTTTAGGACAGTGCATTCCGTTGTCTTAATCATTTACTGTGTGAAAAATAAAGTTTTGCCTCCTGCCACTGTTGCTTCTTTTGCAATCACCTTAAATCACTTCTCAACCATGTTGCCAATGGGAAGTTTCTCTCTATCTACTCTCTTTACATCCCTCATGATTTTAAATACCTTTATCAAACCTCCTGTCAGTCTGTTCTAAGGAAAACAACTTCAGGTTTTTCAATCTGTCGTCTTAAACAAAGTTTCTCAATCCTGGGATCAGTCCTGTAAACCTATTCGCACCTTTGCTGAAACCTTCTTATCTAGAATTGAACAGAGTACTCCAGAAGAAGCCAGATTTTATTAAAGGTTCATTGTAAATTCCTTACCTTGTATTCCATACCTCTGAATATTGACAGGGTTCCATATTTATTCTTAACCAGTTTCTCAACCCATCTTGCCACCTTCAAAATCTATGCATTTATAGATCCAGATCTCTCTGTTCCTGCATCCTCTTGAGGATTGACTTCTTTAAATTATGTTGCCTCTTTGTTCTAACTACCAACAGATGTCATTTCACACTCACCTGTATTGAATTTCACCTGCCATATGTCTGCCCACTTTTCTATGTCCTCTTGAAATTTATCTGTGCGGTAATTTTGCACATAACCTCTCAACTGTGCTCTTTAATAATGTGGCTTTAACTGAAGCAACAGTCAGCAAATCAGATTTTCCTCTGCATTCATGTATTAACTGAATTCCAGAATGAGTTTATCCCTGAACTCCAGAAATTTGTTGTTTGTCTCATATGTATATGTGGATGCAGTGAATTGATCATATTTTTGACTATTTGGATTGACGCAGTGAATAAGGCAGCCAGCAGGGCAGAAACTGATCTGATCTAATTTGGGAATCTTCCAAGCCATCTCCTAAGGTTGCAGACCAGCCTTCCAATAGCACTACTTCATGATTCTTCAACAGCAAGGATGATGTAAAAACAAAAATGGTAATGTTAGGCAGAGACCTTAAAGAATTAAAAAAGGTATGAATCAAATCAATATTAAGTGAGGCAAGGTAAAGCAAGGGCTTAAATGTATCTTGCTCACTGTTCACAATCTCTCTAGTTTTGCATCGTTTGCAAATATTGAAACTCTGTCTTTATAGAGTATGTCATTGACATATATCAAGAAAAGCAGTGATCCTACGCTCAGTTCGCAAGAAACAACTGCACCTCCCAGTCGTGAACCATTTCTACTCCCCCTCCCATTCCTCAGACGACATGTCCATCCTGGGCCTCCTGCAATGCCACAGTGATGCCACCCGAAGGCTGCAGGAACAGCAAATCATATTCAGCCTGGGAACCCTGCAGCCCAATGGTATCAATGTGGATTTCACAAGCTTCAAAATCTCCCCTCCCCCAACCGCATCCCAAAACCAGCCCAGCTCATCTCCGCCTCCCTAACCTGTTCTTCCTCTCACCTATCCCCTCCTCCCACCTCAAGCCCCACCCCCATCTCCTATCTACTAACCTCATCCCGCCCCCTTGACCTGTCCGTCCTCCCTGGACTGACTTATCTCCTCCCTACCCCCCCACCTACACTCACCTTTACTGGCTCCATCCCCGCCTCTTTGACTTATCTGCCTCCTCTCCACCTATCCTCTCCTCTATCCACCTTCTATCCGCCTCCCCCTCTCTCCCTATTTATTTCAGAACCCTCTTCCCCTCCCCCATTTCTGATGAAGGGTCCAGGCCCGAAACGTCAAGCTTTCCTGCTCCTATGATGCTGCTTGGCCTGCTGTGTTCATCCAGCTCCACACCTTGTTATCTCCTAGTCACCGCCTCTCAGGTATAACACAATGTGGAACTGGAGGAACACAGCAGGCCAGGCAGCATCAGAGGAGCAGAAAAATTGAAGTGTTGGGTCAGGACCTTTCTTCAGAAATGGGGGAGGGAGAGGAAGCTCAGAAATAAATAGAGAGACTAGGGGTGGGGCTGGGGAAGGTAGGTAGGATGGTGATAGGTTAGTGCAGGTAGGGTAGTGGGGATTGGTCAGTGAGGTGGGAGGAGTGGATAGCTGGGAGAGAAGATGGACAGGTTGTGTCAGGTCAAGGAGGCGGGGATGAGGCTGAGGATGGGGAGATTTTTGAAACTGGTAAAATACACACTTAGGCCATTGGGCTTCAGGTTCCCAGGTTGGAATATGAGGTGCTGCTCCTTCAGTTTCCGGGTGGTGTCATTATGACACTGGAGGAGGCCCAGGATGGACATGTCATCCAGGGAGTGGGAGTGGGAGGGGGAGTTGAAATGGTTCGCGACCAGAAGGTGTTGTTGTTCGTTGCAAACAGAGTGCAGGTGCTGTACAGAACGGTCTCTGAGCCTCCGCTTGGCCTCACCGATGCAGAGGAGGCCGCATCGGGAGCAGCGGATACAATAGACCACATTGCTGGATGTGCAAGTTAACCCGTCAGGTGCCCTGTTATACACCATTTTCCAGTCTGGAAAATAACTGCTCAACTCTGTTCCCTGTAATGAACAAGTTAGCTATCCAAGTTGCCATTGTGCCATTTATTCCATAAATTTCACCTTTGCTGGCAAGCCTGTTATGTGATATTTTATCAAACACGAATGAATTTGAAAAGGCATAAATAATGAAAATTTAAAAAACAATTTCACCTATTATTCTCTGAAATCTTGATTATTGTCTTTGGCTCTTCAAAGACTTTTACAACACAAAATCTATTGGTATGTTTGTATACTGCTGTCTTTTTTTTCACATCCTTAGCTGGTAATTTTCTCAAATAATGTGAAAATTTTCCTTACTTTCATTTAGATGTCTCAAGTATCACAGAAGAAGCCGATAAAGAACGTGAAAGGGAGAACGTTGAAGAGCTTTATGATTTTGTACGGCATGCACATCAGCAAGAAACTCTGTACATTGAGAAAGTTCAGCACCCTTTGCTTGTCCCAACCCTCAGATCATATCAGTGCCAGGCTGTCAGTTGGATGCTTCAGAGAGAACAATGTAGTCCTGGCTCTTCTTCAAGCAGTAAGTTTGAACCAAAAACCTGAGAATGTAAACATCTAACCTGAACATGATTTTTTTGGACTGAAGATAAATCTCCTTTTGAAGGTGAAAATTATTACTGTTCCTTTGGCAGTTTTGCTTTTTTTCTGATGCTTTGAATTACACTTTGAAATTAGAAGTGGTGAGGTAGCCTTACCATCTTGTCACTGTGCTGAATTGCTTCCTACATTGCTGTAGATAACCTTATATACTGATGGTTTAGCAGTGGGAAAATACCAGTGTTTTGTGTTAGTAAGCATTACGATTTTTACTGGTGAAACTCCAGCAGTCTCTCTCATCACAATTTGGGATCATTCATCTCAACTGATCTGATTTCCTATCGTTTGAGCCTTTCTTCAGTATTGTCTCTTGTGCTTCCCTTGCTTTCTGTTGAATGAGATTATGTTGCTTGATTCAGTTACACCATGACGGGACAAATTCCATTCTGAGTGAAGAAGTTTCTCCTGAATTCCCTGTTGGATTTATTACTGTTGTTTCAAAGAGTAGACTGTGCTGGTGAGACAAAATCCCTCCTCCAGTCACAAGTCACACTAGCTGTTCCAACTTTTCCAATCACATGTTGCAGAGAGGTTTACAATCAGAGAGAGAGGTGTACAATTCGAGGGAGGCATTGTGATTGAACTGAAACAATAATTCTGACCAATCCTGCAGCTGCCACGCAGAAGACTTTCAGCGGCACCATCTCCAATCATTTTACATTTTTGGGAGGTGAAGGAAAAGTAAACAAAAATGAATGAGGATTCAGTCAGTCAGTCAGTAACAAGGCTAGAAGAGCAGGCATTTCTGCGTTGCATTCAAGTTATGGCCAGCACCAGCAAGTGTGCAGGTAAGCAATGCTCATCCTGCAAAGTCTGGGGAAAAGAAAGTTAAACATTAATCCAGGCACTGTAATGGGATGGTTAAAAGTATGTATCTTTAGTTAGAAGAGCAGAGGTGAGAATATCATCACACTCAGTATCCACAGAAATCACTGTGGCGAGACATCTAAAACATTCTTTGCTTGCCTTCAACCTGATTCTTTCCTATTCAACTCTATCATATTGTTTAATGTAATGATGCAGCTTAAAAGAAAACTTTTTTTTTCAGATAATGCCCTCCATTTGTTATGGAAAGAAGTCACTACAAAGGATGAGAAGAAAATATATTACAATCCGTACACTGGCTGGTGGGTATATTTTACTGTCTGAAACTGATTTTTGGTACTGAAACCAAATTTGGTACCCTAGGAATGTTGAATGTTGGGTGCAGTACCCACAGCGGTTTACTGTGAGTTTTGTTATTGTAACAAGTATATCAGAGGTAATGATTCAAATTAAGCTAGGGTCCAATCACCTCGTTCATTGACTTTGAAAACCAAAAGAACTGCAGATGCTGTAAATCAGAAAGAAAGAGAAATTTCTGGAAAAACTCAGCAGGTTTGGCAGCATCTGTGAAGAGAAATCAGAATTAACATTTCGGGTCCGGCGACCCTTCCTTAGAGTTCAGACCTGATGAGCTTTTCCAGCAATTTCTGTTTTTGTTTCATCGACTGTAAAGTTTAGCTAGGACTCCATCATCTTTTAGGCATATACATCACTAATAGTAGCTTTGCTCTTTCTTGCTCTCTGCTTGTCTTCCATATACTGCCTCTATACAAATCCTTGAGCAAATAACCTAGGTTGACAGGCTGAGCATAGTACTGAGAGAATATTGTACTGTTGGAAGAGGCATCTTCCAGGTAGTCTGTTTGTCCGCGGCCTTGTTTGCCCTCTCTGGTGAACATAAAAATCTCATGCCATTAATTTGAAGATAAGGGAAGTGTTCTCCAGGCTAATATTTATCCCTCAGCCATTTTAATTAGAACAGATTATCTGCTTATTATCTCAGAGCTGTCTGTAGGATTTTATTGTGTGCAAATTAGATGTTGTGTTCTTTATTTTGCATCAGTGACTGCCTTTCAAAAGCGTTCTTCATTTTTGGGATGTTTTGAGGTCATGAAAGGTGCTGTAGAAATGCATTGAAAACTAGTTGCTCTCATGCAATATCTAAGTAGAGAGTGATGCAGTTAGTGTTTCTGATCAAAGACCTTTTATAGAGAATATGAAAGATGTAACTGTTTTTAAGCAAGCACAGATTTAAGAAAGTAAGCAAAGGGGAAGGTGTGTGAGAGACTAGAAAACAGGATAGATTAAATGACAAAGGGAATGATGGTGCAAGATGAAAGTGGGTGTTAATGGACAGGCCAAGCAATTAAAGATGTATCTGACAGAGGTATAACTAGAAATGTCTTTCTCACTTTTACTTTTTCTGTTATTAGCTTTCTTCGTCTTTTGTTATTCCCCTTTTCTTCTCTCCTTCTTTCATGTTGTGTTGCTGTCCTAAATATTTCTGTATTCCCTTCAGTTACACTCATAAACTGCTTCCAGTGCTCTCTTCCCTCTGCATCTCTGATAACCTCTCTTAACTGCTGCTACTGGCCCCTTTTCTCTTTGTTTTGTTTCTTATCAAATTTTTTTCTTAATTGAAGAATAGTTGCGTGAAAAATTTAAGAAATTGACTGCAAGGACTGTTGCTTACTTTGGGAATCTGTTCACACGCAACAGGGAGTGCCTCTAGCCTGATCAAATATAATTTGCATCCTAAGTGGCCTCCAGTTGTCCTTTAAAAGAGCAGCCTTACTTAAAACTTAGCAATAGAATAATACTTGTGCCTTACATGGCCTGTTGTGTAAACAGCATATTATCTAATTTACCATAGTAATGAGCTCTTGGACACATCTTTGATCTCTATATGAATGTACAAGTTTGGAATTACTCCACCCACTAGCTGTCTGCTCTCAATCTGATTTAGCATTGTTCGCGAGCGCCCTCTGCTGAGTGCTGATTGGCCTGGAGGAATCCTGGCAGATGAGATGGGTCTGGGGAAAACTGTGGAGATGCTGGCACTCATTTTGACACACACACGTAAAGAAATGGAACAGGACACTCTGTCACTACCAGAGGTATGGTCCATCGTTTAAGTTCACGTTTGCCTCTGCTAGAGTTGTGAACACTCCAGGATTGTCCTGGAGTCTTCGAGAATTAGACATTAATCTTGTGGATAATGCTGCATGCAAACAAGAGTTCAAGTCACATTAGACCTTAAAAACAATGGTGTGTTTTTATCATTTTAATCCTTTTCGAATTTTTTTAAAAATTCACTCGTGGGGTGTGGTCATTGCGACTGGCCAACATTTATGGCTCATTCCTAGTTGCCCTTGAGAAGATGGTCGTGAGCTGCCTTTCTGAACCGCTGCAGTCCAGTAGAATGATATGTTGTGGATTTAATAGGCTATGTCTAAACAGCATATTATCTGGTAGTTAGCTATTGAAGTATTGGAGGTTGCAGAGTGGGAAAAGCTTTTTGGCTGGTTAAGTCGTTTGGAGGGTACATATCATCCTATGAAATCTTCAAGAATATGTCAGTTGACAACCTTGCTGAATGCTAGTTCAGCTACTGCAGTTACCTTTAGAAGGCAAATTAGATATTTCAGAGAAAAAGTTGCACTAGGAAAAAGCTTGGAAGGAATTTACTGCAGACTGTAGGACCCTTAATGGGGTGATACAATGGGTATAGAGATCCTCAATGGCAGGGTTGTAATTAGAATTGATCAATACAACTGAGATTCTGAATTTTAGTGTAGAGACAATGAATATAAAGCTGAGAATTGATGGTAAATTTGTGCAAAACAGTGGTTTGCTTGGAGTTGCTGTACTGTAGTTAGTTCTGGCACCCCAGTGGAGAAAGGATATTGAAATCATTCAAAGACCACAGCAGAGATTCACTAGAATGACACTAGGTTACAGGTCATGATTCAGACTGAGTGTGTGATGCGTGTTCTTGCCTATCTCTTCTTTCACCCTAACATAGCTGAGACCTACTTTGCCAAATACTGTAGAGGTATGAATATTCCTCCAGATGCTTTGAATTAAATACTGGTCTCATCTGGTCAAAACTATTTAATTATACTGATGGGATTGCTCAATATAAATGGCAGGATATTCCCTTTATTTTTGTTGACTTTCTCTTTCAGGTGTTGTTTCTGTCTTTTCCTATTTCTGGTTGTCTCTCTATTGTTTGGTTTGTATCTCTGCTTGGTTCTTTCTTTCCCTCTGTTGTATTCTGTTTGTTTGCTTGGTGGATGTAGCATGAGCCAGGATGGCCATGGAAAGTGACATGTAGTGGGTGGCACTATAATACCTGCTCACTTTGAGCCTGCATTCGCTCTTTGCTGGTTTATGTCTGTGTCTCAATGGGTTACATTCTTGCCTCTGAGTTGGGAGGTCATGGGTTCAAGTCCTATTGTAGAGACTTGAGCACATAATGTAGGCTGACACCACCAGTGCAGGACACTGTAATGAGGTAGTGCTGCACACTCACAGGTTCCACCTTTTGGATAAGATATTAAAACAAGCCCTGACCACTTCTCAGGTGGACATAAACAATCTCATGGCACTATCTCAAGAAACAGAATGATGGAATTTGAATTCATTAAATATCTGGAGTTGTGAGTCTAACGATGACTGTGAATCCATTGTCGATTGTTGGAAAAACCCATCTGCTTCACTAATGTCCTTTAGGGAAGGAAACCGCCTTCCTTACTTGGGCAGGCCTACATATGACTCCAGATCCATAGTAATGTGGTTGACTCTTAACTGCTCTCTGGGCAATTTAAGATGGGCAATAAATGCAGCAGCACCCTCACCCTGTGAGTGAATTAAAAAAAAAAAACAGAAGGAAGCTTTCAGGTTTCTGGTCAATATTACATTACTGTTCTTCAGGATGTTGCTGCGCATGCATTGGCTGCTGTGACATTTGTACTACGTTCAGTTGAAAAGGTACTGTATTGGTTGTAAGCACTTTAAAATTTCCCAAGATCATGAAAAGTTCTATAAAAATGTAAGCTCTTTTCTCCCTCTCTCCTTTAATTAAATGTTCCTATGGTAATTGACAACTGTTCTGGTTCGACTTGAGAAACTAAGATTAATAAGGAAGAGATATTAGATGTTTTAGCACGCATACAGGTGCATAAATCCCCAGGGCCTGGTGAGATACATCCCAGGCTGCTGTGGGACACAAGGGAGGAGTTTGCTGGGGCACTGGTGGATTTATTTAATACTTCAGTGGCCACAGGCAAAGTGCTAGATGACTGGAGGACAGTTAATGTGGTTCCTTTGTTCAAGAAGGGCAGCAGGGATAGGCTAGGTAATTTCAGACAAATTAGTCAACAACAGAGTTGGGTAATTATTGAAAAAAATTCTGAAGTACAGGATTAATCGATACTTAAAAAGGCAGGGATTGTTCAGGAATAGTCAGCGTGGATTTGTTCGAGGGAGATTCTATCTGACTAATTCAATTGCACTTTCTGAAAAGGTGACTGAACATATTGGTGAGGGTAGTGCAGTTGATAGGGTTTACATGGACTTATCTTAGGCCTTTGACAAGGTCCCACATGGAAGGTTAGTCTAAAAGGTAAGAGCCCATAGGATGCAGGGCAAGTTGGCAAACTGGTTCCAAAATTGGCCAGTAAATAGGAGACAAAGGGTGATGTTGGAGGGCTGTTCTTGTAATTGGAAGCCCGTGACCAGCGGTGTACCAAAGGGATTGGTGCTGGGCCCCTTGCTGTTTGTTATGTACATGAACAACTTGGAGGTGAATTTAAAAGGTTTAATTAGTAAGTTTGCAAAAGGCACAAAAATTGGGGTGTTGATAAATGAGGAGGATGGCCTCAAGATAGTCTGAGATTGATCAGCTGGTAAATCGGGCAGTGCAATGGCAGGTGGAATTTAATCCTGATAAATACAAAATAATGCCTTTTGGGAGGTCAAATAAAGGAAGGATATACATAACAGATGGTAGTTCCCTAGGGAATATTGAGAAACAAAGGGACCTAATGTACAAGTCTACATTAACTTGAATCTTCCAGCTGTCTTCTGTTAATCTACATTCTCTGATGTTTAACAATTCTCCATGCTGTTTGTTATCTCCTTGCCATTATCTATCCACACTTGAATCCATATTATAAATAGTGTAGAGTCTCTGATCAAATCAACAGAGAATTTTCTTTGTTATGGTATGCTGGCGGATGAAAGGGTTGATCCCTGTTTCAAGCCAGATGAAGTAAGTAGACAGTTTACCTTGCGTACATTTGTTTCTGTGATTTGTAGGTGATTGTGTTTTCCTGAGTGCAGGTATTACTATTACTTGAATGTTACTACTTCTTGAAAATTTCAAAGTGGTCTTTAGTGTAATATTTACAAAGAGGGAGTTTGTTAATAATGTTTATTCTTGTTTAAAATGGTTAGAAGGAGACATCATTCAGATGGTTAAAATATGAAATAAATATTTACTGTCAAGCGTTCATTGATATTGTGCTTCTTTTACTAGGGGACATCTGTAAATTACTACATACCACCTCCACTACCTGCAGCCTCTCAGAAAATAAGTAGGAAGAAAGCTGAAGTCAAACCAAAGGAAAAGGCGAACTATCCTAGTAAGTGATTCTTTTATTGTTATAGTGCGTGACTGAAATGATTTCTAAAGCACATTTTATAAAGACAAGCTCCTGGGATGGGCCTCATCTGCTCAGGGTGCAAATTGGAAATTTGCACACTCTTCACTATCTGCTGATGATGCATTTTAAGGAAAAAAATTGGAATCTATGTTAATAGAATTTACTTTACAAAAGTAAGACTTGCTTTTATATAACCCCTTACTCACTTACCTGATGTCCCAAAATGTTTTACTGCCAACTAAGTACTTTTGACTTGTAACATTGGAAACATGGCAACCATTTTGAGTAGAGCAAGATCCCACGAAAAGCAATGTGATCATAATCACTGCACAGTATATTATATCATATGAGCTAAATGATAGAATAGCATTCCAGTGGATTCAGGGTACTATGGGTAATGAGTTTAAATGAAATTGTTGAGAAGAGGTTCGGCCGTTTTTGGTTATTCAAAATGAAAAATCCATGAAGAGAATGTTTGATGGAGGTATTAAAAATCATGAAAAAATCATAGGACTGGACAGGTAGGGAGAAATTGCTCCTATAGATGGAAGAATTGTGAACCAGAGGGCATTGATTTCGGACAATTGGCAAAAGAAGCAATTGCAAGACAAGGAAAATCTTTCTCAAGTTGTGAGCAGTTTGGATCTGGAACATGTTGCCTGAGAATGTGGTAAAGGCAGCACCAACTGAGGCTGTCCAATGAGAGTGGGATAATTTTCTGAAAAGGAAGAATTTGCATGGCTATGGTGACAAGCCAGGGGAGTGCCACTAGGTCAATTGAAGCAAGCATAAACATGAAGGCTGAATGGCCTCTTCTAATGTTGCAACCTTTCTGTGATTCTAAACAACATGGAAATAGATTAAATGAATAGACAAAAAATTGGCAGATGAAGTATAACGTGGGAAATTTGAAGTTGTATGCTTTGATAAGAGAAAATCAGTTTAATTTTTAAATATTGAGCACATTGTTGGTACGTTAGCCTTAAAACACATCACACACGTACTATTCGGCTTTATTATTTTGCTAAAATCAAGACCGCAGAGTGACTTGTCTTCTTTCACCTTCCGTCTGTATTCATGTAACTCAAGTTTGATATTGCTCTTTCTTGATTTGCACTGCTTTTGCCCTACCTGTTTTCACTGTAGTGCTCCCTGCATCGAGGATGTTTTCTAGTCTCTCAGCTGTTTTTGAATTGATCAACTGTATTCCTTGTTGTAGCGACCATAATAAGATCATAAGAAATAACAGCAGGACTCAGCCATTTAGCTCGTTGAGTTCCGCAGTTCAGTCTGGGTGGGGAAGGGCATCTCCCAGCATTTAACCTATTAAGCCTGCCCCCCGTACAACACCCTCAGAATTACATCTGTTTCAATAAGAAACCTTGTTCATTTAAGCTTCAATGAGTGGGTGTCCAACCTGCTCAGCCTTTACTCATAAAAAATTCTGTAATCTGAGGAATCAGCCGAGTCTACTTTTCCAAACTTCTTACAACCCAAGTTCATTCCTCCTTAAGTAAGGAGACTGTCAGTCAAACTTTGTCATTGAGAAAGTCACACAAGTTGGAACATTTCCCTACATGAACAGTTTTCACTCTAAAGAAATAGAGGTAGGATTGCATCAGGCCTACTAAATCCAGAAACTGTTTGATGTGGCCACGGAGGTGGCTGAAAGATGTCCTTTTGTTTTTGTTGATGCAGTTCCTAGATGACCTTGTCATGAATGCTTGGCAGAGCTCCAAGACTCACTAATGGATTAGATCAGGAGCAGATCTGTTTACACAGCTTGAAGTGGAGTGTTTGCTTTGATTTATTGATATTTTATGAGGCTATGATGTTATTCTTTGAGTTTTTCAATGTCTGTTTATTTGAACAAGATTACCAAGTATGAAATAGGGTAAACTTTCTGTTGTTGAAGCTAAGACTCTGTGTCTGATGCTTTTATAAGGTTATAAAAGAAGCTGTTCTTTCCAAAGAATATCTTTATTTTGCTACTCTTGATAGTATGTTTTAAGTCTTCCTCTTGTAATCGTATGATTTGTTGGTTCTGTCATGCATACTGGAGGCATTGATGAGAGCTTTTAAAAGTAACTTTTTTAAGAAAGTTTTCCAAACTAGACTGTAGTTCTCTTTATGGAGCAGTAAACTGTGTGTCCTCAAGAAGTTAGCCCAACTCCATGAGAATTGGAAGCATGATGGTAATGAGATGCCTACTATAGCAATGAAACTGACCAGGGAGTGCTGGGTGCAGACTTACTACGCACACCCTGATCTCACACTAATGAAAATTCCTAGTACCAAGGATGGGACTGGAAGTCCCAGAATCGAGTCCTGCCCACTATTTTTAAAGACCCCTGGAGCATCCAGCTACATGAAAATCTGGCCCAAAAGCTGTAGACAGTACTCTAGATGTGGCAAAGAACCTTGCAGAGCAACCAGAACTTCATTTATATAAGGCTTTTAAAATAATTAAACAGCTCAAGGAGTGTAATAGAAGCATTACTAGACAAAATGTGACACCAGGCCACTTGAGCTATTAGGCCAGATGTCAGAAAGCTTTTAAAAGTGGTATGTTTTAAGGAATAGATGAACAGGAGCTCTGCGATGTGGAGAGGTTTAGGGAGTGAATTCTAGAACATGGGGTTTAGGTAGCTGAAATTACAGCTGCCATGGTTGAGCAATTACAATCAGAAATGCTCAATAAGCCAGAATTGAAGGAATATAGAGGTCTCTAACTAGAGGAGATTACCGAGCTGGGGAGGGCTGAGCATATGGAGATGCTCAAAAACCAGATAGGAGCATTAAATTCAAAATGTGTCTGATTAGCGACAAATCAAGGATTGTAACAAATTATTAATAGATAACACAGTGTGGAGCTGGAGGAACACGGCAGGTCAGGCAGCATCAGAAGAGCAGGAAGGCTGACGTTTCAGGTCAGGACCCTTCTTCAGAAATGGCCTGGTCGTTTCTGAAGAAGGGTCCCAACCCGAAACGTCAGCTTTCCTGCTCCTCTGCCATGTTCCTCCAGCTCCACACTGTGTTATCTTTGACTCCAGCATCGGCAGTTCTTACTATCTCCTTGTAACAAATTATTGTATTTTCTTACACTTCTGGTTGGTAATTATTCTTTCAACTTTTGCGCAGGCCTGCGAGAAATGCTAATTTCCGCCATAAAGGAAATGAAGGTGAAGAAGGCAATTTCTGTCAGTGCTATGTATAAGTACATCACTGCTACCTACAAGTATGACATTCAGCGGAATCGCCACCTAATCAGGAAGACCTTAGCTAAACTTATTGCAGAACAAATGATCGAACAGGTCAAAGGTCATGGATTAGCTGGGTCTTTTAGGATAGGAAAGAATTACAAGGAACATGTGAAAAGAAATGGAACTGAAATACAGGTATTGTCTATTTTGATTCATTGAAAACTTTTGGTTTTTGAACATAATGACAAGATTATTTAGCCTAGCTGGGCGCAACATCCAAGCTTGGGCTAGCAAGTGGCAAGTAACATTTCTGTTGCTCAAGTTTCAAGCAATGGCCATCTCCAACAAGACAGAATCTAACCATTGCCCCTTCACATTCAATGCCATTACTATCAAAAGCCTGAGGATAACCATTGACCAGAAAGTGATGTTGACTACCGATATAAATATTATGGTTGCAAGAGTAGGAACCTTGCAGCGAGTCATGCACTTCCTGACCTCCCAAAGCTGGGTCACCACCTGCAAAGAACAAATTAAGTGTGTAGTGGAATACTTTCCATTTGCCTGGATGAGTGCAGCTCAAACAACCCTCAAGGAGTTTGGCACCATCTAAGACTAAGCAGCTCACTTGATTAGCACCATAACGTTCACACTCTCCTATAGAAGCAGTGTATATCATCTACAAGAAGTTCACTGTTGCGACTTAGACAGCACTGTCCAAACCCATAACCACTGCCACCTAGATGGGCAAGAGCAGCAGATACATGGGAACATCATCACCTGCGAGTTCACCTCCAAGCCACTCACCATCCAAACTTGAAAATATATATACAGTTGTTGGGTCAAAATCTTGGAACCCTGACAGTACTGTTAGTGTACCTATACTAAATGGACTGCAGCAATTCAAGGAGGCAGCTCACCATTCACCTTCCTAAGGTCAGCTTGGAAAGACCAATAAATACTGGGCTAGACACCGACACCCATGTCCTCGAATGAATAATACAAATCCTTTCAAATAGATCTTTGACCTTACACCGCACATCTGCCTTTGCCATATATCCCTTAATGATTAACAAATGCCTACCTAAGAAATTCCATTTGAAAGTAAGAACTGATGTAGTATCAATTGATGTATGCAGAAGATAGTTTTAACTTATACTACTATTTTTCTGTGTAGAAATATTTCCTAATTTCATTCATAAATGCTCTGATTCTAATTTGTAGGCTCTGCCCTCAATCCTAAAGACCTTAATCAGAAAAATAGTTTCCCCAAGTCCACCCCATCTCTTCTCTTAATACATGGAAAAGTCTGATCATGTTTTCCATTAAGCTTTCAAATTCCATGTTGTAGTTTAATCCTTGGAGTCCAGTGGTTGTATTTTTGTAGAGTTGGGACTACTCCACAGCCATTTATAAGTTCTGGGACTTGTCTGCATCCTGCATCACCAACCTGGCTAGCTCCATTATGTGACTGGGCATCTCCTGCCGCAAAATCTTGTGCAGTCAGGTCCACTTCTACGTGACTCATGGCTATAGCATCATATAGCACAGAAGATCCCCTGTTGCCTGTTGAGTTGATGCCAACATATCTACACAAATCACACTTTCCAGCTTTTGGCTCATAACCTCAAATGTTATGACATTTCCAGTGCTCTTCCATGTACTTTTTAAAGATTGTGAAGTTTGCTGCCTCTACGACCTTCCAACACACTGTATTCCAGATTTCCACTACTGTCAGTGTCAAAACATTTTTCCCAGATTGCCTCCTAACCATTACCCTTAACCTTAAAATTACGCTCCCTCCTTATTGACCCTTCAACAAAAGAGAACAGCTGGTTCCTATCCACCCTGTCCATATCCCTCATCATTTCATACAGCTCAATCAGGCCTCCTCAGTTTTCTCTGCTGTAAAGACAACAACCCAAGCCTGTTGGTGGCAGGATCAGGTAGAGTCAGCATGGACTTACGAAAGGAAAATTATGCTTGACAAATCTACTGGAATTCTTTGAAGGTGTAACCCATAGAGTCAATGAGGGGTAACCAGTGAATGCAGTTTACTTGGACTTTGAGAAAACTTCTGTTGAAGTTCCAGGTTAAGAAATTAGTGTGTAAAACTGAGGTATGTGTAATTATGTGTAGTATATTGAGATAGATAGGACATTGGTCGGCAGACAGGAGACAAAGAATGGGAATAAATGGGTCTTTTCCGAATGATATGCAGTGATTGAGTTACTGCAGGAATCAGTGGTAGGACCCCAGCTAATCAAAATGTGTGTAAAGGATTGGATGAGGAAACTAAATGCAATCTCTCCATATCTGCGTTTGCACCCACATACAAAGCTGGGTGGGAGGGTGAGCTGGGGTCAGATTCAGAGATGCTGCAGTGCCATTTGGGCAAGCTGAGAGAGCTGGGAAATGCATAGCAGATGTAGTATAATGTACATAAATGTGAGGTTATCAACTTTAGTAGCAAAAACAGGAACGAATGGCTATAATTTTGAGAGAGAAGAATTGCCTGGGACCTGGGTGTCCTCATACACTAATCGCTGAAGATAAGTATGGCAATGCAGCCAGCACTCAAGGAGACAAATGATCTTTTTGCCTTCATAGCGAGAGGATTCAAGAACAAGAGCAGGGATCCTTCTGTAATTATACAGGCCCTCAGTGAGACCATACCGAGAATATTGTATACATTCTTGGTCTCGTCATCTGAGGGAGGATGCTCTTGCAACAGAGGAAGTGCAGTGAAGGTTTACTAGACTAATTACAAGGATGGCAGGACTGAATTATGAGGAGAGGCTTAGTTGCTTAGGACTATATTAGTTGGAGTTCACGAGAATAAACGAGGATCTCTTAGAAACCTATAGAATTGTAACAGGGAAGTCCAGAACTAGGGGTCACAGTCTAAGGATACGGAGTGAACCATGTAGGACTCAGATGAGAAATTTCTTCATCTAGAGAGTGGTGAGCCTGTGGAATTCATTACCACAAAGCAGTCAAAGCCAAAACGTTGAAGGATTGCACAAAGTAATTGGATATAACATTTGGGGCTAAAGAGATCAAAGGAAATGGAGGAAAAGGAAGAGGCTATTGAGTGGGATGATCAGCATGATCATAATGAATGGCAGAGGAAGCCCAAAGAGTTGAATGGCTTACTCCTCCTATTTTCTATGTTTCTGTCCAGCCTCTCTTCAAAGCTAATATGCTCCAACTCAGGCAACATCCTGCTGAATTTCCTCTAAACCCCTCCACTGCAGTCACGTCCTTCCTATAAGGTGGCGACCAGAACCGTACATTGTACTGCAGCTGTGGCCTAACCAAAATTATGTACAGTTCCGTGCTCTTGGACTCTGTGCCACGACTAATGAAGGCAGATGTCTCATGTGCCTTCTTAACCAGTCTATTAACCTGTTCTGCTGCCTTTTGGTAGCTGTGGAGAAGCACCCCAAAATTCTTCTGTTCCTCTTAGCTTCCTAGTTTGCTACCAGTCATTGAGTCCTCCCTTGTCTTGATACTTCTTCCAAAGTGTATCACCTCACACTTTTCAAGGTCATATCCCATCTGAGCTGCCCATCTGACTACACATATTTTGAATTTTTAAAGATTTGTTCAAATGATTTTATCCACATCCCTGCCATTTCCTCTGCATTCTCTCCATTGCTTCTACACAGCCTCTAAGTTCTCCACGAGCCCTTTAATTTTCTTTCACCCAGTGTGGACTATTTACAGAACCAACTCATCATTTAATAACACAACAACATGTCCTGAGGAAAAATCTAACCAAACAGAAATCTTTTTTGAGAAATACTTCTGTTCCTACAATACTAAAAATTAGACAAGGCAATTGTAGTTTCAGTAACAGAGAGTTTAACCAATTCACACCTCTTAATTTTGCCCAAATAAACATCAAGACCCTGACAGAAGAGTTCACAGAATGGCTAGTTTATTATAAATACATAAACCCAACAATGGGAGAAGTCAACAGTTCACTTTAGTTGTCAATTCAGAGCTCCTGCTGAATTAATGGGCTCGTCAGTCTTGGCTGTAATCCAAGTACTTGTGATGAGCTCAGGTGGCCATCATGATGTCTGACCATCTATTTCTACTCTTGATGACAGAACTAGAAGACCTGAAAGTTTCTGAATCAGAGAACTGAAACAGACATTCTAATCAGCCTGTATCGGCATTCACCCACATCCATTTGCTGCCGATGCTCTGCTTCTGAATTTGGCAGATCAAGTTCCATCCCGCACCTGCTCCCCGGAGCAAAATCGACTGATGCTAGTCACTTTTTACAAAAAAATGAGTTAGGAAATTTCCCAACTGTCTTGGTAGCCAGAAACTGGTCCCCAGTAGCATTCGGATAAATTTATGGTATATTCCCCACCAAGGCCAACTTACTAAGTTGTTCTGCCCAAAACTGCTCATGGTACTGTCTCTGTAGTCTTTAATGCTGAAATGACCATGTTGCTTAAATAACGAGAAAATATTTAGAAATAACTAGTACAGATTTAAATGGGACAATTGTGCTTGGTAAACGTCATAGTTGAGGTTTACCAACAGCAAATTGTGGCAGAGGCTGGGTGGGATGCTGTTTGGGGTGTTGGTGTGGACTTGATGGGCTGAATGGCCTGTTTCTGCACTGTAAGGATTCCATGATCTTAATATTATATGATTCTAAATGAAAGAGTTTACGACCGACAAATAATTTTACAAAAAATGTTATGACGTTGTGGAATCCACTATCAGAGTTGATGTTTGAGGCAGAAACTGTGCTGACATTGATTAGATTAGGGTTAGTTTGGTTAGATAGATGAATGAAAGACGTTGAAGGTGTACGAAACAGGATGCATAAGTGTGCTGAGGAGCATTTAATCACAGGTATGAAATACAAACATGGACTAGGTGGATTTGGTAGCCTGCTTTTGGTTGTTTTAGTTGCATTTCTGAGTGTGATTTATGGATTCTATTTTATTATATCTCATTATTTTGCTTAGAAACCAAGTCCTGTGAAAAATGTGGTGCATGTCTTTCCAAATAATGATCAAGAGGTGAAAAGAGAAGAAGGCAACAACATTTTGAATGCCACAGACTCTGGAAAACCTTTGACAAATGATTCCTTCATGCGTTTCTTGGAAAATGAAAATGGTGATTGTGGGGAAACTAAGCAACATCAGAATTTGGTAAAACTACCAGTGACGTCACAGAACTTTGATTCGAAGGAGGATGTTCCTAATGGACAGTTAGAAAGGATTCCATCTGGACAAGGGAGCATGGAGAATACCAGAATTACTCCTCTGCAGCTGACAATAAATGATAGAAGTTGCCCAGATGAACTCCAGAGAGATTGTCAAGGAGATCTGGATGTGCTCCATCACTCTAAAGCCCCCTTTACCTGTAATAATTCAAAGAGTCATTTCGAATGCATCTGTGGAGAAAGTGGACTGGCTGATTATAAAGCGCGGGTGCAGTGTCTGAAGTGTCATTTATGGCAGCATGCTTCATGTGTAAATTATAAGGAAGAAGAGATGAAGATCAGACCATTCTACTGCCCACACTGTCTTGTCACTATGCAACCTGTGCCAACATCCGCAACCCTCATCATCTCACCCAGTTCAATCTGCCATCAATGGGTGGATGAAATTAATAGGCATGTGAGGTCTTCTTCCATTTCCATCCTGGTAAGGAATCTGACAATGAACAAGCTTGAATCTTAAACATATAGTTTTTCTTCCTTTTCTCACTACTTTATCCTTTCCCACTTGTTTCTTCTTCACTTAAGAAGATAGAAATAGGAACATGAGTAGGCCTTTTGGCCCCTTGAACCTGGCCTGCCATTCAATAGGACCATGGCTGATCTGACATTCCTCACACCCACTTTTCTGCATTTCCCTCATTGCCCTTGATTTCTGACTGATCAGTAATTTATCTGTCTCAGCATTGAACATACGTAATAACTCTGCCCCTACAGCTGTCTGCGGCAAGGAGTTCCTAAAATACTAATTTCAGTCTTAAATTGGCACACCTTTATTCTGAAACCATGCTCTTTGTTTCACCTGAGGGCAAACATCCCCTCAGCATTTAGCCTGTCAAGCCCCTTAAGAATCCTATATATTTTAATGAGATTACCTCTCATTCTTCTAAACTCCACTGAGCAGAGTGCCAACCTGTTTATCCTTTGCTCATAAGACAATTCCTCCATACTAGACATCGTCCTAGTGAACCTTCTCTGAACTGCCTCCAATGAAATGATATATTTCCTTAAATAGGGGGATCAAAACTGCTCACAGCACTCCAGATGTTGTCTCCAGCACCTTGTACAAATGCAGTAAGACTGCCTTACTCTTTTACTCCAATCCCCTCAAAATAAGTGTCAATATATCACTAGCATTCCTGATTACCTGCTGCATCTGTGTGCTAGCTGTCTGCGTTTCAAGCACAAATACCAAGTCCGAGATAACAAGGTGTGGAGCTGGATGAACACACAGCAGGCCAAGCAGCATCATAGGAGCAGGAAAGCTTGACGTTTCGGGCCTAGACCCTTCATCAGAAATGGG